>CM076571.1:223003115-223368115 GCA_034641835.2 Pinus albicaulis | reverse complement strand
TAGTTAAATATTGTTGTCTTAGGTTATTAATGTGGAAGGGCATGATCAATGATCATGCCTCTTCGCCAAGGGACACCATAAAGTTGTATTTAAAGCCTTGGTGATCCCCACTTGTAATCATCTCATCCTTTATCAATAAAAATATATACTTACTCAAGTTTACCAGATTTTTTACACTCCACCCATCACTCCTATCCCTCAAAATCATCATTTTTCTACAAAACCTAGCCTATTGCTACAATTTGACACTTTTTCGAGACTAGGCCTATGTGTTTCCCTTTTGGACCCCTTCCCCTCACTAAATCCTTCAAATTCCACTTTCCCCTACTCTCTAACATTCATCCCTATCCCCCAAAATTCCCCCAAGAATTTAGACAACCCTTAACCCCTTCATTCCCCTCCCTCTACAAGGTAGTCCTAAATCCCTTGTTTTGCCTACACCAAACCCTAATTTCCCCTTCCAACTAGGCTAGGGTTTTCTATGGAAAGGAGGCATAGGAGAAAAGGATCCATATCATAGATCATATCAGCAAACATAAATCCATACCAAGTCATAAACATCATGCCTCCATCATTTTCAAAGAATTCATTCCAAGAGCCAAGTCATTTGCCACACCTAGGGCTAGTTTTGCTTAAAACTATGTTTATGACCAAACAGAGATGAATATGGAAAAATTGAGAGAGAATTTTGTCCATCATAGGGCCAAGAAGAAAAACGTCCTTCAGGTTTTACACATGTATCATGGTTTGGGTTCAATGTCAAAAATATAGGTGTCATAGGAGAATTTTTGCACTCCTAGAGTGACCTTGGGAAAATTAATTTTTCTCATAGCTGGATTTTCCAAATGACTTTCTTGATGAGTCAAATGACAACTAGACTTGAATATATTTCCAATGAGTTATCATGAGATCAATTTGAAATTGAGGAAGGAAATGATCAGTTAAGCCCACAAGAGGTAGAATATATGAAAACAGAGGAGGGTGATGATGATAAGAAAAATGAAGGCAACACAAAGGATAGTTCAGAGGTCAGTGGGGAAGTAAACAGTAAGGCTAATGATGAAAGTGATGAGTATGTTGATAGTGCATAAATGAATAAAGGGATGAAAATAGTCATTACAATCATAGTGACAGTGAAGAAAGTGAGAAGGATGATAATGAAAATAAGGATCACAGCCATGATAAAAACACCAACAAGACCATGATCACACCTTTTTCATTGGCATATCAAAGAAAGCCCAGGATTGTATTTGCTGCATCAAAATGGAAAGGGACCAATCCATCCACCTTAGTTAAAAAGCTTGAAAAAGGGGAAAAAAAAGGTGAAAATAAGTAGTAAAGGTGAGAAGGAGCTTAAAAAAGGACTTGGCATCATTGACCTAGAGAGTGAAAGTGAAGACAAGGAGAGGGCCAATATCATACTACAAAAAAAAAATGCAGAGACTAAAGACCTACAAAGGAGCCTTGGCATGGCACAATACATTATTGATTCTTACAAGAATTACCACAAGCATATGAAGAAGATAAAAAGAGACCTTGTCCTACACACTATGCCTTGAAAAACAAACTCACTAGTGACAAGCTCAAAGAGGCCCTCATTGAAATTGAAAAAAATAAAAGGAGGAAAATACCAATTAAACCTTGAAATATTGCCTCAAGATTTTCTACAGGCTTCTTAAACCCCATGAGGAAGACATCCACCAATTTTGAAGAAATTTTGACAAGTTTTTGTTTTTTTGTGAATTTGGAGGCCTATAAGCGCAATGCCACTGGTGCTACGCTTTTCCCTCAGGAATCCTTAGAGGGAGAAATTTACATTTTTGGATTTATCATTCCTATTACACTAATCTTACCAAATTTTAGAGCATTTGGAGCAATTTTGACCCCTCAAAAGGTCAAAAAACACCTCATTTTTCACCTTTCTGCCTCATTTTCAGCCCTGGCACTACGCTCAGAGTAGTTTTATAATTTTGACTTTTTGAACAGGTTAAAGGTGCTCAATCGGAAAAAAAAATGTATATATGGAAAGAAGACTCATTATGATTTCCAACGTGCCATCATGGAGCAAATTCCGACATCAGGAAGGTCACCAAAACTTGGCTGTAAGTGGACCCAATTTCTGCCTGTGTTGGTGCTGCACTCTGAGTAGTTTGGGGAATTTGGATTTTTGGATAGGTTATAGGATCTCAATTATAATATGAAAGATATATTTGGAAATTAGACTCAGCAGGCTTTCCAACAGGCCATTACAGAGAAAAATCTGACATTGAGAAGGTCACCAAAACTTGGCTGTAATTGGACCCATTTTCTACCTGTCTTGGCGATGCGCTTGGAGCAGTTTGGGGAATTTGAAATTTTGGACAGGTTATGAGCTCATTCAGAAAAAAAAACTTACATTTGGAAATTAGACTCAGTAGGATTTCTAACGAGCCATTAGAGAGCAAAATATGACATCGAGAAGGTCACCAAAACATGGTTGCAACATGACCTATTTTCTGCCTAGGGTGGCATTGCGCTTATAGACAACACTGTGTGTTTTTGGCCAAAATTAAAAAAAACACACTCATTTATTGAAAAATGATATTTTTATGTTTTTTGAGGCAAATCACTCTAGAATTAGGTGCTAGAAGTTATTTTGGCATTTATTTCATGGGGTATTTTGTGCCTTGGGCCTTGCATGGTATCATGGGCATTTATGACATTTATGAGTGATTTTAACATTTTCCAAACCTATCTAGGGTTTTTTCCCTCCTTTGCTAGACAAATAGAACATGATGGTTTCATTGTAAATGTTTGAATTTGATGAGTTTTGAGAGAAATACATGGTTTTCTTGAGTTTGAAGAAGAAATTGGTCTTGTGGAGTTTTTAAATAGCTTGCTTGGATTGATGATGAAGGAGGATAGCTTGCAGGATCCCTGAGCTTGGTTATTGGTGAAGTGCTTCTCTTTCTTGTTATTATTTTCTCATGTTTTCATTATTTTTGTCTTTTTAGTTGCAATAAAACAGAAGAGTATAGGCTAAGAAATGTTGTTTGAGGCACCTTAGTCCTTCCTGTTTTCTATTGCCTTTATGTTTTCCTCTGCTGGGTTTGTTTAAGAAATTCTTAGTTTCTTCTCAAACCTTCCTATGCTTGTTTATTCCATGAATGGTTAAATATGGTAGTTTTAAAATATGTTTTATGGTTATCCCTACTTATTTGATTTTATTTAAACTCGGTTTTGGAATGTATCTTTGAAGTATTACTTGTAAGGTTTTAGCCAAAGAGGCCATGTTCTGAGCATGCCCTTTGTCCATGCTTGAGAAGTTGCCTTAAAGTTCTTTGTAGCTTCATCACATATGTTTAGAAGTTCCCTCTTCTTTGATTAAAGTTAGATGTTACCTTGTATGTTTTCTAAATATTGAAGGTGAAATCACTAAAAGTTAGATAAGTTTCTTGCTTTCTATGGTTCACTAAATTCTTCACCTTGAATGCTTGTTTGCTTAAGTATAATAAAAAATTTATTGGTTTGTCCTGTTTTATGATTATTGTTTGTGCTCAACCTAGTCTCCTAAATTAAGTTCATTTAATTGTCAACCAGGGTTGGTAAACTGCTGAAGTGTGGTGCACTATATGTGCCTATGTGTTTGTTTCTTACTGCGTTGTGTCTAGTGTTTTATGATGTTTTTGGGTTTTTTATGGTTTTATGTTCACAAGGGAAATAACTAAATGCTGGTGGAAAGAAGCTACTGGTTAAAAACAGAGTGAAGCCTAAATTATTGATGACAAATGACAAATGCAAATGCTGAAACAGAACCAGACCTAAACTATGAATTTAGCAAAATACAAAGCTTGATAATGACTTCAAGAAAACAAATCAGAGCATGAACTTAACTTGTCCAATTCATTCATTAAAGATGTTTTGGAAGAGCTTGAGAAATGGGCAGCTAAGTGTAAATAAAGTTCTCCTAACTAAACAATTAAACAATCAACTTGTAATGATACAACATCTCATCCATGATTAAGGGTTTATTGAAACATGTTTGGAAAAGAACATTTGTAACATCATAAGATCTCTACTCTAAAACTAGCTCCTAATTCTATTCTGCAACTTAGTTTAACACCACTAAACCTCACTCAAAAGTTATAGATTTCCTTTTAGAATAGTCTTTGAGGAAGACTTGTTTGTGAAATGGTAAAAAGGTTGCAAAAGTACTCCAGGCTTTAGACTGATACTATCTTATGTCCAGATGATTATGAGTTAATATAGGTTTGGAACAAAAGAATTTTTGTAAATAATGAAGACCGTGGTATTTAAGTCTAACAACTAATGCAAATCAAAATGAAGTGGATGGAAATTAATCTTGGAATGTAAATACAGTGAGCTAAGCTAGAACTGAACTAAGGTGCTACTAGTCTACAGTGAACAGTGCTAAACTAAAAAGCCATTATCAAACTTGAAACGAAATAACAAAGCATGATTTAAATGCAATTTGCCTCCGGAGTGCCCTAACTAAGTTATCATGCCATTAATCTATGGGATTATACAACCTGTTTCGTTCATCATGAATGGTATTTTGGAAGAGCTTATTAGAACAATCCTGGCTGTACAATTCAATGCAATTGAATACAAACATGAAAACTGAAAGCAAATACAATTAAAAACTAAGACATCACAGCTTTTTCCTACTCATTGTTATGATGTTTTGGAAGAGCTTTTTAAGAGTAAGATCAGCTATTCTACTTAGTGTAAACAAGCAACTAAAACCTACAGTATCACCGTTAAGCCTTAGTCATCATAATGATATCTTGGAAGAGTTTACTAGAGTAAGTTTAACTGTGATAATGAACGAAAGGAATTGCAAATAAAATCTACAACACTACAACCATTTCTTATTCATTGTAATGATCTTTTGGAAGAGTTTCTTAGAAAAAGTATAGCTATAATGTTTAATGAAGTTAACTATGAATGTAAGCTTCAAAAACTTGAAAACGAACTAAAATACTTATCTAAATTGCAAAAGTAAAGCTGCTCAGGAGGCAGGGGTCCTCTACCACCAGAGTAGCACGAAATCTAGCTCAGGATCAAATCAACGCGTTCAAAGAAATGTTGTCTTCTTCATTAAAGGAAAATAACTTAAAACAGAGTATTCTCGGTCTTCAGAAATAGAGCAGTCAATCCATGAAATCTAATCAAAATCTAGAACTTGTCTCTCGGTTTCCCGAGTTACATTTATAGAAAATATATATAACAGAACTTGAGATAATACGGGAATCATTGTCTTTTCATATCAAAATGGTACTAGAACTCTAAAGATGGAAGCGTAAAGTGACAAAGGACATCTGGACTGTCCTTGTCCTATTAGGAGTCTGCCTCCTTGTGTGAGTTCCCACGTACAAAAACACGTCCAAAATTCCATTCATTCTTCATGGTGAGCAAAAAACGTTGAGGACATGATGTGGAATATACCCATGTGTGGCTTTTCCTGAGAGGACACTTGGAATATGCTTAAACATGAAGACAGCTGCAGAATTGGCAACTAGCTACGGAATGTCTACATTCTGTAGCTAGTTTCAGTTCAAAATGTATTACAATGACAAAATAAAAAAACTTAGCAAGTTAGCCATGATATTCATTCTTAAAGCAATTTTAACTAATTTCATTGATCATTTGAGCCTGGAATAACAATGGAAAAAAGAAAATGGAGTGAAGTATGATGGAAGAAAGAACAATCTTGAGGCTCAACATACCCCCACTGCTGACTTCTTGCATGTCCTCATGCAACTTATTCCATAAACTCAGAGACTTTTGCAAGAACATCCAACCCTCTTCTTCTTCTTTGCCTGGAAGTTAAAGGCCTTCTAGGCTTCCTGATGACTAACTTGAACCTTAAATTGGTAAGTGCCCTAATTAACTTCTTGTTACTCTTTTTCAACTTTTCATTAGCCTTTTCTACTTTGTCCATTTGTAGAGACAGGGTTGAGTTCATACTGGTTTTTAGTTTAACTTGTTCCTTCAGAATATCATTCTCAGTCCTGATATGTCTATTAAGTACTTCCAGCTCGTACCTATCTCTTCTTAACACATCTATTTTGGATAGTGGAGGAGTAGGGGTTCTATCTCTACTCTCTAAAGCTTTCCTTTCCAATGTTTCAACATAGTTATAAATTTCTTGCTGTGCAGGGTCAATTTCAGGGGCTTCTTCCTCAAAATCTTCTTCAACATATTCTTCAATAGATGTTCCCTCATCTTCTATGTTTATCACCCTGGTTTGTTTGGTCTGTGTTTTCCTTAGTTTCCCCCTGAGTCTATGGCTCCTTCTCAGCTGGGATGGTCCTTCTCCTTTTTCTGTGGCAAATTTTCTGATTACCCTCTCTTCCTTAAGATGTCTCTTAGTCCGAGTCAAATTCTCAGAGATTATTTCTTCACTCCTTTCTTTAATTGCTTTATCAGTTTCAATTTTAGAGGCTCTCCATTTTCTGCTTCTCTTTATAGGTTGATGTTCAGGTGAAGGCTCTTTTGGTTCCTCAAAGTGATTTCTCACCAAGAAATTATCCCAAGTATCTTTGTTTTGGCTAAATGGTGTTCAATTAGAATCTTAACAAAGCCATGATGGTATAGAGTTGTTTCTAGGAATTGGACTCTCCTTTGAACACTTGAAGCCATCTTTTTTAAACTTTGAAGCAAGAAATAGGGAAAATTAATCCCTTCTTCTAGGAAATGCATTATCAACCTAATATGGTAAACATAAAAAGTACCATATCTACCTTCACAAGTGATAATTTTTTGTAGGATAAGCAACATGTTTCTCCATTTATTCTTTAATGCAGAGCTTGGAATTCCCTTTTTAAACACAGTGACATCCATACCTGGTGACTTGAGGATCTGCTTTCCATGATTCATTATGAAATTCTCTGTTCTTAAACCATCTTTCTCCATGTCTAAGCAATCCTGTTGCTTCTGCAATAAAAACCTCTGTGACAGTGAATTTAATATCTCCAACTTCAATCTCGGCTCCTTTGAATGACCTTGCAAACATTTTAGTAACTTCTTTGTGGAAGCCATTAAATTTCTCAAGGAATTGCAGCCATCCTGCTTGTTGCAAAATTTCTATGCTTTGAGGGTATCCTTCCAGGTATTTCGTGCCTACTGGTTCAGTTCTCACGATGAGGCCCATAATTTCTTCTTCAATCTTCAGATTAGTGCTCTTTCTTCTCACGGAGACAATGACTTCAACCTTCAAATTAATACTCCTTTGCTTCACGGTGACAGTGCTTCAATCTTCAAACTGATATACCTCTGCTTCACGGTGACAATGGCTTCAAATTTCATGTTGATATACCTCTGCTTCTTGGTGACAGTGGCTTCAACTTTCAAACTAATATACCTCTGCTCATGGTGATAGAGATACCTTTGTTTTACAGAATGAAATGATGATGGGTTGGCTACGGGATGGAGTAATAGGGAGTGGTTACGGAACGAATTAATGAAGTGAGGTGAATGAAAGCAAATCAATGAGTGAAAAGACCGCGGAGATATTTTGCAATGGATTCAAAAATTATCATTAAATGATTTGGCTGGGTGACGTGAGAAAATCAATCACTTCAGCATTTTAACTGCTTAAATTTTTAAATGATGATCGGGTATAGGTTTTGAAATGAAGGATTTTTATCCAAAGTTTTGCAGAGGGTATATTTGGCATGATCAATAAAAATAATCAAAACAACTTTTTGAATGATTCATAACTAGACTATACTAAAGTTTTTCATTATATGCCATTATAATCAGAACCTTTTACCTTTGCTTTTCATTTGCTTTTTGTGGTCTTTATATGCTTTGTTCTCCTCTGGAAATCATTACTTTGTGAGTCTTCATAATCCTTGTTGATTTTGCTTGTTCATGGATATATCGCATCATCTTGTTGCAATTCAAATGTCTACTGATAAGTACCTTCAGGATCTGTGGCTGCGGAAAGTCTGATTAGCTGCAGAATATCTGTTTAGCTGCAGAATGTACTTGTAGAGAACTTTAATCATGGAATGGAGTGGTTTGGAATATAAGTGGAATATTATATGGAATGAGTGAAGATAGATGATGAAATATGGTATAATGGAATTGTATGAAGTGAATGATGGAGTGGGATGGATTACAATTTATGAAATGGAGTGGAAAAGTATAAGAAATGGCCTACAATTCATGACATGTGTTATTCAATTGCAGAAAGACATCAAACTTTAAATTTTGATATGGAAATGAGGTGGATGAAGTATGGAATGAGATGAATGAAATATGGAATGAAGTGAAGTATGAATGAATGAATGAAATGGAGTATGGATGGATAATTAAATGGAATGAAATGAAATGAGATGGATCATAAGTGTAATGGATCTGAACTTATGATTTTGTAACAGCTGCTTGCAGAAACAAAATGGAAAAGTTAGAGTGTCAGAAAGACTCTGATTTTCACCCTATCTTTTCTGTATAAACATGCCAATCAGTGGTTGGTTTTCATGTTTATACTTTATTTTTATTTTTTATTTTTATTTATTTTTATTTTTTTATTTATTTTTATTTTTCAAAGAAATTACTTCAGAAAATTTAATCAAGTTGATGAAGAAGAAAGATTCTTCTTCATTAACTTCACATCACTGTTTTCCTGGAACTTCTTGAAAAATTCTTCTCTTGAGAGTGGTTTGTGATACAGCTTCAATCTATGACCATTCACAAGAAAAGTGACCTCTTCTTCATCTATTGTCCTGATTTTTACTGCTCCATTGTCAAAAATTTTAACAATTTCATATGGCCCAAGCTAATGTGTTTGAAATTTACCTTGAAAATCCTTGAATTTTGAATCAAACAAGAGAGCCCAATCACCTTCTTTGAACTTCTTCTCTTTAATGTACTTGTCATGCCATCTAGTCCTTTGCTGTTGGACTAGACTTGTTTTCTGAACTGCATCTTTTCTGATCTCATCCAATTCATTAATCTGCTCCAATCTATGCTTTTGTGCCTTCGTTAAATCAAGTCCTAGCTGAACTTCCATTTTGAAAGTTTGAATCTGGAACTCTATGGGAAACAAAACTTGCTTTCCATAAAAAAGTTCATAAGGAGTATGGCCTGTTGTGTTTCTCCATGTAGTTCTATAGGCCCACAAGGCTTCAGGAAGCCTATCTACCCAATCTCTTCTATGTAAATGAACCGTCTTTGTTAGGATTCCTTCAATGACCTTATTAGTAGATTCCACTTGACCATTTGCTTGTGGATGATAAGGAGTAGATTTTCTATGCCTGATTTTGTACCTCTCCATCATTTGTTCCACTAGCCTTGATGTAAATTGAGCTCCTTGATCTGTAACAATTTCCCTTGGGACACCAAAACGAGTAAAAATATCCTCAAAAAGAAAATTAACTATAGATGCTTCATTAGCAAGAAGTAATGGCTTGGCCTCTACCCATTTGGTAACATAATCAATGAAAACTAATATATATCTCTTTTGTCTTGATGGAGGACTAATAGGTCCTACAAAATCCAAAGCCCATTTTTCAAAAGGTTCAATATGTACCTGAGGTTGTAATGGCATCTCACCTGAAGGAGAAGGTTTCCCTACCTTTTGGCAACTGTCACACCTTTTGACATACTCTTTAGCATCTTTAAACAAGGATGGCCAATAATATCCTAAATGAAGGATCTTATAGGCCGTCCTCTTATCAGCAAAGTGTCTTCCACAAGGTTCATCATGGCATACTTTAAGAATCTCAGGCATCTCATCTTCCTGAACACACCTCCTAATGATCAAATCTGGACCTGTCTTGTACAAATCATTAGCAACCCATGAATATTTTTCACTATCATAAATGATTTTTCTTCTATCTCTTGCATTCATTATTGAAGGAAATTTTCCTGAAACTAAATAATTAGCAATATCATCAAACCAAGGATTTTGAGTAGAAATTGCAAAAAGATATTCATCAGGAAATTGATCTTCAACTAGAGTGTCATCTTTGATGTTTTGGAGTCTAGATAGGAAATCAGCTACTGTGTTTTGTTTTCCAGGCCTATATAGAATGGTAATGTTGAATTCTTGTAAAAGTAATAATCATCTTATGACTCTTCCATTAGTAATTGATTTTTTCATTAAGTATCTATTTGCAGAATGATTAGTGTGAACAAAAGTTTCATAGCCTGTTATATAGTGTCTGAATTTGTTTATGGCATGAACAACAGCTAAAAACTCTTTTTCAGTTACAGTATAGTTTAAGTCTGCAGGAGTCAAATTTTTACTAGTATAGTAGATGGCATAAGGAATCAGGTCTTTTTGTCCCAATACTTCTCCTAGAGCTGTATCAGAGGCATCTGTTGAGATATGAAAAGGTAACTTCCAGTTAGGTCCCCTTAAAATAGGTGCTTCAGAAATTTTTGTTTTCAGGGTTTCAAAGGCTAACTGGCAATCAGAATTCCATTTGAATTCACAATCTTTGGTAAGTAATTTGAAGAGTGGAGATGCTATCTTGGTGAAGTTTTCTATAAACCTCCGATAATATCCCGTAAATCCTAGAAAACTCCTAACATCTTTTTGACAACTTGGAATAGATAAGTTAGAGATGACTTCAACTTTTGACTCATCAACTCTAATCCCATCCCCTGAAATGTGATGCCCTAAAACAATACCTTCAGTAAACATCATGAAACATTTCTCATGACTAAGTGAAAGATTTGCTTCTTGACATCTCTTTAAAACTTTTTCCAAGTTTGCTAAGGCTTGTTCAAATGTGTTTCCATAAACTATGAAATCATCCATATATACCTCTACACAATCATGTATTAGATCTGAAAAAATTCCTAATACTGCCCTTTGGAATGTTGCAGGTGCATTGCATAATCCAAATGGCAATACTCAGTAAGCATAGGTACCCCAAGGACAGGTAAATGTGGTTTTTTCTTGATCTTCAAGTGCTACTTGGATTTGGTTGTAACCACTAAACCCATCTAGGAATGAGAAGTACTTTTTGCCAGCTAATGTATCTAACACTTGATCTATGAAAGGTAAGGGAAAATGGTCTTTAAGAGTAGCTTTGTTTAATTCCCTGTAGTCAATACATACCCTCCATTTACCATTTTTCTTTGGCACAATTACCAAAGGAGAAACCCACTGACTATCTGAAATGGGATAGATAAAGTTAACATTTAACAATTTCTGCAATTCTTCCTTAACAATCTCCCTAAGATTTGGATTCATCCGTCTTTGAGGTTGTCTGATTGGTTTACAATTTTCCTCTATATATATGTGATGAGTGCAAGTCTTGGGGCTTATCCCTTTCATGTCAGTGTACTCCCATGCATATGCAGAAGAATGTCTCTGTAATATCTTGACTAACTCTTCTTGTTGAGATTTCTCTAGGTTCTTGTTTATGTTCAAAGTTTTGCCTGGAAAAATCTCACTTGTAGAGCTGCCAAATTTATCCATAGAATGAAGAGACATCTGTCTTGATGACAAAAACTCAATGTTTGATCCTTCTTGAAATGGTTCATGTTTGTATTCTGAAGAGGATTCAAATTTTTCTAGAGTATTCAGAATTTGACTATCTTCACTAATTTATGAAATTGTGAAGAGAGGTTGTAAGTCTTCTTCATCCTCTATCCATTGAGTATCATCTAAATCTGTAATTGTCCTAGCTGGAGGATACAAAGTGAATTTCTTAGTTGAACTACCATTAGAGATGTACATATCACCGGATCTACAACTAATGAAAGCATCAGCTGTAGCCAACCAAGGTCTTCCTAATATAATAGGATGCCCTCCTAGATTATTCTTAGGAGTTAGGATCATGAAATCCACAAGGTACTCCCAAGAATCTAGGGACACTGGAATGTCTTCTATTACCCCATCAGGTTTGATCACAGATCTGTCTGCTAATTGTAATAATGTGGGTGTAAAGAGAATATTAGGAAGTTTCAGTTTATCCATGATTTGTCTACTCATGATATTGATTGCTGCTCCTAAATCGATGAGTGTGTTTTGGATTTCAATTCCATTGATGTGAATTTTAACAACTGGATTTCCTGGGTCTAGATACTTTGGAATAGCAATCTTACCCATCATAATGTCTGTTATTTTTCCTGCCAGTTGAATTTTCTTTGTTTCTCTTATTCTTTTTCTTGTTTTCTACATGCTCAACTCCTTTATTGTTTTGGCTAAAATTGGAATTTCCTTGATGGCTTGTAATAATGGAATCTTAATGCAAACATTTCTCAACTCATTTAGGAAATCATAATTAGGCACCATAATTTGTTTTTCTACACCTCTATCAATTTGTAATCTTTCTGGAAAGGGAGGTGTAGAAGTAGATGTTGATGGCTGCTCTAATATAGGAGTTGAAATGATTGGTTCTTTTTGCTTTAATTTTTCAATGTTTGGGTCTTGAAAAGATGTGCCTTCCGCAAGACTTTTATTCACCCGTAGAGAATCTTCCTCAGAGTTATCTTGTTCTTGTATGATCACAGAAGGTTTCCTCTTTTCAAGTATTCTTCCAAACCTAAGTTGAACATCACTAAGGTCTAAAGGAGTAATTAAATAAGTTGGAAACTGTTGGCCTTCTATCATGTATGTGTTCTGAGGATTTTTATTGTTGGGGTTTGGTATGGGTTGAGCAGGCAACTGATTTGATTTTTGAGGAAATGGTAATGGAAGTGGTTGATTTTGATGTGGTAGGTTCTGATAATGTTGTTGAGGATTTTGTTGAAAATTTTGTTGAGGATTTTGAGGAGAAAAATGTGGGTATGGTGGATAGGATGGTGGATACTGATAATATTGGGAGTATCTTCCATAGGGACTTTGTGCTCCTTGTGCCCAAGCTTGAGATTGATTTTGAAATTGAGGCCAAGGTTGCTGCCAAGAATTCCAATTTGGTGGAGGTTGGTTATATATTTGATCATGGAATCCTTGTGTTTGAGGTCCTTGCCAAGGCCTTCTAGAGACAAAATTGAGATATTCTGTGGAATTTATAGGATTTTCCTCTTGAAAAACAGCTTTGAGACCAGAAAGGGAAGGACAATTCTTGGTCTCGTGTTTTTTAGAAAAAATGACACAGGTCTCTACAACTTTTACAACCAAAGGGCACTCTCTCAAGGCATGTTTCTTTCTACATTTGGGACAAAATATTGCTAAGGCATCAGATTCAGCTTTTTGCTTGTTTTGTAACTTAAGGGTGTCTATTTGTTCACTAAGACTCCCTAAGATGTCAGATTTGAAATCATCAAGAATATGTCCTATTTCTGCTCTACTTACTATCCCAGAAGCAGACTTACTTGCCCTTGCAAGAGCAGGATCTCTTGGACCTTTTACAGTTTTAGATTTCCCTCTTGAAAGGTTGATGCATAACTCATATATTTCAGGTAATGTGAGCTGTGATATATCCCCTTTTCCCATCATGCTAAGAATATCCA
Organism: Pinus albicaulis; assembly: GCA_034641835.2. NCBI lineage: Eukaryota > Viridiplantae > Streptophyta > Pinopsida > Pinales > Pinaceae > Pinus > Pinus albicaulis. Next base: position 223,354,693 of record CM076571.1, on the reverse strand, counting down.
ACCATTCATCCCTAATTGTTTTCAACAAAACAACTTTTAGGGTGTCTTGGTCTAAGTTTTCCATTTTTTCTCTTTTGATGTTGTAATGAAATCTCTCCAATAAATCTTCCAAGTTTTCTTCTTCTTTTTGTAACATCTTAAACAATTCCTCCTTATGATTGAATGGCATACAATAATCCAAATACCTCTCTAGAAATGATTGTTTCATGTCTTCCCATGTCCTAATAGAACTGTTAATCAAACTCATAAACCACTTCAATGCTGCTCCTTTCAATGTTGAAGGAAATAGTTTAATTTTTTGAGCATCTTGTAAGTAGTCATAAGTTCTACACAGGACTTCAAATTCAAATAGGAAGGTTTAAGGATCTTCAGTTTTAAGTTCATAGAAGTTTGGAAGGACAGAGGGTGAAATGTTTTTCATGGTTGTATTGGTTTCTTCATCTACTATAGGAAACCCAAAAGAGCTTCCTATTTCTCTTCTACCTCTTCCTCTACCTCCTTCTCCTTCTACACCTCTACCTCCTTCTCCTCTACCTCTACCTCTACCCCCTCCAAATAATGTGTGTTCTCCATTAAAGACTCCTCCTCCTCCTTCTTCTGCCATGGTTGGTTCTTCTGTGGAAGTAGGAAAGTTTGTGTCCCTAACAGGAGTCCTTGAATCTTCTTCTAAGATAGATTCAGTGGATGAAGTGGAAGGTCTCTCTAATGGAATACCTGATCTTAAGTCTTCTAGAAGTCTAGGATCAGTAAAGAATGGAATGTGGGTCTGAGTTGAAGGTGTACTAGCTCTTGGTCTAGGTGAAACAAGTGGTGTTCTAGGAATCAAAATTCTGCTTCTGCTTCTTATGAATCTACCCCTTGAATCTCTCTCTCTACGCATATCATTGTTTTTGGGAGTTAAGAAACAAGGATACCTAGTTACACTTCCCCGGCAATGGTGCCAAAATGTTTTTGCTCAACCTAGTCTCCTAAATTGAGTTCATTTAATTGTCAACCAGGGTTGGTAAACTGCTGAAGTGTGGTGCACTATATGTGCCTAGGTTTTTGTTTCTTATTGTGTTTTCTCTAGTGTTTTATGATGTTTTTGGGTTTTTTATGGCTTTATGTTCACAAGGGAAAGAACTAAATTCTGGTGGAAAGAAGCTACTGGTTAAAAACAGAGTGAAGCTTAAATTATTGATGACAAATGACAAATACAAATGCTGAAACAGAACCAGACCTAAACTATGAATTTAGCAAAATACAAAGCTTGATAATGACTTCAAGAAAAAAAATCACAACATGAACTTAACTTGTCCAATTCATTCATTAAAGATGTTTTGGAAGAGCTTGAGAAATGAGCATCTAAGTGTAAATAAAGTTCTCCTAACTAAACAATTAAACAATCAACTTGTAATGATACAACATCTCATCCATGATTAAGGGTTTATTGAAACATGTTTGGAAAAGAACATTTGTAACATCATAAGATCTCTACTCTAAAACTAGCTCCTAATTCTATTCTGCAACTTAGTTTAACACCACTAAACCTCACTCAAAAGTTATAGATTTCCTTTTTAGAATAGTCTTTGAGGAAGGATTTTTTGTGAAATGGTAAAAAGGTTGCAAAAGTACTCCAGGCCTTAGACTGATACTATCTTATGTCCAGATGATTATGAGTTAATATAGGTTTGGAACAAAAGAAGTTTTGTAAATAATGAAGACCATGGTATTTAAGTCTAACAACTAATGCAAATCCAAATGAAGTGGATGGCAATTAATCTTGGAATGTAAATACAGTGAGCTAAGCTAGAACTGAACTAAGGTGCTACTAGTCTACAGTGAACAGTGCTAAACTAAAAAGCCATTATCAAACTTGAAACGAAATAACAAAGCATGATTTAAATGCAATTTGCCTCCGGAGTGCCCTAACTAAGTTATCATGCCATTAATCTATGGGATTCTATAGCTTGTTTTGTTCATCATGAATGGTATTTTGGAAGAGCTTATTAGAACAATCCTGGCTGTACAATTCAATGCAATTGAATACAAACATGAAAACTGAAATCAAATACAATTAAAAACTAAGACATCACAGCTATTTCCTACTCATTGTTATGATGTTTTGGAAGAGCTTTTTAAGAGTAAGATTAGCTATGCTACTTAGTGTAAACAAGCAACTAAAACCTACAGTATCATAGTTAAGCCTTAGTCATCATAATGATATCTTGGAAGAGTTTACTAGAGTAAGTTTAACTGTGATAATGAACGAAAGGAATTGCAAATAAAATCTACAACACTATAGCCATTTCTTATTCATTGTAATGATCTTTTGGAAGAGTTTCTTAGAAAAAGTATAGCTATAATTTTTAATGAAATTAACTATGAACGTAAGCTTCAAAAACTTGAAAACGAACTAAGATACTTATCTAATTTTCAAAAGTAAAGCTGCTCAGGAGGCAGGGTCCCTCTACCACCAGAGTAGCACGAAATCTAGCTCAGGATCAACTCAACGCGTTCAAAGAAATGCTATCTTCTTCATTAAAGGAAAATAACTTAAAATAGAGTATTCTCGGTCTTCAGAAATACAACAATCAATCCACGAAATCTAATCAAAATCTAGAACTTGTCTCTCGGTTTCCCGAGTTACATTTATAGAAAATCTATATAACAGAACTTGAGATAATACGGGAATCATTGTATTTTCATATCAAAATCATACTATAACTCTAAAGATGGCAGCGTAAAGTGACAAAGGACATCTGGACTGTCCTTGTCCTATTAGGAGTTTGCCTCCTTGTGTGAGTTCCCATGTACAAAACCACGTCCAGAATTCCGTTCATTCTTCATGGTGAGAAACAAACGTTGAGGACATGATGTGGAATATACCCATGTGTGGATTTTCCTGAGAGGACACCTGGAATATGCTTGAACGTGAAGATAGCTGCAGAATTGGCAACTAGCTACGGAATGTCTGCATTCTGTAGCTAGTTTCAGTTCAAAATGTATTACAATGAAAAAATCACAAAAATTAGCAAGTTAGCCATGATATTCATTCTTAAAGCAATTTTAACTAATTTCATTGATCATTTGAGCCTGGAATAACAATGGACAAAAGAAAATGGAGTGAAGTATGATGGAAGAAAGAACAATCTTGAGGCTCAACAATTATACCCTTATGTTGCTCAGTATTTGAGACCATCTTGTTTAAAAAATACTTGTTTAAGGATTCTTCATTGCCCTTACACACCTATTATGCTTACAAACTTATTGTTCATTTCACTTCACACATACCTTAAAGATCCATTTTACCATGCTAGATTTTCCCTGTTATGCATCTTGTTTCATTATTGAGATATCCATGACTTTTGTAGATTCCATAGCCCAATGATTTGAAGACCTCTCACTCCACCTATTCTACTTGACCATATTACCCAACCAAAGCAAATAAAAAACCCTACACTTAATAGATAGCCTAAAATCAAAACCCTAGAATCAAACAAGTTCACATCCTTTGCATATAATAGAGAGAGCCCTCTCTGAGTCCAGGAAGGCTAGGTCCTAGGACTCCAAAGACTAGTCTGATTTTACCCTATGCATTTGGTCTGCCAATCTGATAAATCATGGGACACTAACACACCCATCCAGTATAAATGTCTGAACCTAGAAGCTTTGATGCCAATCTGTAAGACAGCATCCCACATTTACTCGCTTTTACAAGCCCTCCAGGTAGATGTGAGGCGACTTTCACTATGACATGACCCAACCTCCTAGTCTAGTTAAGGAAAAGGGGCCTACAACTGAGACTTACTAGCCTTCCTCAAGAACAAAAAATCACTTATAGGATGAAAAAACACACCAGGTGACAACTCCCTAAGCTGGAACCATTTTTATCAGACCTATTCCTATAAACACACACTTGACACTGATGGCATGCAGTTGTGACCTTCCAACCACACTCATAATCCTTGATCCATGTGGTTATGACCATAGATCATTAATTCTATGCTTATGGTCCCAATATTTATGCCACTCTTCTAGGATATCCTCCGAACCAATTCCTAAAACTTATTGCAACTTTCTAGAATCATATTTTCCATAACGAAAAAGTTAATCATTCAAACTTGAAGTTATAACTTGGCTTACATTGAATAGAAAACTATAGAAATTTCTTCAAACATATGGTAAACATGTGATTTACAAGTCATGTATGCATATCTGAGTGTAAATCCCTGTACTTTAGCTTAAAATCGATGAGAATGTCTAATTCCCGCTGAAGTAGACACAACCACACTAATTAGTCCACAGATTCATCAACCATTCATTAACTTATCAAAGCATAACAAGAGCCATAGTTGAAGCACATCATAAACCATGATTTTAAAAAATATATAACCAAAATATTAACCATGACATAACCACCGTCAAAGAAAAATAATAAAAAGTATAAACATCCTAAATCATAATAGGAAAAAAAACTCTTATTAACATATGCAAAATCCAACCAAGTTAGGGACATCCATGTACCACACGACCATAGATTGAGCTTAAAAAAATATTTCTTTAAACAAATCACCGTCATACAATATTCCAAGGATGAATGTGAGATCTCATGGGATAAAAAAAGGAATAATCAACCAAAGTAGTCTAGAGGTTAAACCATGTCCACCCTCAAACTACCATGAACTTTCCAAAACTGGTAAAGAGATCAAAAAACCAAAACAAGCTTGGATGCCTTAGAATTTTTTCATCATGCCTTGAGGAATTTTATTGTCTCCACCCACCTATCAAGGGATTCCCAGACAACCATCTCCATCCCCAACCCTTTGGAAATTCCTTCAGACCACCTCACATGTTACCAAAAATTTTAGAAATCAAAGCTCAACCAAGAATGAATCCCATCAAACGATGGCTATCCAAGAATAGTAAAGGTAAGGTAGAAACCACTGTCAAACATGAAAAAACCCATGCCAATGACAACAATTGGACCAAATAAAAAAATGCATGAACCATGCATTCAAGCCTCATATAGGAAATCACACATGAAACCCTATTACTTGCAAAATCTTCCTACTAAAACTATTGATCCAACCTTGTCCTTGCTTTCCTTTTCCTTCCTTTGCTTGCTTGCTTGTTTTCTCCTCTTGGTGCTCTCCTTGTCTCTCAACCTAATTCCAAATCCAAACTGACAAAAAGCTATGAACTGGTCCTCATAAGCCTTTTTATCATTGAGGAATATACTTTCTTTATTTTCCTTCATTTTTCCTCTAGTTTCCCTCTCATGCAAATTTATTTCTCTTCACCTTCATTTTCTCCTATTTTCCTTTATTTTCATAATTAAATGCCAATTGATGCCTCTTTTCCTTTTCCAATTTCCATAGCCATTATTAAATTGAAAGAGATGCCCATTATAATGCTTTTCCCAACATTCAGATTGGAATATGTGTCCCATGATGTTGGTATTATTTTTCCTTTATTAACCTTTATTACATGAACTTTTAACCCATAGTTGTTACATAGAAAATGATACATTCTAATACCTCAATTATATTTTCACTTTAACCTTGTAAACCATTTCCTAGTTACGAATGGGTAATAACATGGTACACATTTTTTACAATCTAGCTTAAGTTTAAATAACCCATTACATAGCTTGAGGAATACACATTGCCACATAAAAGTTGTTGTCCTTGTTCATTCATACTTTTGAAATTGTAACAAGGAATGGATTCTTTGACTTGTGCCTTAGTCAAAGATTCTAATTCTAATTCAATCTCATATATACTAGAGTTAGTTTTTAGTTAACATGTGTAATGTGGCCTATCACTAGTTTATTGTCATTTAATTCGAGTTAGATGGATCTTAGTGAATTTTGTACTAGTTTATAACTAAAATTTAGCTATATAGTGGAGTTAAACTCTAACGTATGTTAGTTAACTGATCTCTAGTTCTAGAATAGAGATATAATTGATTTCTTGAGATTAGTTGAGTAGTTTGACATTTGTTAACTCAACTAACTCTTACTTAACTAATTGTAGCTACTAAATTTATCCTTAGTAGGTCATGCAATTCAAATTAATTATTTAGATTGAACAAAGGAACATATATATTTATTCATTTTACACAGGGTTTTTTGTAAATCCTTGAGAACAAAACATAGAAATTTCTCTTGGGAATTGCAAAAGGAAATAGGAAAAATTACTATTTTTTATGGGTAGGATTGTGCTAGGAAATAGGAGGCTCCTTGCAGGCCTTATTTGCACAAGTGTTGGGGAATACTTAAGTGGGAGTTAATTAATATCACAGGAGCTTCAAGTATGAAGCATATTCTATGTAATAAATTAGATTTCTCAGTTGATTTAATACAAGAAAGAGGCGTTTTTCCTAGTTGGATTCCCTAGATAAATTTTTTGTTCTGTGTGATTATTTTTCTATTCATTTCTTTCTTTCTGCAAAAAAAATTTAGAGTGTAACTTGCCCCTCCCTCATTTACCAACTTTTACAAGATATCTAGGGTAAACATGATTTTAGTGTCACTATGGTATGGTCATGTAACACTCTCTTCCCACATCTACTCAAGTAACCAACCAACTCGGGTAAACATGTGATGATAAGATACTTGTATGAGATTCAACCTCCTAGATGACTTTGTGGAAGTTAAACTGATGGAAACATGACAAAAATACCTTACACAACATCCTCAGGGGGTAACCCAACCTTCCAAGGCCCTGTTCCCTGAGGGGGACCTAATTTGTAGTCCTTCTGGGCCTTACCCATGGGAATTTATGGGAAAGGGAGTGGATAGAGACCCTTAGTCATGGGATAGCCTTGGAAAGGTAGAGGCTATGGCCCCAAACAGTCAATTATGTGCCTGTGGCTCCGATATTTCTACAACATTTTTAGCCCTTGAGCCCAGTTCACTACATAGAACTTCATGAAACTTTATGAGAGTTAAAGTAACATTTAAACAAAGACATGGAATAAATCAAATCATCAGATTCTCATTCGACCCTACCCAACCATGACAGGAATTTTGTGAAACATGTCACAACCATTTCATCTACATGTATAAATAATATATTTACACAAAGGGTTCTGTTTCTTATCTAAGAATGGCTAAGACACATTGTTCCCCTAAATTATAAGCTACAATATAATATATTTGACCATAGATACATTAGGTATTCAATTACAATAACAATAATTGATAGAGACATACATCATCACTAATCAAATACATGCTTATAACTAGCATAATAACAACATAAATACAATAGATACGACAACAATAAAATCCATACATAAACTAGTACATTTTCTTACCGAAGAACGAAGGAACGAAATCTTCATTCCTAAATGTAAATACCAACTAGAGATGGGACTTTTTATAGAAGAGGCCTCTATTTTCTTCATTTTCTTTTTTTTTCCTCACATGCAGCCTGTGACCTTTCGTATCCCTTTTCTCCTAATTTCCATTATTTTCATATATAATTGCACCAAATATGCCATTTTGCCTTTCCAAAGCCTTTTACATTTCCTTTGCCACTTTCCTTAGCCATAATAAACCAAATGAACACCCACTAAGATTTTTAATCCCAAAATTCAGCTTCGAATACGTGTCCCATAGACCGTGGTTATTATTTGGTCTTTATTACATATAAATTTCACGAGGGATTTTACAAAACCCTCCCCATTTGGGGACACTTTCATCGGTGTTCAATCACACATATGCCTTAGCAAGACCACTGAAAATAAAATATATTTCCCATGGATATTTATAACATAGCTCGATGGAGTATTTACACTGATCACCCTTCTCAAAATCAAACAAACATGACATCATAACAACATGCCACCATACCGCTTATTGTAGCTTTATAACATAACTCATGGTGATATTTACATCCATATAAATATGTACATACATACAACCATCACATCAAACATATAGAAAAACATCAACGAAAAATATTCTAAAAAAACCAACATTACACCAAAAATACTTTGCCTCAACCACAAACCAGGAAGGATACATCATTAGGGGAATTTTGAGGTCTAAAATGGGCCTCCTAAGGAAATTATAAAATAATATTGGAAAAAATCAAATAAGATTTGATGACATCATCAAATTTTAGAGGGAAAAATGAAAAAACTACTTTTTCAATTCATATTTTTAGCTTATCTCCCAAAGTTTTTACTCAAATTTCGAGCAGGAGTACTCATTGGATGTGGAATTTAATTCCTTATCCAAGAAGTACCCATGTTGCATACTTTCGATGGGTCCTACTACACGAAAAATGAGAAATACATAAAAATACGTGATTACAATCACGTTTTTTATGTATTTCTCATTTTTCGTGTAGTAGTTCATCAAAAGTATGCAACATGGGTACTCCTTGGATGAGGAATTAAATTTTTCATCCAACGAGTACTCCCACTTGAAATTTGAGTAAAAATTTCGAGAGATAAGTTGAAAATACGAGTTGAAAAAGTAGTTTTATTATTTTATTATTTTTTAATATTTTTACCTTTTTATTTAAAAAATGGTAAATCATCCCCCATGGTTGACATCATCATCTTGAATACTATTGGTTGTTATAAAGTTTATTTTTGTTGTACATTTTTCTTAGGAGGCCCATTTTAGACCTCAAAATTCCCCTAATGGGTTTGCATCTGAACGGCCATATCCCATGTAGCTTCATTGAGTCGAAATTGATTCCAGTGCACTTTAAATTGCTCAATTTCGGATCATGAGCATATTTTTCTACAAAATGCATTGTGGTTTTGGTCGGAACTCTGCTTCTAGCTCCACCTACAATACAAACTAGTCAATAACATGATGAACATATTTAACATATTTATTAAGCATCGATATATGAAAAAAATCATGTAATTTCACATTATAACGAACTTCAATTCGATAGGCCACCGACCCTATGCTCTCAATGATCCTGAAAGATCCAAAAAACCTTAGTTCTAGCTTGCACACAATCCAATCTGCAAGGAGATCTTCTTCAGCTTGATACGCAAGTGCACCTGATCCCTAACCTAAAAATCCTTGAGCAACATATCCATGTTTTCATAACCATTATTCCTATCCTGTGGAAATTTCATGTTCTTCTTGATCACTTACATTTATTGTCCCATTTTGGCCAACATATATGGTCCAATTAGTACTCTATTAACTGGATCACTCCAAGAGATATGAGTGTTACAACACCGCCCATATAATGCCTTAAATGAATTCATTTTCAATGAATCTTGATACCCATTATTGTAGGTGAACTCTACCATTGAAAGATACTTTTCCCACTTGCGTTTTTGGTGCATCACATACATCCTAAACATATCCTCGAATATCCTATTGACCCGCTCAATTTTTCCATATGTTTGTGGATGGTAAATTGTGCTTAAGTCCAACTCAGTGCCAAAACCTACAAACAACTCCTTCCAAAACTTGGAAGTGAACTTTGTATCCCTGTTGGACACAATCCTCTTTGAAACACCATGAAATATGAATGTCTCTGATAAACATCTGTGTTACATCACTTGCTGAGTATGTAGTATTTACTGGAATGAAATGTTCAATCATTTTCAACCTTTCCACCACAACCATAATGGAATCATGTTGTCTAACTATCTTAGGCAATCATGTTATGAAGTACATGGAAATGACCTCCCATTTCCACTCTGGTATCAGAATTGGCTATAGGAATCCACCTGGATGTTTACACTTTTCCTTTACCATATGAAAATCCAAACATCTCTTTACAAACTCTGCCACATCCTTGTTCAGATTTGGCCAATAGTAAAATTTATTCATTGTAGTCAAAGTCTTCTAGTAACCTGAGTGGCCCGAATATGGTTTCTCATGAAACTCCCTCATGATCACCTTCTTAAGATCAATGATGTTTAGTCTCTCTCTCTCTCTCTATATATATATATATCCTATCTCAAAATATGACCAATCCATCTGTCGTGAGACAATAGTCCAAATCCTATACACCTGCGCCTATACCGGTACCTCTACTTGTACCACTACCTGTACCTGTACTTACATTTGTACTACCACCTGTACCTATAATTGTACTAACACCTGTACATGTACTATCTTGTAGCATGTGCACAATATCCATATACTTTTGATTCAACTAACCTGCATGCAAGATCCTATCCTATAAGTATGTCCCATAGAAGCTCATTGCTATTAAGTGATTTACCTGTATTCGCATGTTAAGAGCATCTACGACCCTGTTTTCCTTTCCCTTGATATACCTAATATCGAAATCAAACTCACTAATCGTAGCCAACCATCTAGCCTGCTTAGCATTCATATTTGGTCGATCAACCAAGTAACTCAACCCAATGTGATCACTCATACGTAAAAACTACCTGCCAAGAAGATAGTGCATCCACATATTCAGTGCATGAATGATCGCTACTAGTTGAATATCATGTGTCGGGTAGGTTTTCTCATGTTCATTTAGCTTTCGTGACTCATATAATACCACTTTTCCATCCTACAAAAGGACCCCACCAATACCTCTCTCACAAGCATTCGTAGATGCTACAAACTCATTAGCTGAATCTGCAATCTTTAGAATTGGAGCATGTGTCAAAAAATACTTAAGCTCCTCAAAATTAGCCTCACACTCCTCTGTCCAATCAAACTTCTTACCTTTCCTCTACAATGATGTGATATAATAAGCAATATGTGAGAAGTTCCTGATGAAACTCATGTAATAAACTACCAATCCCATGAATGATCTCACCTCATCTACACTCTTAGGAGCTACTCACTCCATGATGGATCTTATCTTCTTTGGATCTACTGGAATGCCCTCCTTGAACACAACATGTCCCAAGAAGCAAACCTCAGTCTGTAAGAAACTACATTTTTTGAGCTTAGCATACAACTAATGCTCTCTTAACAACCTCAACACTACTGTCAAATGTCAGACATGCTCTTCCGCATTTTTAGAATACACCAATCTGTCATAGATAAATACAATCACTAACTTTTCCAAATAAGGACGCAACACACTACTCATCAAACACATAAACATAGTTGGGGCATTAAACCAAATGGAACTACAACAAACTCATAATGCTCTTGCATGGTCCTGAATGCAGTCATGTAGATGCCTTGTTCTTTGATGTGTACTAGATGATATCTCAATCTCAAGTTGTTACTAAAGAATATTGTTGCTCCCTTTATCTAATAAAATGAATCATCGATCCTTGGTAGTCGGTACCTGTTCTTGATGGTCACTTTGTTCAACTGCCTACAGTCAATGTGCAATCTAAGAGTGCCATATTTCTTCTTGACGAACAACGTCAGTGCAACCCATAGCAATACACTTGGCATAATGTTCCCTTTGTCGAACATGTCCTTCAATTATAATTTTAACTCTACCAAATTTGTTGTACTCATCTTGTAAGGCGCTTTTGAGTCTGTATTTCCCTTGGTGCCAACTCAATGGAAAAATATACTTCCCTGTGTAGTGGAAACTCTGAAATATCTGATGGAAACACATCCTGCAACTACTGCAAAACATGATACTTGCTTAATACATCTACATCCTCAAAATCCTTACCTTTTTCACTAGAGATATGAACTAAAAATAGTACACACCATTTCCTATGACTACGCTTGTCCTGCATTGATGTCACCATCCTAATTGATGTGGATTTCTTCTTTCCTTGTAAGACTCTTGGTTCCCCATTATCATCCAATCATTCTTTAAATTTTTCATAACATTCTACCTTGGTCCTGTGAAGATATTATTAGAGTCTCGTGATTTAGCAAATTGGTAGACCAAATGCATAGCGTAACATTAGATCAGTCTTTGGAGTCCTAGGTCCTAGCCTTCCTGGACTCAGAGAGGGATCTCTCTATTGTGTGAAGGATGTGGGCTTGTTTGCTTTAAGTGTTTGACTTTAGGCTAGTTGTTAAGTGTAGGTTTATTGTTTTTTTTGGTTGGGGTAATATGATCAAGTAGGATAGGTGAAGTGAGAGGTTATTGAATCAATTGAGCTATGGAGTCTATGAAGTCATTGATATCTTGATAATGAATCGAGGTACATCATAGGGAAAATCTAGTGTAGTTAATGGATCTTTAAAGTTTATTTGTGAGGTGAAATGGACATTAAGTTTGGGAACCAAGGTAGGGAAAAGGGCAGTTAAGTATCCTTTGTCAAATACCTATGAATAGAGAGATTTTGAATACTGATAAGAAAAATATACTAGTCATGAGGTAGGGCACACCATTTACTCAATAACGATACTTTTAAACAAATACACATTCAAGATGTACAATCCAATGGAGCAAATGAAGTAAGCCAAATTATCTAACTTCAATGATTCTACTTTCAATATTTGAAAACATATGAGATAAAAATAGCATTAATAAATGAAGAGGGAACTCCTAAACATCACTCATTAAACTATAAAGAACTTTGAAGCAAATTGATAAGCGTATACAAAGGGCAAGATCGAAACAAGACCTCTTTGGCTTAACTTAATCAATCAATACATCAAAGAGAGATTTCAAGACAGAGTTTAGATAGCATCAAATAAGCAGGGCTCACCATGAATCATGTTTCTAAACTAGCATATTAATAAAATAATGAAATAGATAAGCTTAGGTGGTCCGAAGGAGCAACTAAGAATTCCATGAACTAACCCAGCAGAAGAAAACATGAAGACAATAGCAAACAGGAGGACTGAGGTGCCTCTAACAACATTTCTCATCCTATACTCTTCTGAGCTATTGCATATAGAAATATGGACATATTGAAAACAAGAAAACCATGAAAAAATAAGAGATACTTCACCATTAACTAAAATTTGGAATCTTGCAAGCAAACCTTCATCATTATCAACCAAGGCAAATCATCCACAAGCTCCACAACACTAGATTGTTCTTCAACTTCCGAAAACCATGTATTTCTCTTAAACACATAAAAATCCCACTTTTAAAATGATTCTCCATGATCTATTTATCGTGAAAGGAGAAGAAAGATCTAAGAGATTATCTAGAAGCCTATTGGCCAACAAGAAATATCCTAATTTGTCCTTGAGGCCTTGCAAGGCCCAAGGCACAAAATATCCAAAATAAATATCTTTTCGGCCATTTGTGGCAAAGAAATTGACCTTTGAGGCCTGACATGCCTCTAAAAACTTGCTAAACGCACATTTTGACTTTTCAACCATAGAATCATAGCACTGTGCCTTAGGCTGATTTTCCAAGCCAGGAGTGCAACACAGGGATAGTAAAAAAGGGTCACTTTGCAGCAGTGATTTGGAGGCCTTCCCGATGTCAAAAAAGGCTCTATGATGGATCGTTGGAAATCCCTTGAAGTATACTTTAAAAACATACCCTTGGTTATCCAATCTGACCTGAAACACCTATTAAAAAACCAAAAATTCCAAGACTCGTAGGAGTGCAACACATGTCTTTAAAACCAGGCAGAATGGTGAAAAAATGGGTGTTTTTTACCCTTTTGGGGGACCCAAACAACTCCAATTTCTCTGAAACTTGGTGATAATACTATATGAGTGATGAGGAATCCAAAAATTCAAGCCTTTCCTCCTGAATATGCTCCAAAAAAAATATCATAGCCCAGGTGTGCTACTCTCCTAGCCTCAAAATTTGCAGAAAACAAAAAGTTGTCAAAATTTTCCCAAATTTGGTGGAAGAGTGGCTCATGGGTTTTGGGAAACCTGTAGAGAAGCTTGGGTTAAGATTCCAAGCCTATCTTGGTATTTTTCCTCTTTTGATGCCGGGAGCTTGCCTTGAGCCTTCTTCAATTTGACCCTTGCATATTTGATTTCTTTGGGCAGAATGCTTGGTCATTCTTCTTTGTAACTCCAAGTTTTATTAGCCTTGTCTAGCTTGGCCTCAAGGTGTATGTTAGCCCTTTCAAGCCATGATTCCCTATCATGTTCAATTTCCTTTGCAAGTATTTCATTGAGAGGAATTTGTTCCGCAAGGGCTCATTCTTCTTCTCTTTGCTTTGCCAATTTCATTAGACCCATAGTTCTAGGTCTCCTTCTAGTTTGACCTCCCTCATCACTACTCACCTCATAAGTGCCCATCAACTCATTTATCTTCATTTGTGCCTTTTGGGCTTCTTTCCAAGCTTTAAGGGCTCTTGCTTCATAAATTTCCATTTTTGCTCTTAGCTGTCTATTCTCTAAGTCAAGGGCATTATTTACACTCTTAGCCCTTCCCAAATGTCCTTGGAGATCTTTGATTTGTGAATTTCTGTCTTGGAGGAGCATGCTTGTAATTATGGCCTCGTTTTCCTCATCACTATCTACTTGAATGATCTCAAAATCTCTTTTCACCTCATGATCTTCTTTTTCTTCCTTTACCTTTTGCTTCCCTTTGTCCAATGGCTGAGTTGATGTAGATAGAAAATTCCCTTGCCTCTTGGAGGCAGCAAACATTTGCCTTGATCCTCTTTGGTAAGTGAGAGTACAAGTTTTAACATGTTTCACTTGAATACCTTGATTATTGTTGACCTTAGGTCTGTTTGTCTTCCCATTGATGATTTTTGTATGTGTGTCTTCCTCACTTTTCTCTTGACTGCCTTCTTGAGAGGCATTTTCATTTTCTCTCATGCTAGTATCATTGTCAAGATTTTAATGATTGTCATCCTATGTATTTGCAACATTAAAGGTGTCTTAATCATTACTTTGTACATCTGTATCTTCATGATTTAGCCCACTATCCTCACTTTCAAACTTTGCCTCTGTCTCTGCATTTGCATTGTTTTCTTCATCATTGACTTCTTCATTATGACTGTCATGTTGTATTTCTTCATGGCTGTCATTTTCTGTTTCATTATGGTTGTTTTCTTCTTCATGACTGTGCTTATTGTCTTTTCTTTCAGAATTTTTTTCTCCATTACCATTGTTTTGACCATGGTTATTGTGCTTACTATTTTCTTCTTTATAATCATTGTTTTTACCATCAAAATTTGCCTTTACTCCTTGGCTGCCATTTGTATCTTTCCCTTTATCAAGCTCATTGTCTTCATCTTTATAGTTTGCCATGTCATCCCCTTTTTCCTCATCATCTTCTTTACTTTTACTCTCTTCTTGACTGTCATGTTGTATTTCTTCATTTGTCTCTTGACTGTCATATTCGTTTTCTGTGGGGTCACTACCTTCTTCTTCACTTTTTCCCTACTGTCTTCAATTTCAAACTCTGCCTCATTACTGCTGAAATAATTTTCATTGTGCTCACTATCATGATTTTCTTTATCTTCTTTGTCCTCATTCTCACCTTTGAAAACAAAACCCTGATCTACTTGGGAGATGATATGGAGAGGGAAAATGAGAGGTTATTGAAGAAGGCAAAGATCTCTCAAAAATTTCACAGTTGAAACAAAGAGACACAAGAATGTAGCACGGGACAACTGGATGGCTTCTGCACATCCTGTTGGGTAGCCTCTGCACACCCAGGAGCGCAGTTCCAGGCGCCTCTGATTGAGTAGTTGGGTCTTCTTAGGCAGCCCTGAATGGACAAGAGTGTAGCACAGGCTGTTGGGTCCTCCCAGGTATCCCTGAATGCACAGGAGCATAGCGCAGGATGTTAGGTCCTCCTAGGTAGCCCTGAATGCATAGGAGTGTAGCACAGGCTTTCGGGTCCTCCTGGGCAGCCTTGAACGAACAGGAGCGTAGCACAGGTTTTCGGGTCCTCCTGGGTAGCCCTGAACGCATAGGAGTGCAACACCACCTCCCAGGAGCGCAACACCATTTGGTAGAGGGAATTTGGATGCCTTCCCGGTGTCAGAATTGGGCCCGTAAGAGCTCGTTGGAAATATTTGCATGTCAAATTTCCAAATATACCATTTTTTTCCTGATTGAAGTATATTTTTCTTATCAAAAGTTGATTTTCACAAGATTGGTTAAAAAGTGCTGAATGATGGTGCAAAAATGCAGAGTGCTGTTGCAGACCACTTTTGGATGCCTTCCTCAAACCCAAATTGAGCTCATGATAGCTCATTGGAAATATATTCAAGTCTAGTTTTCATTTGACTCATCCAAGAAGTCATTTGGGCACCCCATCTATGAGAAAAGCTGATTTTCCCAAGGTCAATCCAGTAGTGCAGAAATTCTCCTGGTACACCTGTATTTTTGACATTGCTGCTAAACCATGATACCTATGTAAAAAATGAAGGAGGGTTTTCTTATTGGGCCTATGGTGGACAAAAAAATCTCTCATTTTTTTCAAATTCATCTCTGTTTGGTCAAAAACACAGTTTGAAGAAAAACTGGCCCTAGGTGTGACACATGGCTTGTCTCTTGGAAATAATTCCTATAAAAAGATGGAGGCATGATGTTTATGAGTTGGTACGACTTCATTATTTCTGATATGACCTACCATATGGATCTTTTCTTTTATGCCTCCTTTTCATAGCAAACCCCATCTTAGTTGGAAGAGGAAATTAGGGTTTGGTGTAGGGGATTTAGGACTGCCTTATAGAGGGAGGGGAATGAAGGGGGTTAGGGTTGTCTGAATTCTTTGGGAAATTTTGGGGTATAGGGATAGATGTTAGAGAGTAGGGGGAAGTGGAATTTCAATAATTGAGTGAGGGGAAAGGGTCCAACATGGAAAAACATAGGCCTAGTCTCGAAAAGTGTCAAATTGTAGCAATAGGCTAGGCTTTGTAGAAAAATGAAATTGAAAACATGATTTGAACCAGTCTTAGAAAATCTGATTCATCATGAGTTGTGGCATTGAGATAAGCTGCACACAAACATTATTTCATAAAAAACAAAATTAGAAGGCATTAAGGGCCAGGTTTAATCATTAGTTAATCATCCCTATCCTTTTTTTTGGTTCAGATTTAAGCATGTAGAGCCAATATATTTCATTCCTAATCTATTCTCTTTTGACAGGTCAAGCTTAAATGATTTGACCAATATTATTTCTCTAACCTATCAACAATAAATTTAAAACATGCTCAGCCATGATTAGGCTAGATGACTGAACACGACCTGCTTTTTAGAACAAGTAGTGGAATTTAGGCTTGCACACTTTCAGTATCACTATTTTTTGGGTATGGGGATGTACCTTCTTTTCAAATATGCCCTCTTTTCCATTTCAATGTGTTTTTGTGTTTTTATTTTTCTCAAAACAATCTAAAACTAGAAATATGCTCATAGGGTTGAGCTTATTTTACATGCCTATCAATCCTAATCTAACCTATACATGATAGAAATTTATTTGGTGAAATCCATTTTCCAATATAACCAGTCAAGTAGATGATTGCATGGGTGATCTTGGTTTAGCTCTTTGAGGATGCTGAAGAAATCAAAAGGCCACTTGCACCTCACTTGTGCTTGAACAGTAGTGCCTAAAATTTTCTTTAAACCTTGCATCAAACTGTTCTTGGCAAAAAACACTCCTCTTTTAGATTTCTCAAGGAAAAAAGAAAATGGATCTTGGAATGATACCTGATCTTGAGGACTTGATACATAAGCTTCATTCAGGACTACTCCTTCTTCTACTTGGCTATGCTTGAGGCTCTTTTGGGAAAGAAACTCCACCTCTTCCTCATGCTTATCTGAACTGGTAAACTCATCATATATTGCAATGTTATCCTCTAGAAAACTTGATATGCTCTGATGAGTGGATTGAATTCAATGTGAAGGCCATGATGTTGATTAGTAGGAGTATTTTTGGGCAGTAAATATTTTTGAGAAAGAAGTCCAACAACTCTTATGTGATTGTAAGCTTCCAAGCCTTCATCTGCAATTTGAAATTCAATGGGAGTTGGTGGTTGCAAATATGAAGCTGAAGAGGGTTCCGTGTCCCAAATGATTTCCTCATCCTTTCAGGAAAAGGATTTTTATTAACAAATGGTTCAAGAAAATCGTTAGCTTTCCCAACCTCAACATAAAAACTGAAAGACTATTGATTTCCAATCACATGAAAACTATTTCTGATGGACTGAAGTGAGATAGAGCAAAGAGTCAGAGACTCCTCACTTACTTCTAAATTTTCAAGGCTTTTCTCATCAGTGTCATAGGTGACTTGTATGGGCTGATTAATTTTTTCAAGCTGATGATATTGATATTTTTAACACAAACCAACTACTGATGGCTCTGTGAGGTTAGCTTTTGTTTGGACAGCATCATCATCATGAGACTGATAAAAATTTGGAGAATCATCAACATAAATAATCTCACCAATCAAACATATTGGTTTACTAATTTTTTCTTCTTTGAACTGAAATACAAGTTTAATTTCCGATTTATGGTAGCTGGCTTTAGTAGGAGGAACATAAATGTTTTGTTCACATGAAGGTTTAGAAGCTGGTTGTGTGTTTATCATCTAATTTATTTTCTCTTCAGTTAAGGGAGGAGACATTTTTCTCTTCCTCTAGATAATACTACAACAGTTCTCTTTCTCTTGTCAAGGCTAGTTTTGTGGCTGAATGTCTTCTTGAGCCTCACCTAGAAGAGATGGTGAACCGTCACTTGTGCCTTCAGAGAGATCTTGTAGGTTTTCCTCTTTTTCTTGATTGGGTTCTTCCTCAACTAACTCCTCTAGGCTATCATGATAGCTACCTTGAGAATGAAATGCATGGAGTTCTTCTAATAATTCTTCAAGATGCCAATTTCCTAAATCTTTATCAATGTTCACAAGGTATTGTATGAGATGTTCAGATTGATCACAATAATTTTCAGCTAATGATAGAGATGGACAATACCCTATATAGTGTTTATAAAATACCTTGTGGAAATCCTTCGAAGAAAACAAGATGCCAGGTTCTAGCCATTCATACCAATTTCTTGCCTTACCTTCTAATGTTGCCATAAACATTTTAATGAGGCAGTCCTCATGCCATTCAACATTTAACCTCCATATGTGTATATGAAATTTGATGAGATGTAACAAGGGGTCATCAAATTTTTCATCTTGAAATATAGGTAGGTTTTTTATCCAATTTATTTCAGGCATTTTGTATGGGAATCCAAGGATATGATCTCTACTCATTGGAGCATATCTCCTTTGTATCCTTGGATCCATGTTTGTAAATCAGAAAGAGTTATTGAATCTTTTCAGCCAGTCTAGAGTTCTCTACCAGTGGAGTCTTTAGGTTTATTGAGAGTTGTGGAGTTTCCAGGTGGATGATTTCAACTTTGTTGTCCACCATCAACATGATTTGGATTGTTAAATGCATTCCGAGGGGAGTTTATAAGAACTAGTGGAGTAAAAGGCCTACTGGAGGCTAGTGGAGTCACCATGTGGATGTTTTTAGTTTTTTGAAGATATGTGTCTATGGTCCACCACCAATACTGACAAAAACCAATCTAGGAAAGTTTTTGGGGTTTTCTGAGTTTCCTTTATGTATCCCTAAGGTTTGTATGAATTTCTTGCAACTGAGTCATCATTTTTCTAGGATGGTGAAACAACCAGATTCTACTCTTTGGCTGAAAGTTTGAGTTTTCTATGATTTGACTGAGATTTGAGAGTTCCTAAGGGATACCTAGGATGTTTTTGACTCAAAGTCCCACTGTGAATTCCATTTATGTTAGTGTCTCGTGATTTAGCAGATTGGTAGACCAAATGCACAGGGTAGCATCAGACCAGTATTTGGAGTCATAGGACCTAGCCTTCCTGGACTCAGAGAGGGCTCTCTCTATTGTGCGAAGGATGTGAACTTGTTCCCTTTAAGTGTTTGATTTTAGGCTAGTTGTTAAGTGTAGGTTTATTGTTTATTTTGGTTGGGGTAAGATGATCAAGTAGGATAGGTGGAGTGACAGGTTATTGAATCAATTGGGCTATGGAGTCTATGAAGTCATTGATATCTTGATAATGAATCATGGTACATCACTAGGCAAATATAGTGTAGTTAATGGATCTTTAAATTTTATGTGTGAGGTGAAATGGACATTAAGTTTGGGAATCAAGGTAGGGCAAAGGGCAGTTAAGAATCCTTTGTAAAATGCCTATGAATGGAGAGATCTTGAATAATAATAAGCAAAAGATAGTAGTCATGAGGTAGGGCACACCATTTACTGAATAACAGTACTCTTAAACAAATACACATTCAAGATATACAATCCAGTGAACCAAATGAAGCAAGACAACTTATCTAATTTCAATGATTCTACTTTCAAGATTCGAAAACATATGAGAGACAAATAGAATTAATAAATGAAGAGGGAACTCCTAAACATCATTCATTAAACTATAAAGAACTTTGAATCAAACTAATAATCATATACAAAGGGAAATATCGAAACAAGACCTCTTTGGCTTAACCTAATCAATCAATACATCAAAGAGAGATTTCAAGACATAGTTTAAATAGCATAAAAAAAGCAGGGCTCACCATGAATCATTTTTGTAAACTAGCATATTAATCCAATAATGAAATAGAAAAGCTTAGGTGGGCCTAAGGAGAAACTAATAATTTCTTAAACTAACCTAGCAAAAGAAAACATGAAGACAATAGCAAAGAAGAGGATTGAGATGCCTCTAACAACATTTCTCATCCTATACTCTTCTGAGCTATTGCAATATAGAAATATGGACATATGAAAAACAAGAAAAAAATGAAAAAATAAGAGATACTTCACCATTACCTAAACTCAAGAATCCTGCAAGAAAGCCTTCATCATTATCAACCAAGGAAAATCATCCACAAGCTCCACAACACTAGATTGTTCTTCAACTTTTGAAAACCATGTATTGCTCTTAAACACATCAAAATCCCACATTTACAATGAGTCCCCATGCTTTATTTATCATTAAAGGAGAAGAAATATCTAAGAGAGTATCAAGAAGCCTATTGGCCAACAAGAAATATCCTAATTTGTCCTTGAGGCCTTGCAAGGCCCAAGGCACAAAATATCCAAAATAAATATCTTTTCAGCCATTTGTGGCAAAGAAACTGAACTTTGAGGCTTGACATGCCTCTAAAAACTCGCTAAATAGACATTTTGAATTTTCAACCACAAGAGCGTAGCACTGTGCCTTAGGCTAATTTTCCAAGCCAGGAGCATAGCACAGAGACAATAAAAAAGGGTCAGTTTGCAGCAGTGATTTGGAGGCCTTCCCGATGTTGAAAAAGGCTTTGTGATGGCTCGTTGGAAATCCCTTGAAGTCTAATTTCCAAGTATACCCTTGGTTCTCCAATCTAACCTCTGAAACCTATTCAAAAACCAAAAATTCCAAGACTGGTAGGAGCGCAACACATGTCCTGATAAGCAGGTAGAATGGTGAAAAAATGGGTGTTTTTGACCCTTTTGGGGGACCAAAACAACTCCAATTGCTCTAAATCTTGGTGAGCATACTATATGAGAATGAGGAATCCAAAAATGCAAGCCTTTCCTCCTGAAGATGCTCTGAAAAAAGAGTGTAGTGCAAGTGTGCTACTCTCCTAGCCTCAAAATTTGCAAAAAAAAAAAAGTTGTCAAAATTTTCCCAAATTTGGTGGAAGAGTGGCTTATGGGTTTTGGGAAACTTATAGAGAAGCATGGGCTAAGATTCCAAGCCTAGCTTCGTATTTTTCCTCTTTTGGTGCCGGGAGCTTGCCTTGAGCCTTCTTCAATTTGACCCTTGCAAATTGATTTCTTTGGGCATAATGCTTGGTCATTTTTCAATTTGACATTAGGGTTGTTTGTCTTCCCATTGATGATTTATGTATGTGTTTCTTCCTCACTTTTCTCTTGACTCCCTTCTTGAGAGGCATTTTCATTTTCTCTCATGCTAGTATCATTGTCAAGATTTTCATGATTGTTATCCTCTATATTTGCAACATTAGAGGTGTCTTCATCATTTCTTTGTACATTTGTATCTTCATGAATGTCCTCCTCTTCATGATTTGGCCCACTATCCTCACTTTCAAACTCTGCCCCTGTCTCTGCATTTGCATTGTTTTCTTCATCATTGACTTCTTCATTGTGACTGTCATGTTGTATTTCTTCATGGCTGTCATTTTATGTTTCATTATGGATGTATTCCTCTCCATTATCACTGTTTTGACCATGGTTATTGTGCTCATTGTTTTCATCTTTATAATCACTGTTTTTACCATCAAAATTTGCCTATGCTCCTTTGCTATCATTTGTATCTTTCCCTTTATCATGCTCATTGTATTCATTTTATAATCTGCCATGTCATCCCATTTTTCCTCATCATATTCTTCATTTCTACTCTCTTCCTGACTGTGATGTTGTATTTCATCATTTGTCTCTTGACTATCATGTTCATTTTCTATGGGTTCACTGCATTCTTCTACAATTTTTTCCTATTGTCTTCACTTTCAAACTCTGCCTCATTACTGCTGACATAATTTTCATTGTGCTCACTGTCATGATTTTCTTCATTTTCTTTTTCCTCATTCTTTCCTTTGAAAACGAAACCTCGATTTGGTTGGGAGATGATATGGAGAGGGAAAATGAGAGGTTAATGAAGAATGCAAATATGTCTAAAAAATTTCATAGCTGAAAAAAAGAGACACAGGAATGTAGCACGAGCCAGTTGGGTGAATTTTGAACGTCCTATTGGGCAGCCTCTGCAGGTCCAAGAGCACAGCATCAGGCACCTCTGAACGAGCAGCCAGGTCTTCTTGGGCAGCCATAAGTGGACAAGAGCATAGTGCAGTCTCTCGGGTCCTCCTAGGAAGCCTTGAAATCACAAGAGTGTAGCACAGGCTGTCGGGTCCTCCTGGGCAGCCCTGAATGCATAGGAGCACAACATAGGCTGTTGGGTCCTCCTGGGCAGTTCTAAACGCACATAAGCGTAGAACAGGTTGTCAGGTCCTCCTAGGAAGCCCTGAACGCACAGGAGCACAACACCATTTGGTAGAGGAATTTGGAGGACTTATCGGTGTTGAAATTGGGTTTTTGATAGCTCGTTGGAAAGTGTAACTTGTCTAATTTCCAAATATATGATTTTTTTTTCTTGATTGAAGTATATTTTCCTTGTCAAAAGTTGATTTTCCCAAGACTGGTAAAAACGTGCTGAATGATGGTGCAGAAATGCAGAGTGCTGTTGCAGACCACTTTTGGATGCCTTCCTCAAATCCAAATTGAGATCATGATATCTCATTGGAAATATATTCAAGTCTAGTTGTCATTTGACTCATCAAGGATGTCATTTGGGCAATCTAGCTATGAGAAAAGCTAATTTTTCCAAGGTCACTCCAGCTGTGCATAAATTCTCCTGGGACACCTGTATTTTTTACATTGCTCCTAAACCATGATACATGTGTAAAAAATTAAGGATGGTTTTCTTCTTGGAACTATATTGGACAAAAACCTCTCACTTTTTTCAAATTCATATCTGTTTGGTCATAAACACAGATTGAAGCAAAATTGGCCCTGGGTGTGACACATGGCTTGTCTCTTGGAAAGAATTCCTAGAAAAATATGGAGGTATGATGTTTATGAGTTGTTAGGGATTTAGGATTGCTGATATGACCTACCATATGGATCCTTTTCTCTTATGCCTCCTTTTCATAGAAAACCCTAGCTTAGTTGGAAGAGGAAATTAGGGTTTGGTGTAGGGGATTTAGGACTGCCATGTAGAGGGAGGGGAATGAAGGGGTTAAGGGTTGTCTAAATTATTGGGGAAATTTTGGGGGATAGGGATAGATGTTAGAGAGTATGGGGAAGTGGAATTTCAAAAATTGAGTGAGGGGAAAGGGTCCAAAAGGGAAAAACACAGGCCTAGTCTCGAAAAGTGTCAAATTGTAGCAATAGGCTAGGCTTTGTAGAAAAATGATGAGTTTGAGGGATAAGAGTGATGGGAAGTGTTTATGAAGGTATATTAAGGATATGAGGTGGTGTAAGTGCATTATGATACAAGCCTTGTTGATGTTTTAACCATGGAGGTTATGAAACCAAGAAAAATTGCCCTCAAAACCCTAGTTGGATAATGGAGTCATAGGCAAGGGAAAAACAGAGTAATGAGATTTATGGGTGTGAAATTGGGATAGAGATGAGAGGCATGAGTCCATGAGGAATATTTCATGAGTGATAGGATTAATATGACACGATAGAGTAGTATAACAGTGAAAAATGTATCCTAAGGATAACGAAGGCAGTGAGATTTCTAGAACTCACAAGATTCATGAATTTTGTTTCTAGAAATCTAGGATAGACATTTAGTCATCTACAAAGGAAAAAAATACTAATGAATAAAAAATATAACCAATTCATACCAAATAACATACTATAGGAACCTAATGGAAATATGTTAAAGTGTGCTTATGTAGGCATACCGTTTAACTCAAATACATAAGCTCTTAGCCAATGGTGAAATATTGTCTTTGTACCTGTAACCAATTGCACTAACCAAGATTCTCCATGCATTTATTTATTCAAACCACACATGTCCACTAGGTCACGATTAATATAACTATAATTAGATATAGGGTCAATCAAAATATAAATAACTTGATCACAAAGTTTACTGTCCATCTTAATGATAGAAGCCTGAAGATATGCCTGCATGTTGTCCATTGATGCATAAATTTGAGGAATGTTATTCCCAACATCTCCCACTATCTATGCCTCCTTCACACTATAGATATATGGCATGCCACCCTGATTTTGTGGAAAATCATTCCTACGATGATCTCCTCCACAAGTCCAACATCTCACTCATTTTGTATTCTCATTCTTATTCTCCTCCTCTAACTGAAATCAATGTCCTCTACTAGATGTATTGAACTTATTCAGTGGAGAAATATTATCCTTATTACCTGTGTCTTGAGGCATTTCTCACTTCTTTCCCCATTTTCCTTTGTTCCTTGAATTACCCTTCCAATCTGGCTTAGTCTCCAATTTGCGATTTGACTGCTCATAAAAATTCTTGAGTTTTCGAATGGCCTCATCCAATGATTTGGGCTCATGAAACTCAATCCTATCTCTAAATGTAATCAATAGCCCACTAATAAACCTCTAAATCTTGGCCTTCTCCTCCTTGAGGTAAGGCACATATGTCAGTAGCTCCAATATCATGCTAGTATACTCCTCATCTATCATGGAACCCATCTTCATCTCATAAAACTCCTTTTCCATGTCATCGTAGTATCTCTATGGTATATACTTCTTACAGAATAGCCTTTCGAACTCAGTCCAAGTCAACTCCTTAGAAATATCTATGAACTTTTTCACATCTTACGTCCAAATTTCTCCTCTACCTTTGAGATTGAATGCCTCCTTTTTAAACTAATATGGAAAATAACCCCTGTCACTCCTCCTATAAGGATGATACCAATGACGATCATAATGTCTATCTTAACTAGAACTAGAATGATACATGTGCTCATCACTTCTCCTTTCTGGAGTGTCCAACATCCTGTGATTTTTTAGTTAATCATCTCTCTCTAACCTGTGCCTACTAGGAAAACTATTGCCATGTGTCCCATTAGTTCTGTCCTATTGCCCATAACTTATCCTAAGTGGTCATTTCTTCTACAACTCTGGAAAAATTTGAAGGATGGTTGCATTAACCTTTGCTTTCTTTTCCTGTGACTGTATAAATATATCATTGTCTTCTTTGCAACTCCTTATTTCTTCCTTTAAAATTTTCGTTGTATCTACCAAATAATATGAATGTCCAATACCATGTTTCACATATGAATCATATGGAGAATCTATGTAGTCTACAATTCTGCTATTCATCTTTGAACTCTTCCTCCAACGTGCAATATGTCAGATAAACCAATTCATAATTAAATCAATGTACCTTAGTGTAATTTGGGGAGGATACTTCCTGCAAGATCAACCAATCATTGTAATACATGTATAGATATAATTATGATAACATATAGACTTCTAACACAAGGCATATTAGTGAAATAAACATCACTCTAGCTTGAGTCCATTCATCCATGCATGATCGTACCAAATACAAAACATTACCTAATGCATAACCATACTGATGCAACTTGAACAAACCATCATAAGCACAAAGAATATACCAACATAAGCAATATCTAACCCAACATGAACGATCAAACCATGTTTACTGTATGTTGCACAAAACTTCTAAAATCTTGGCATTTTAGGACATACCCGTACCTGAAACTCTGAAACTCGACCATAATGTAATCATCTATGAGAGTTAATATAGACTTGGTTCTCCATCTAAATTGTCATCTATGGGTTTTATTCTCTATTTTCTTGCAAGATACTGTGTTATTCACTTATATATATGGAAACGTTTTGGCACTTCATGCAACTTAGTGTTCAATACATGACATCACTCAAGCAAGCATAAATGGATGCTACACAAGCATAACCAAAATAAGAACTATCATGCATAAGAAATTTATATACAACATGTAACAATATGAAAGCAATATTGCATGTAAAATACATAAACAAGAACATCACACAATCAATCATAGACATGATAGTATATTGATGATGACACCATAAGCACCTCCATAGTGATACCACCGAAACCATGGGAAACACAACACGGATGCAAAAAACACATACACCATAGGTATGAGAAAATCATAAGTAATCATTAGAAAAGCATGACCAACACACCAACCATCGATCCAAGAGTTGAACCATGCTCCAAGATGACTCAGTAACACCCTCTTCCCACATCTACCAAGTAACCGACCAAATAGGGTAAGCATGTGACGAGAGACTACTAATATGATATTCACCCTCCTAGATGACTTTGAGGAAGTGGAACTGACGGAAACATAAAAAACATACCTTACACATAATTAACAACATCCTGGGGGGGTAACCCAACCTTCCAGTGCCCTGTTCCCTGAGGGGGAACTGATTTTTATCCATTATGAGCCTTAGGCACGAGCATTTAAGAGCAAGTGAGAGGCTATAGAGCCTTAGCCATGGGATAGCCTTGCCAAGGTAGTGGCTAGGGCCCCAAACAATCAATTTTGTGCATTTGGATTCGGTATTTGTGCCACATTTTTAGCCCCTGAGCTGAGGTCACTGCCCATAAATTCTTGAAAATATAGGAGCCTATAATTAATATTTAAACAAATACATGGAATCAGCCACATCATCAACAACTCATTTGACCTTGGCCAACCATAACATGAATTTTTTCAAACATGTCACAAACATTGCATATATAGGGATAAAAAATATATTTACACAAAGGAGTCTCTTTCTTATTTGAGAATGGATAAGAAGAATTACTCTCCTACATCATAAGCTATAATAGAATCTATTTTACCATAGATACATTGGGTATTAATTTACAGGAAAAAACATTGATAGAGTTATACATCATCAACACAACATGCTTATAACCAACATAATAACAACATCAACACAATGGATACAACAACAATAAAATCATTACTTAGAATATTACATTTACATACCAAATACCAAAGGAATGAGATATTAATTAATGAATTTAAAAACTAGCCAAATATGGGACTTCCACGTTCCACTCGACCATAGATTAGCTGAGCCAAGTCTCACTTCAGGAAATCATCCCCATGCCATATTCCAAGCATGAATGTGGGACTTTATCAAACACATAAACCAACACCAAACCAGGGCTTCAGAGACCAAACCATCTCAACCACAAACTAGTGATTCCACGTCATGGTCAAACATCACTAACCATCATATATTGGTATCTATGCAAGTTGTTCCAGCGCTCCAAAGTGTTTTCTCCAACCCCAGCTAATTATTCCTAAATGTGTTCTTGTATATGTCCTATTATTTGATGTGTACCTGATGATAGCTAGATCTCATGTCGATATTAGAGAACATTGTTGCTCCCTTTAGCGGATCAAACAAATCATCAATCCTCGATAGTGGGTACCTATTCTTGATGGTCACTTTGTTCAACTGCCTATAGTTAATGCACAATCTGGATGTTCCATGTTTCTTCTTCATGAACAAACCAGTGCACCCCATGGCGATACACTTGGCCTAATGTACTCTTTTTCCTTCTACCAACTCTGGTGTACTCATCTTGTAAGGTGATTTTGAGGTTGGAGTTGCCCCTTGTACCAACTCAATGGAAAAAACTACTTCCTTATGTGGTGGAAACTCTGAAATATCTTATGGAAACACATCCTGAAACTACTGTAAAACCAGATACCTGGTCAAAACATCTACATCCTCAACCTCCTTACCTTTTTCACTAAATATATGAATTGAAAATAGTACACACCCTTTCCTACATGTGTGCTTGGCCTGCATGGCTATCACCATCCTAACTAATGTGTATTTCTTCTTTCCTTGTAAGACTTTTGGTTCCCCATTATCATCGAAGCATTCAATAGCTTTTTCATAATAGTATACCTTGGTCCTATGAAGATATAACCAATCCATACCCAATAGCATATCATATAAACCCAATGGAAATATGTTCAAGTGTGATGTTGTAGGCATACTGTTTTACTCAAATGCACAAGTTCTTACCCAATTGTGAGCTCTTTTCTTTGTACCTATAGCCAACTACACTAACCAAGATTTTTCATGCATTTTCTTACCCAAACCACACTTATCCACCAGTTCATGATTAATACGACGATAATTAGATCCAGGGTCAATCAAAATAGAAATAAATTTATCAAAAATATTACCAACCATGACAATGATAGAAGCCTGATGATCTTCTTGCATGTTGTCCACAGTTGAATAAATATGAGGAATCATATTCCCAACATCTCCTTTTTTTGTGCCTCCTACATAATCTAGATATGTGGCCTTCCACCCTAGTGTTGTGGATAATCCCTCCTACGATGATCTCCTCCATAAGTCCAACATCTCATTGGCTCCCTATTCTCATTTTTATTCTGCTCCTCTAATCGAAATCCCTATCCTCTACCAGATGTATTGAAATTATTTAGCAGTGCAATATTCTCCTTGTTACCTATGTCTTGAGGCCTTACTCTCTTATTTTCCCATTTTCCTTTGTTCCTTTCATTATCCTTCCAATCCAACTTAGTCTCAGATCTACGCTTTGATTGCACATAAAAATTCTTGAGTTTTTGGATTGACTCCTCCAATGATCTGGGCTCATCAAATTCAATCCTATCTCTGAATGCAATCGACAAACTCATAATAAAACTCTGAATCTTGGCCTTCTCCTTCTTGAGGTAAAGAACATATCTTAATAACTTGAAGAACCTGCTAGTATACTTCCCATCTGTCATGGAACCCATCTTTAGCTCATAAAACTCCTTTGCCCTGTCATCATAGCATCTCTCTAATATATACTTATTCTCAAATAGCCTTTAGAACTCACTCCAAGTCAACTCCTCCTCATAAATATCTTTTAAGTTCTTCACATATTCCTACCAAATGTATGCTCTACCTCTAAGGCTGAATGTAACTATCCTAGCTTTCATATTTTCTGAGTAATTATGCAATCTGAAAAAAGTCTTCATGCCAAGAAACCATGCCTCTACATCATGTGGTTTCTTCATATCTCCATCAAATGTAGGTGGCTTTTCATTTTAAAAATCATCTGGTAAATAGCCTATATCACTCCTCCTATAATTATGATACCACCGATGATGATCATGGTCTCTATCTGAATGAGAACTAGAATTATACATGTGCTCATCACTCCTCTTATCTAGGGTATCTAACAACCTAACGTCTTTCACTATATCATCTCCCTCTGCCCTGTGCCTACCAAGACACCTATTGCTATGTGCCCCATTAGGTTTTTCCTATTTCCTTAACTGATCCTAAGTGGCCCCTCCTTCTGCAACTCTAACAAAATTTTAAGGATGGTTTGAGTAACCTCTTCTTGATTTTCCTGTGCCTCTATAAGTCTATCATTGTCTACCTTGAAACTCTTTATTTCTTCATATATTGTTACCTTGCAACTCCTTATTTCTTTCTTTATACTTCTTAGTGTATCTACCAAATCATATGAATGCCCAATACCATGGTGCTCATATGAATCATATGGAGAATCTATGTAGTATACCATTCTGCTATTCATCATTGAATTCTTCATGCAATGTGCAATATGGAAGATAAACCAATTCATAATTAAATCAACGTACCTTAGTGTAGTTTGGGGAGGATACTTCCTTCAAGATCAACCAATCAACGTAATATTTGTATATATATAATCATGACTTGTGAGTCATGGTACTACACCGAGAGTGCTACAAATCCTAGAGGCTACTCTACTTTACTTTATCAACTTAGGGTTCTGTTGAAGCCTTGAAAATTGTTGCTTCAAACATTGGGGGATAACCACTCGGTCGAGACCTTAGGATAACTCCTTTTCTGTTTGGTGTGGTGGCTCCAACTGGATTTATAGGACCAGTTTCCTAGTAATTTAAATGGGTTGGTAATGGAATGATTGGATGGAGGGAAAATGGGACTAAATGAATAAAATAAAACTATCTAATCTAATTTAAAACTGATAAAATAATTCTAAAACTAACCCGGGCATCAAATGTGAATACAACTTTAAATTGTTTCAATTCAACAATAACCATGAAAATGTATTATAGCTTAATTGAAATATGCAGTAACAAATAAAGATAACTCTGTTTAAGAAATTAAACAGAGTTATAATAACATATTGCATTCATCATCATATATCGTTTGCATATACTGTAAAAGATAAATATTTCTATACACTCAGAAATGATATGTATAAAGAAATATTGTAAAGAAAATACACATAAACAATAGCAATTTAAAAGAGAATATCACATAACATAAGAAAAATAATAGTGAATAGATAGAAATACCATATCCATCTCGATGCTTTCCAATGCAATCTGATATCCAAATCTAGCAACTTCAATGTAAAATAAATTCCAAGATACAGAAATGCAATTCTTAAAGACAATTTCGTAGGGAATCACCAGATGTGATTCTTTATAAAAATATAGGAGTCAATGGAGTACATAAATGTAATCTCCAAGTCAAAATATTACAAATTCAGGACCCCTTTCTAAATGCATGAAGGGGGTTTAAATATGTACTTAACAAAACAACTAAAAATATTCCTACAATCTATCTAAATCAAAAAATCTAGAACAGAAATGCGATCTTGAGGTAAACTAACTCATTGATTATCTGTTGTGGTTGATCTGCCCAGATGGTATATTTTGAGCATTTCCTTCACTTCTTCAGGATGACTAAGCTTTGAGTGCAACTGCCCTATATATGTGGCATCAAAGAATTTGGGAATGATGTAATTGATGGTATTTGAAAGAACTTTTATTTCTGTCTGTTGACTATGTAGCTTGATAAGATAGGTCCACATTGTATGCCATGATATTCCTTGTAGTTGGCCAATTTGTTGATTTTTATTAATTATCTCTTGTTTCCATCTGTGATTAGTTTCTTTTGCCTTAGGTAATTGGCCAGGAGTATAATCTGTAATTAAATTGATTGCATACAGGTTATCATTCACCAGCTATGTTACATTATTCATTATGCCTTTAACTCTGGATGTAGCTCTTTCTTCTTTGATCAAATGCTGTTCCCATTCTGCAAAAACAATTTCTTTATGTCTTTCCATAATCTTGTGAAGATTTTATTTTCTTCTTGATTCTAAGTTTTTCCATTAAAGAAATTCAGAGATCTTTTCATCAGCTTCATCAAACTCAATTTTAAGAGTGACTCCTTCATCTACCAAGGAAGATGTTAATTCACATAGGGATTCTGCTTCTTCAACTTTTAGACAAAATTCATTGAATTGTTGAGACAATAACTTGTTTGTCTCCAGGGCTTCATTTTTGAATTGATCCAGACTAGGATAATTCTTAAACTTTTCTAATTTAGATTGAAACATCTTCTCTTTCTCAATCTTTAAAGTCTTCTCATTTTGTAGAAGACCCTATAATTTTTCTATTTCTTGATTTACATGCTGTTGCTTTTCTAAATTTTGTTGATCGGTATTTTCCTTTTCAACAGCAAGTTGCTCTTCTAATTGTTTATATTTGAGCTCTCCATCCTATAATCGTTGTCCTAACTGAATGATTTTCTGTTGGTTCTCTGTAACCTATTATTCTAACATGGCTATTTGCACATCTTTTTGCTTCATTAACTATGTAACTTCAGAGGCTTTGTCTATAGTAGCAACACTATAGGCACCTGCATACTTGGATAATTTGGTGAGATCCTCATATGGATTCACCTCAGCATTCTTATAAACAATATTCATGAATTTCACCTGTGATGTCAAAAGTGTATCTTGATCAGTTCTCCTCCTTTTCCTTTGTTTTATTACAACAACCCTATGTTTGGGACTGTAAAATATATCCAGAGGAGGAATTTCTTCTATCTTCAACATGATCTCACCTATGAGATTTTCAGGGATGATCTCTATATCCCGATCTTTTGGATCATCAACTTGAGGAGTGTTTTGTTGTCCTATTTTCTGGGCAAATTTTTCATATTGGCTCAGCCAATGAGGAGAAACAATAAGTTTAGTAGCTTCTTCTCCTCCAAGTTGAGAATTTTCACTATTTTTATATCACTTTTATATGCCTGTTCAGTATTCTTACTTTCTGTGCCTCCCTTTTCAGTATGCACATTGGCATCAATACCTGTGCTCTCTTTTCTTGCCTGTGCCAAAGACTGTTGTACATCAATATTAGCAGTTGTTTCTGTCTTTTCAATATCAATTTTGCTGCTAATATCTTTCTTTTCTAAAACAGGATTAGTTCCTGTTACTTCTTTGCCAGATGTACTTCCTGTCTCCTTCTGTTGTGATTCATATCCCTATGTAGAAACTCTCAACTAATCCAGAGGAACTTTGAGTAATCTATGACTTCTAAATAACAAAAATTTGTTCATTTCTTCGGCCTGGAATTTAGACTTGGCCAAATAAAAAACTTGGGAGATTTTATCTACAGAAACAAATAAATCATCAAAAAAATCAGGTTCATGTTCAAACCAAGCAATCGAAACATACGTAGTAAAATCATATGCCACCTTCCTAGGATCATATTGCCTTCCTGGGATTGTTGAAAGATTGAGATCGGTTAACTTAACAACTTCTTTTTTAGCATGGACAAAATTGTTGAGAGTATAGTCACTGCATTTAAAAGGAAAAGTAGGCCACATAAGCTTCTTGTTGTTCTTTAAAGTTCTAGACATGCCTTCTACTATCAGCTGATAAGAAATGTCTTGTGCTAACAGTTTGTCTGGAACATACAAAGGAAGGATGTGTGGCTCTACAATACTTCCAAAAACTCTGACATATGTGAACATTTCCTCCCTGAACCAATCTCTAATAGATGACAAATCAACTCTAGCTTTGTCAGAAAGTCTAGGAGGGAATCAGCCAAAAATAATTTGGTAAATCGGAATAAGAAACCATGACAGACTCTGTAAACATGACTTCTGAAATGCCCCTTCCATTAGAACTTGTGATATATATGAATTGCAACAGGTTCTTTAGGAGTCCATTTGCATCCTAATAAGGGGAATTCTGAATTGAAACAGAGGGCATCTAGGATATAAGCACAAAAATAAAAAGGAGTGGAATTTCCTGAATTTTTGTCTTTCCTGTACTCAAGAATTCTGTTGGCTATCTTATCAGATAGAATGACAGCCCAATCCATTATTTCAGAATTAATAGCAGAATGTATTAATGGGACCATTTGAATGGAAAACCTAGCCGAGTTATCATTTCCAAAGAATCTACACATCATTGTTGCGGCATAACAATATGGAGGAAAAAGAGACTCCACAAAGTACATACCTGATGCCTTGCATTTGTGCTTTTCAGGAGCCCTTCTCCATTATCTTATTGGTTCTAACTGATTTTAGTTATTCGTAGCAAATTCTTTGATAAAATCTTTGTTATAAATCATCTATGGGTCTGGAAGGTGGTACATCGCTTTGATGTCTTCTGGTCTGAATGACCCGAAGATTGCTCCAGATGCAGAAACAAAAGTTCTGTCTTTGATAGCCACATTATCAATCACCCATCTAATAACATCATATATCGGAAAATGTTTACCTGAGCTGCAACTCGGTGCAGAAATGAGTTTACTAATGCACCAAGAAGATATTCAGAATCAAAGTCTGAATCAACTTCGTCAGGAACTGTGGCCTTAGCTTCAACAACTCTAGGGTTTTCCTTTTCTAGTAATTTGTATACATTTTCCCACATCATTTTGCCAAGTCCCTGGCATGAGGTATCTGTAGCCAGATTTAGCTTTGCTGGTTTCTCTTTAGGCAGCATAGTGATCACAGGAGCTTTTGCAGCACTGGTGGCTTTCGATTTCCTGAATCTCTTCGACATTTCAGTATCGGGCAGTGTTTCTGTTGTTCTACGAATGGAAAAATTGGACGCTCTATTGTTATGCGACAAAGAAAAACTTTCAGCCAAGGTGAAGACGTAATAATATACAAAAGGATTATTCGCTGATTTGTATTTATTATATCCGTGGTTTAAAACATAAATGCCCTCTAGGGAGTCACACTCATGCATTCAATAAAAAAACAAATCATTGTTATTTTTTCAATTTGTGAATTAATGTCAACGTACAATCAAATATTTGTCATATTTCGAAATAAGTGTAGGTATATTACCTTTTAAATATTTGAAACACAACGAATAATAATATATGAATGTTTAAGTTATATTCGCATCGCGATTCGTTTTAAAAGAAAATGAAATAAGACTTATGCCAAATTCCAATTGTGAAGATCGCATCGGAGATTTTCAAATGAAATGAACTGTTTAAGAACTTCTTCAATAATGCGATTGCGATGAGGTGGGGTCTGCCATATCGGAGTCTTTCAACCACATGAATATATTGTTTTAATTCCTCCGAATTGCGATTGCGATGAATCGCATCGCATCGGAAGTATGCAAAAGAAACATAGCACTTTAAAGTTTATCCGAAATGTGATTGCGATTGAGCACAATCGCATCGGAATTTTTACAAAGTGAAAACAAAATTTAAAGAATTCTCCAATTTTCCGATTTGCGATTACTGTCCATATCGAACATTGTTAAATATAAAGACTTCATATAATATTTTCGATAGGATTTAAGGCTTTGTTTCTCATGGGATCAGAAAGTTATTAAAGGTTTGTACACTTTGTAAATAAAAATATGAAATGTATCCTTTTATCAATGAATCTTTTATTTCTAATAAAAAGGATTGAGATTTTTCGTAAATATTTTATTTCTATCTAGAAAGAAAGATAAAAAAAGCGGACCTATTTCTAAATGGGTTTTATTCTAAAATTTAAAATGGGGAGGGTTGTTGTACAGTACAACAGTTTCATACAAAAATGGAGGTGATAGTGCTATATACACAATAGATGCATTCTACTCATGTCATATTCTTCCGAGTCCTACGAAAGGGTGTTATTTCTAGGGTTTTTGAGTGAATTATGTCACACTTATTATTTAGACCTAGAATAAAAGTGACTCAAAAAATTACTCTATTAACCATCAAATGACCATTTTGAAGTAAGAAAATACATCTAGCTATTCTGCAAGGAAAGAAATCTGCAATTTAAACTATGGAAAGAAATAGAAGCAAACTAGTCATCTTCATGAAGTAAATGGCTGAATTGAAATTGTAGAAAGAATGCTAATCTACTCACACATTGCTGGGCCAAATGACTAAACACACTTTTTCTACTTCATGCTTAACTATCATGGTTTTAATCATGCATCTAATCATGACCTAATTATGCTTGAAAATGCATAGTTTTGTAGCAAGGTGGAGAAGGCACTAAGGTGGTTTGGGAAGGTTTTGAACTCATGGATGCAAGGTTGAAGGTGTCTTGATGGTTTTGATAGGTCTAGTTGACATTTATGATGGTTTTTGGGCTTAAGGAGAGGCCCATTGGTGCTACTACAGGTTTCCTATAGTGCTACAGGAAAGTCCTGAATTGCTATAGGAAACAGACAGAGGGTAATCTGAGGCCAAAAATGATGAATAAAAGTACAGGTGAGGTCGAATGAAGGTGTACTTGGATGAATGGAAGGTAGAAAAACCCTTGGCCAAGCTTAGAAGCTCTTGAGAATCTCATCTTGCACTTTTAGGGTTGTTCACGGTGTGAAGGTGAAAATCTCAAAAAATAGGGTTGAAGGTGATTTGATAGAAAGAAGGCTGATGATGGGTGAGAAATGAAGCTAAGGGTGCTTGTGAAGTCTTCCTTTGTTGTGCTACTTGAACGTACAAGAAAACTACCTGTTCATGCAACAAACATTGGCAAATATTTGATGAAGGAAATGGAAAAGATGAGTTGAATTTGGAAAACAAACCTACTTAAGCATTCAAATAGAAATCTAACTCAATATTTTAGACATGTTCATGAACAAATTTGGGCTTGTGGTGCAGATCTGCCCTCCTTAAGCTCCAATGAAAGAGATGATAGAGGGAGGCTTGACACACAGCTTTTTGAGTTTCTAAGCTATTCTACCAACATTTATGAAGATTAACTATAAAAAATACAAAATGGAAGAAAAATAAAAACAATGAATTGAAACGTAAGCAAACTAACTAAAAATCATAAAGAAAAATAGCTACAATGGCATAAAAATAAGCATGAATACACAATAGGGACTAAGGCCGATGGATTGGGTGCTAACACACAAGCCTATTCCTTTGAAAGTAATAAGTGAAGGATAATTTGAATGCTCATCTTATTGCATAAAATAGTCTCATTACATAATCATAAAAGTCTCAAAAACCTATTACAAGAGCTTAGAGTCTATTATATTCCTTCAAAGTTTGAATCTTAATGAGCTCTTACTCAGCCCTATTTAACCTAGAGGGTAGCTACCAACAACTCCCTAAAAAGTAGGTGATGTGTCCTCTTTGACTCTAAGAGAAGCAGAGATTTGGTGCACTTGATCTCCCACTTGCTTGCTTGCCTTTGATTTTGATTTGTTGGTAGGAATCTCGAGGATCACTTGGTTGCCTTTGGGAGTTAAGGAGGTGGAAAATCCTCCTAGAATCTCTCCTTTCTATTTACTCCAGGCTTTAATTTCAAAATATTCATCAAAAGTAAAATATCTTCGTGATTATCCTTCATTTAACCCATATTAGGAATTCAGAATATGACAAGCCTTAATAATCATCTACACTACCAATATAAGACCATAATATAATTAAATGTTAGAAAGAGAGACTAATAAGGCTAAAAAGGTGACAGTTAACCCCTCCAATTTTACCTAATGATGGAGCTCATCATCACCCCCTACCAAATGGTTTCTCATCCTCTAAGAAACTTAGTCCTACTTATGCATCTCTTTCAAAGCTTTAATGGACCCTTTGACTTCTGAAGGAAGAAGTGTGGGAGTCCCTTTAGGAGGGTAAAAGTCATTGTTCTTTTTCTGCTCATCTTGGTCTTTCCCATCACTCAGTCCCAACTACAAAGGTGGACTGATTTTCAAACCAAGCCACTGAATCTTCTTGAACTGCATGGCCCTCTTTTAAAGTGGTGCCCTTCTAGATAACTTCTCAATCTCTTTGGGGTGTGTTATTCCATGTTTCTAAGACTGTTAGGGAGGCCATTCTATCTCTTTTGACTACCCATTATGCATTCATCTCCCAAAAACCTAGAAACATCATCAAAATGGGCAATGTATTTTGCTTGTGTTTTGTGGTAATTTTCTGCAAGTGCAACATCCTTTTCTATCTTGAGATGGTTGTTTATGACTCCACTACGAGTGAATAGTTCTACCCTAATGTGTAAAGGTGGCATGTTTTCTCTCCTCATTACCCTCCTTACTTCTTGAGCTCTTTCTTCCTCATTGACCATCGAAGAGGCTAATGCCATCAGTTTCATGTCTCCCATTCTAGTGTTAGGGTACCAGATATTCAAGTCTATCAACACAATATTGTGGGTGTAGAATCCTGCCATGTTTTCCTTGTCTTCCATGCTTGACTGGTTGCCAAAGTCAATGATTTGCATGCAGTTATGAAAAGGTAAGGACCCATGAGAGGCTAATGTCTTGATTTTAAAATAGAATCCAAATTTCTTTGAGGTAGAATGCATAGGAGTCTGATCGGTATTTTTGTTGAATGGATTCCATGCACAAATATCCCATTATGGCCATTTGTTTGTATTTTTTCTAATGTTTATCTTGCAATATTGCATTCTCTGCCTGGGATTCCTGAAGCTTCTCTTTCAACATGGATTCTTTGAGCCTAACATCAGACAAATCCATTCCCAACTTATTGAATATTTCCTCCATGACCCCCATGTCATGTGTAGGTTTTAGCCTTCTACAACAATTGTCTGCAAAAAAATTCTTATAGACAAAAAAATAAACAATAGCGAGAGCATAAAACATAAAATAGATATACATAGATATTTTCCTTTGGATCCAAAATCGGGACTACCGGCTTGATTTTTCATTATATTCCTTTTAGTGTTACAACACATATATATACATGTCGAAGCATTCATAAACCCAAATCCATTAACCCTAGATTAGAACATAACCATAGTTCCCTTGACAAGATCTAAAAAATACCAGGGGCCGAAAACCATAATGCCTAAAAACCATGTGTAAACCCATGCATAAAACCATAGGTGGGTCCACCCACTGAAAGATAAGGAAAACAAATTTCTAGGGGCACTGCCCCGAACCCCTGAACAGGGGGGGCTATCACCCCCTTCTGATCCCCCTACGTGTGTGACTAGTCGTGGAAAGAATATAACACATACCCAACATCATGGACACATTTGGTTGTAGCAATATTTATTTAATGATGATTGCGTGTGCTCTCCTCTTCCAACTGATAGAATAAAGGTACTATAAAATTACGAGGAATCAATCTTCCCCCTTCAATAAATGTATAGTTGAAGATGATATTTGGTTGAGCGCGAGGGTGTGACACTATTGATATATATTT
The DNA here is from genome assembly GCA_034641835.2 of Pinus albicaulis. Classification (NCBI taxonomy): domain Eukaryota; kingdom Viridiplantae; phylum Streptophyta; class Pinopsida; order Pinales; family Pinaceae; genus Pinus; species Pinus albicaulis. Next base: position 223,315,891 of record CM076571.1, on the reverse strand, counting down.
GGGGACAAGTTTTGATGAGGTAGGGTCCTCATTTGTATATTTCTCTTCCTCCCCTTTTACATCTTTCCCTTCATCTTGTACTTTTTTGTAAACTTCTTTTGCCTCTTGCCCACCCATGGGTGTCTTTATTCTTGAAATATAAGTTCATTCAACAACCTGAAATGGCATCCATACACTACACTAAGTTTTCCCTCACAAGAAATTAATTTCATGATGTGGAAGGCTACTTCATCCCAGGGGTATGGAAGGCTTTCTCTCCCCACTCCATTCTTGTCCTCAAAGAAATCTTCTCCTGGAAGAAAGAAGCTTTTCTTGGCTACAGTTCTTGCCATTATATCTTCCTTAATCCACTTGACTCATAAGGGAAAAGTGGCGATTCTGCTAATTAGTTCAGGTGGTAGTGTGATGGCTAGGCTTATAACCAGAGTGGTGTCTCTCTCCTCTGAGTGTGATTGAAGAACCACTGCAAAATATTTAGTTGTCTCCTCGTCAAAACCCTTGAGAAGCTCAAAGAAACGTAGCCATTGGTGGTTCCTGAAAATCTCCATTAGTTGAGGATGTAGTCTTATTATTTTAATATCATTAGGCTCCCTTCTATTAAATCCCCCTCCCATTTTATGGCTGTGATAGGAAGGTGGTAAGATAGTTTTTGTTTGAGAGTTACTTGTGAAGAGGTCTTGGAGATTATGGTCTCAAACAAATTCATATTTCACCAATTAATTCCCAAATTATAACTGTCTATGTGTAAATTTAATGGAGAAAATGCAATTCTAGAGGGTAGCAACCACTTACCGCTGTCCTTTGATTTTTTTTCTTGGGATATGTTGGCCTTAGGAAGTAATATCACCCAAGAGTGGCTCTTTTTTTCTCTCCTTATCCCTGCTAATCTTCATGTGTAGTTTCCTATAACACTTCACTGTTTCCTGTAGCATGAGAGTGCATGCAAGCTCAGGCTTGATGCTCTTCTCTCTGATGGCTCCTCTAACTTATTTTTCTCCCATTTCTATCAAAATTTTCAACGGAGTGGGTATAATGAGCTAGCTCTTACCTTTATGGCCTTTTTAACCAAATTTGGAGTGGAGTGTTGACTTGTACTAGACACTAGTTTTCCTCTTTGGAACCGTTGGTCCCACTACAGCTAATAATTGCCCCAACCTCAGAATCACCTCCTTGTCCTTGTTAACTCTCCCTTGACTAATTTTACTTGCCCAGGTGGCATGTACACTTACTTTTTCATCCATTTTAACTTTAAAAAGGTGGCCAAGTTACCTCGACACTTTTTTCCCTTTTAAGTATCTAAACCTCGACTTTAAATCATTTTGATCATTACAAGTGCATAGCGATAGGTGAAGGGCCATACCTAAGCCTACCCGGCGCTAGTTTGTTGCAGACATGATCTGGTGCAGGGAGCTAGAGTTTGGTGACAGCCATGGCTATCTTTCTCTTGCTGTGTTTTTTTAATTAATTTTTTATGTATTTCTTGAGTGAGAAACTTGTTTTTTGGGCGAGCTGCTTAACCTTTTTATTTGTTTTTTATTCTTACAGGTGCTGCATGGAGTTCCTTAGGTGCCTTTTTAATGGAGTATGTTGGTGGTCCTTTTAAGTCATATTCATCAACTTATCTTCAGATTTTGACCTTGATGTGCCATACACAAAATTGCTACAGTAAAATTTCCAACTTCCTGTAGCAACTTTCTCTTTGCTTCTTGGGGTTCCAGATTTCATAGAGATGAAGTGAAATGGTTTATGGAGGTTAGGGATGGAGTGATAGAATGTGTGGAGTGATGGATAAGTAAGGGGAGAGGTTTCATTCCAAGGTATAAATGATCTAGCTGATAGTGGCACAACATAGGGTTTAGAGAGTAAATCCTTGTGCATGGAGTGAAGTGAGGGTTAGGAGTGGTAGTTATAGGAAAAAAATAAATTCTCATGCTCTTTTTGAAGTTTAAAAACCTTTGAGAGAGCTTATTTTCTCATATATAAGTTTCCTGTAGCATTTACAAGGTTTTTTGTAGTGCTAAAGGAATCCTGTAGCTGCTAGACTTTCCTGTAGCAATTACAGTTAAGGGGGAAATGGTATTTCCTGCCTACTTGTGAGGTGAAATAAATGAATGGGTGCATGGTGGAGTGTTCCATGGAGTGTGTAAGAAGATGAGAGGGTGAAGTGGGGAAAAAATACTCCACTGGATCTAAATACCATATTTGATCGACAACCTGCAAAACAAGAAACAAGAGAGTGCATAGGTATCATATTTCACTTTTTCTGTTTGTTTCTTTTCTCTGTTCTTCCTTTTTTATTTTAAGTGAAGATGAAAGTTTGGGTTGAAAATTCAAATCAATTTGCGAGGAAGACTCTCAAGCTATTTCAAGAAAGATCTACTATCTCATTCAAAGGATCAACTCATTCAAGAAAATAATATTTGTCATCAAAGATTTACATTCAAGTCATTGTTAGAAGAGTAAATCATATTTTGAAGATATCCTTTATCATCAAGGATCCAAGAACACTTACATTGGAGATTTAAATATTAGAAGAAGCTCCTGACTTTATCTTCATCATCATCAAGGAATACACAAGCCACTCTACTCAAGTAAGTACTTATGACCTTACTTAAATCTATCAAGATGACTTATTGTAAAGAAAGAAACAAGCCGGTTGGGGCATCAAACTTTAGGGCATGGAAGAAAAGGACAAATTTGAATTTAATTGAAGACGAAGTTATGGAATACATCGAAGGATCTAAAATTCAACCACCAAAATAAGATGCTCCAGCTCATGTCAAGTATGTGAATGGAGAAATCAGAGCACAAAGGATTCTCATAGAATCCATTAAGGACTCACTCATTCCCTATGTATCAAAAGTAAATTTTGCTAAAGAAATATATGAGAAACTGGTGGAGCTATTCTCGATGAGTACTACAGGAGAAGCAATCATTAGAACACAAATGGCAAAGCCAAGGAAGAAAGTCTCCAATCCTTCTAAAGATGTGTCTTCCTCAACCATTGAAATTGAAGTCAATCAATTTGTGAAGGCTCCATTTTTCAATGGAAATTTTGATATATGGGAGGCAAGAATGAGGAATTCCTTGAAGACTCAAGAAATATCTTCCTATTCTTGAAGACTCAAGAAATGTCTTCCTATTCCTATGATAATTCCTATTTTCCTTAGGAATTATCTAAGGAAAATAGAAATATCTTTACAAAAAAATAGAGACAGCTGCTTAACAAATCAACAAGTTGTCCTATTTATCCAAATAAAATATAAATTGATTATGGATAAGGTGCAGCTCGCTACCTTTGTGTCCTTCTTGCTAGCTTTAGATATTTCAAGTTGGTTTTGAAATCTGATCTACTTTATCTTATACTCTTTCACTGATTCTCTTTAATCTCTGATACTTTTTTAAACTCGGATACTCTTAACCACTATAAAATATGTTTACTGTTGTAATAAAAATTTGTTTTGACTTTAATTAAACAAATTAATTTTCTCTTTTATCTTTCTACCTTTTTATCTTTCATATTAAATCTGTTAATAACTGCCAATCTTCATCATTTGGAATTTGGATATTTAATTTTCTGAAATTATCAAATGCTTTTGTATACCTGGAAAAAGTTGGTTTAATGAAAAACAAGTGTCTTATCTCATGCTGCAAATAAAATAAATCCTCAAAGCTTCTGAGTAAGACTTTTCCTATTCGAGTACCTTGTCCACCTGTCTTTTCAACTTGCTCCTTTGCATATTCTCTGATATTTTTATTGTAATACTCTTGAGGCATTAATTTGTCATTGATGACCAAAATATTAGGCAACCTTCTTTACCTCAAATTCTCAAATTTGACCATAAACCTAGTTATGGTGATGTTCATATTCTCAAATTTTTCCTCAAGTTGTTTGATCAAGTTCTTCTTGGTGAGGACTTTCCTTATTTCAAGGATAGTTTCAGTCCTGTCAGTAATCTCAATTTCTTGTAGCTCTTTCTTGTTTTTGCTATTAAGAAACTTGATTAATTCTATTGCTTGTTCTGATTTGTTATCAAGTTCATCTTTAGTCTTCTGAATTTATGCTAATGCTGCTTTGAGTAAATCTCTCTGTTCAAAAATCACTTGAATTGAGGGCCACACATCATTGATGGCTTCAATGATATTTTTCCATAAATGATTTTTCACATATGCAATTTTTTCCTTTAAGGTCAATTCCTTTCGTAACTTCTTCAATTATTTATTTAGTCTAATAGCCTTTTTCTCATGTGTTTTGGCATTTATTTGAGCCATCTTGTTTGTATTTTCAAGGTTATCAACCATATTTTTCAATCTATTAATTTCACTTATTTGAAGTGATATTTCTTCCATAGCTTTCACTAGTTTGCTGGCTTCATCTATAGGGTGAGCTGCTGTAGTGGATGACTCTATAGCTGATGTTGTAGATGATGTCACTGGCACTGCAGTAGCCAGCAGCTCTTTGGGTTTCAACTCTTCTGCTAGAGTTGATGACACAACTGTAGTGACCAAAGGAATAACTGATGGAATTTATGGTGCTTTTGGTGTTTCTTTTTCATGGACAATTTTATCCATTTGAATCTCCATTTCTTTGATCTGTGTTGTCATCTGAAAGATCAAATTCATCATACCATCCTTCTAATTCTGTCCTTGTATTATTACCTTAGCTTGAGGATGTTCACTTGATGACAATTTTATTTTTTTTCTCAATGCTGCAATGTCCTCATTTTTCTTCTTCATTAACTGCTCTGCTGTTTTAACATTTGCAGGGTCATATCCAAGCTAGAAGACCAATTCTTCTAAAGATTTTATTCTAAGATCTTTAGCATATAAGGATGCTTTATCAAGTTCCAATTGATATCTCATGTTTGTGATAGTGTTTTTAAGTTTTTTAACACTCATAGCATCGATTGTAATAGTAGAATACATCATCGTTGAACTCTGTCTATGAAATTCTATCTGATCAAGAGCATGAATTTTTTCTGTTTGGACTTGTAAATCAATATTCTTGTAATCTGCCACTATTTTTGGAGTTTTCACTGTAGACTACAATACTGACATGATTAGATTTTTATTTGAGTAATCAAAGGCAGATAAAAGTCTATCTTGAACACTTGGTGTTTGTTTCAGATATTGAGAGTAGATATCATTTATAATCTCTTTATATTTTAACTTGATCTGTTTGTACTTTTCCCTGATATCTAGATATTTCTCTTTAGCTGTTTGTGAGGATGAAGCTTCTAGGTTCTACTGTTTCTCTATCAATTGTGTATTTCCATTATCAACCCGTTCTTCATTTCTATTCTCTATATTTTTCTCATTTCTGATAACAGTGGAAACATCTGTGTTGGTATCTAGGAGATCTGTTTCTTCAACATTAATGGTTACCTTCTTTTTACCCACTGAATCTGTTTTAGGACTTTTATTATATCTTATTTTGAAATTATTTTCAGTAGTGGTTTCAGTAACATAAGTTTCTTCTTCTTTGACCCTCTTGGTGGCTTTTTTTGTTTGATTTGCAGTTTGTAAAGTGTGACTAGTATCACTTTTCTTCACTACTTCTACTAAAGTATTTTCTGTCCACTCAGTCTGATTGGCATATTTTTCTATCTCTGGTTTTTTCTCATGAATGAAGGGTGTCAATTTACACTTAACCCTCATTTTACTAAGTATCCCTTGTGGATCATAATTCCAAGAAAATCTCTCTTCAAACCTGTACTCTAATAACTGCTTAGTTGCTTCTGCCTCTGCATCTCTATGATTACAAATGAATGGTCCTACTTGATGCTTCAATTTAAACTGTGTTTTCTTCTTTGCTGCTAGGAAATTGATAGAATCAGAGTTTAACATTTTCCTGATATACTCCAAGGGTAATTCCTCATTGATACAAATTTGGGTAGCTTGTAGGGTAACAAATTGGATCAAACACTCTAATCTCATTGTTTTTTTCAGACAAGTACCAATCACCAGTCTTGGTCTTCTCTCACAACTGTAAAATATTCTTCATCTCATCATTTATCTTTGGCTGTTCAATATTTGTTAACATTTTAATCAATGGATGGATGAAGGAATCTGAAAACTCTGTCTAGGTGAACTCTGTGGACTCTTTCCTGATCAAATATGTCCAGAAAATAAATAAAAGAGGATTTCCTTCTATGTCAAGCTTTTGAAGGGTTAATGGAAAATTATCTACTTGAGAATACAAGAACATGTGGAAGAGGAAAGATGTGTATATGAACACTCCTTCAATTGGCAGTTTCACCAATTGGTCATGAATATTGTCAACAATATACCCAGCATAATCAACGATAACAGACAAAGGTTTTCCTGGTGTGAAAGTGGATAGGAAACCTAAAATGGATTCATCTATATGCTCATCATTAAAGTACCCTGGGATGAAAGATAACATGGAAATTACATGCCTAGAATCCTTTGGAAATTTTGAAGTGGAATATGGAGGATTGATTTGAGGAATTTCTACATGTAAGGGCATGGATATTTGGAAGATTTGAAATATTTTAGGAAATTCAAGGCCAATATACAGCTTGGTAAGTGCTTCAATGGATAGAGGAACTGCTTGAGGATCAGGTTTGAGCTGTAACATTTGATTAATGGATTCAACAATAATGGTGAAAAGTACTTCTTTGTTGGCATTGACTATTGCTCTTTGCTCAGGCATATAATGATGATGGAATAACCTAATGACCTCTGGGCATGAGTGGGTAACTGGAACCACATATTTGGGCAAATTTGATTCCAAATTTGAACTTCTTCAACATTATCTAAAGATTTTTCATAGTTCAATTTGTGAAGTTCCAAAAAATTAAATTCCAATAGGTTCTGATATCTTATAGTCAATATCTGCTAATGGAGTGTGCTCAATATCTACAACAGGGGGTTGTAGAGGATTTATAATTATGCCAGTCTTATAAGATGCAACTGGAGTAGGTTTAGGCATTTTGAGGCTTTTTGGACTACAAAACTCTGCTTTTTGGCTTTTCTAGATTCTTCTGCAAGATTAAACAGTTTTTCAGAAGTATGTTTTGACTCTGGTAGAGGTTCTTGGATTAAAACAGGGAGATTATGATCTTTTCTTGGGTTTTTTCTTTCAATTTTGGACTCTTCAACTTGATTTATAGACGTTTTCTAGTTATAAACAAGAAACAAGGGTTTCCTGAGTTTTTCAATGGATAACAGGGCTAAGAATATTTTGAAATTAGGCACAGATGGTTAGGATACCTTCAGAGGATTTCTGGGCTCAATTTATAGTTTTAAACAGTTTATAAAAAATATATAAACTCAAGTTTTTCATTCAAAACAGTGCACATCATAAAACAGGGTTTTTTTTAGAAATTTTGACAAGGTTTGGCCTATCTTTTGGATATTTTAATAGGCTTGTTTTGATGAATTTAACTCTGACTGAAAATTTTCATTAAAGGTCTTTTAAAACTGATAACAGGCTCAAATTTTGAAGAAATACATGTTATATGCAGGTATAGGGCTTTGAGGATGTCTTTGAAGTTTTTTGAACATATTCTATGGTGTATTTTTGATCTCTAGAGCAATTCAAAGCTCCTCGGCAGTCTTCAATAAGTTCATGCGGAAATTTGTAAGTTCTGGGCAATAAAACAATGAAAATTTCTTCTTCTCTGTGAGTCTGAAAGGCAGATACAGTCAATACGCGCTAAAAGGGATAAATAATGCATTTTCAAGGTTTTTTCGGCAAATTAGGTTTAATTGGCACCCACAATAAATGAATTTCAAATCGAGCAAGAAGGTGGTTTTCACGTTTCATAGGCGAAAAACCACTGGTCATTATTGCGTGCCAGTTCGGTGGTAAATGGTTTTAGACAGATCAAATGCGATCCAGTAAAAAGGTGCCATGTCAAGGAGAGAGAAAATGATAAAACTACCCATTTTGTGTGGAAACGAAAAGGTTTAATGCATGAAACTTTATTTGCGATTTCGTTTGTTAGCTGGCAGATCATGAGGTTCGATTGAAAACTGCCAAGATCTATTTTGAAATTTGCATCGGGATCGAGTGGGGTCCATGGTTTATATCTTTGGCGGGGATGAGTTTTAACTTTATAAATATGCATTTAATAAAGTTTAAACCTTAGGCTTATATAATAGCGGAGGTTGCAATGTTATATAAGTTTTAATTAAAACATTTTAAACAATGTTCTAGCCAATGCACAAGCATGGGTCTTATTATATAGTTTTTAAACGTTTGACAATTTGTTTAATAACCATAGGGGGCAGGGTATTTTATTTTATTGATAAGTTTAAACCAATGGGAATAGGGGTTGGGATTATTTCATCACGTGGGGTGTAATAACATTGGTTTAAACATTAAAATAGAGGGTTTTGTGGGTTATTTTAAATAAAAAGGGTTTTATACTATACGGGAGGGTATATAATGGGGAGTTAAAAGAATAAGTTAGAAATTAATATGAACAAGGGGTGATGTATGAAATGAACGAAAAATACATGTTTTAACACTAAGTAAAGTGAAAATAAAGCATAGTTGGTACCTTTTGTATGTTTCACACTTTAACTTAGGATAAATGCATTTTATGGTTTTTTGAATGATTTTTGAAAGGAAATGAAATTAGTTATTTAGGGTTTTACTTTTATTAAGTAAAAAATGGGTTTTTACTTAGGAAAAAGGGATTATTATTATGGATGAAGGGTAAATGTTGATGAAATAGGGGTTTTATATAGGAATTCAATAATTTTAACTAATTAAATATCGATGCTTGGGTTTGGTCCCAACAAAAGTTAGAGAAATTCTCTGAGCCTTTTTAACTGATAGTTTAGAATATTGAATGATTGTGGGGGAAGCGAAACTAGTAATTTTTTTCCCAATGATTCTTTATTAAATGCTTGCATAACTAATTTATACCTACCCATCATTATTTCTAACATTTTTTACTTCATTTTTATGGGTGCATTTAAGCTTGCAACCCTAAATCCATTTTTATTTCAAAGCATAAATCTATATAAATCTAACCTTATTTCATCCGAGGGCTCAGATTAAACTGTTGAGCTCCTCATTTTATTCTCTAACTATCTACTCATTTTTCAAGTTTATACTGTTTGACATATCTTTATTCTCTATCTAAAACATGAAATTTAAAGCATGAAAAGTTAAGATTAAACTGTTTAACTGATCATGGATTATGGAATTTATTGAAAATATACACATAATCATTGTTCTTGCAGTACAAGTAAATAGTAGTGGCATTTTGACTTGCTCAATTTCAGGTCTTATTTTTATCTCTTTTTTACTTGGGGTTTATTCTTTTTCTAAGTCCTTTGATATTTCTTTTAGGACTTTTATCCTATTTTCATTTATTTTCAAATATGGGAAAACAACTTGCAAAAAGAAAGGTATGTACATATTTACAAGACTATCAAAGTCAACTCAAAAATTATGAACCCTATTATTATAGGACCCTAACAGTGGCTCCACATGGGGTGGAATTTACTGGTGAAATGTCAAGAACTTCAAGACTAGTAGCCTTTGAATTTTTGACTATGATGGCCCTGTAAGCATCTCTCTGATCTCTGCAATTATTCATTTTTATTATATTTACCTCTCAAATATTAGGACCTTCTCTCTAGGCTTCAACTTTGTTAGGAAAATATCCAATCCAATCTAAAATATTCAATGTATATGTACAATGATCAAAGTAAATTAAACTAACTATTTGTTATCTCAGGAGAGTAGTAGTGCTTCAACATTCTACCATTTACTGGTCCATCTAGCGTAGCTAATCCATCTATTTCTTTCAGGTAGAAAGCATTATTACCTCTATATCCATAAATCACAAATGGTCCTCTCCATGGAAAATCAAATTTTCCATGTTTACCTTTGTCTTCTCTTCTTGAATCCCATTTTAACACTTTATCTCCAATGTAGAAATCATCTTCTTTAGTATTTTTATCAAAAAATTTCTTTATCTTATCTTGAATAACTTGAGACTTGATATAAACTTCTTCTCTTATTTTTTGCAAGTGAATAGTTTGATTGATCCTTCTTTGAATCTCATTTGTTTCAACTTGTAACTCTTGGATAATCTTCATCACTAGTACTCCCAGGGAGGATGGAAAAATAACATCCATTCCATAGACAAGTTGGTAAGGGGATGTACCAATGGATTTTTTACTTGTAGGTCTATCTGCCCATAAGAAATTGACTAACTTCTTATTCCAAGTCTTTTTGTTATCTTTCAGTAAATTTTTGATGATGTTTACAAGGCTCTTATTTGAAGATTCAGCTAGGCCATTACCTTGAGGGTAATATGCAGTAGAATGACCTAGGGTAATATGGTATTTATGGAAAAAGTCAATCATTTTCTTAGATTTGAATGCTTCTGCATTATCAGTAATTATCTTTTGGGGACATCCAAATCTTGAAAGAATGTTACTTTCTAGAAAGCAGATAATAACAGTATTTGTGGCTTGCCTAGAGGGTATGGCTTCAATCCACTCGGTAAAATAGTCAGTAGTTGTCAGAATCCACTTGTGTTGGGTTGATGATGGGGGGTGAATTTCTCCAATCAAGTCAAGACCCCATTGTTGAAATGGAATTTCTGTAGAGATGGGCTTTAAGGGCAGGGGCAAAAATTTTTTCTTACCCTCAAAGATTTGGCACTTATGACAGGAGGTCACATTTTTTTGACATCTGTAAACAAAGTAGGCTAGTAAAAAATAGCTCTTAGGATATTGTCTATAGTAATTTTCCAATATAGATGTCCTCCGCAGTCACTTGCATGAAATTCTTGTAATACTTTGTCAGCTTCTTCTTTTAATAAACAATTTAGTAAAATCCCACTATAATCTTTCCAAAAAAGTACGTTTTCTAAAATACAAAATATTATTTCCTTCAGATTTAAGAATATAGCTTTTGTTCTTGATAAACTAGGAGGAGCTTGTAAGTTTAGTAATACAAATATGATATCTGCATGCCATGGTGAGTCTCAAAAGGCTTCATTGATCTCTGGAGTCGCCATCTCTTCCTGATTATCTACTTGGGCAATAAAATTTATGTCTAGGGCATGACAATTTGATTCAACCATAAGTCTGGCTAAACCTTGACCTTTTATCAACTTTGTGGGTTTTATCTCTATGTCATATTCTAATATAGTGGCAATCCACTTTCCTCTTCTTCCATCAGGACCATCCTGAGTAATAATGTCTTTTACAACGACATTTGGGACATAGGCAATAATGTGAGAATAGAGAATGTAAACTCTGAAGTCTTTAATGGCCTTTACCAAAGCTAAGGCTTGTTTCTCCATGATATTGTACTTCAAATATGCATCTCTAAGTGTTTTTCTAAAGAAGGCTATGGGATGTTCATAACCCTGGTCATTTTTCTGCAGTAAAACTGCAACAATGGTGTGTTATGAAGCGAAAGAAAAAATGATGAAATCCTTTTTGAAATTAGGAATTATAAGGACTGGGGTTTTGGTTAAGGCTTGTTTGATGGATTCAAAATATTATTTGGTCTCAGCAGCCCATTTAAGAACTGAATCCTTTTTAAGCATGTTATTTAGTTCTCTAATTATCTCAGCTAAATTGGATATGAATCTTCTTGAAAAGTTAATCTTACCTAGAAAGGCTTGAAACCCTTTTATGTTTCTTGATGGATTGATGTTAAGAATTTCTTCTATTCTTACAGGATCTATTATAATTCCTTCCTTTGAAATTATGTGTCCTAGTGACTTGTCTTCTTCTAATCCAAATAAGTTTTCTTAGGATTTAATGAGATGCCAAACTTTCTGCATTTTATAAAGACTTGTCTAAGATGATCTAAGTGCTCATAATCAGTCTTAGAAAATAGAGTTATGTCATCTAAGTAAATTACTAAGAATTCATGAATTTCCTTTGCAAAGGCTATATCCATAGCACTTTTAAAGGTTGCTCCTACATTTATTAAACCAAAGGGAATTTTTACATACATAAAAGTGCCCCAAGGTGTAGTAAAAGTTGTTTTGGCTTGATCCTCAGGTTGGACTAAAATCTGGTTGTATTCTGAAAATCATATAAAAGAGAAATCCTAGAAGATCCAACTACCCTTTGTAAAATATGGTCCATTTTTGCTAAAGGATAATTATCTTTTAAGGATAGTTTGTTTAGATTCCTAAAGTCAACGCATAATCTAATATCTCTTGTTTTCTTTCTGGTTGGAACTAGGTTAGAAACCCAATCAAAATATTTGATTGGTGCACTTATCTGTGCATCATACATTCTTTTAACTTCTTTTTCTATTAAGGGCATCAAAATAGGGTTGATTATCCTTAAATTTTTTCTATAGGGCTTTTGATATTCTTTTACAGGAATTTTATGTTGAATTATGTTGGTGTAATAGGATTTAAGGTCCTCATAACTCCAAGAAAAAACATCTTGGAATTCCTTAAAAAGAGCAATACATTTTTCCTTTTCCTGTTGAGGTAAGGCTTTGGAAAGTTTGATCATTTTGGGTTTCATTTTTGTACCTATGTTGCATTCTTCAATGTCAGATTTAAGTGGCTCCATTTTGGGTTTTCTAGAAACATCATTTGAGTCAAATAAATCTTTTAATGGAGTTAAAAATTTTGGTAAGAAATTATCTTTGATATTTAATATATCAGATTCTTCATCAATTATCTCATCAATTTCTACTCTCTCTAATTTATCTATATTTGATTGATTGAATTTAGTTGGTTTAGCAAAATTTAATTTATTTACATCTAAATTATTCAAATCAATGTTACTGTCTAAATATTCATCTATGGTACAATCAGTGTCTATCTTACAGTTCTGAAATTCACCTTCAATATTCATAAAATGATAAATTTGTCGATCTTGTGAAAAAATCTGCCAATATTTGAGGTTGTCTAGAATTATTTGTTTTTGTTTTACTTTTGTAGTATATATATGATTAGGCTAAAAAGGTAAATTACAAGTGCTAGAAAATGTTGCTAAATAATGTGCTTGTAAATTTTTCCGCTAGCAAATGTTGCTAAAGAATGTGCTTGTAAATTTTTTCTTCCTGGTATTGCAGAGAAATTACATTCCAATAAATCATCAATCAAATCAAGTACAATCTCTCTATATCGGCCTAATCTAGGATTGTAAATAGAATATTCACCTTTAATTTGTTTTATAATCGACTCTGAGTCTCCCATTATTGCTATTCTTTTACCTCCTAAATTTTTGATTATTTGGAGTCCTAAAATGAGGGCTTCATACTCAGCCATATTGTTTGTACATTTGAACTTCAATCTAAAAGCATGGCCTTCTGCATGATTTTTCTCTATATTGGTTATCCATACTCCTGCTCCTTCTCCTAACTTGTTTACTGAGCCATCAAAATCTAAATGCCATAAAGATTCATGAAAGATGTTATCATTTTTTTGTGTTTTCTTTTCTTCCTTTAGTCCAGTCTTGATTTCATTATCAGTTTCAGAATTACATAGGATGAATGAAACTAGATCAGTAGGTGTAGCATAAATTGGGTAGTTTATTGATATTGTTGCATTACTTACCATATATTTCATTAATGTTTCCATATATAACTTTTTAGGTTGACCAAAAACGAATATAGTAGCATAAGACATGTCAAACTGTAGAGATCCATGTAACTTTGCTCCCCATGAGCGAGATAATAACATTCCATATTTAGGTGGGATATCGCCTACTATAATGCCCATAAGTATACTCTTACCAGGATATTGAACTAGTGTTACACATAAATCTTTAATTAATCCTAGGCATTTTAATTTTCTTGAGTCAAATGAAAATAAATCCTTGTAAGGCCTTGTAATGTCTAGGTTCAGGGTTTCCATTATGGATTTGGGCATTAAATTATGTGAAGCTCATGAATCTAACATTGTGTTGTGTAAAATTTGATCATGAATGGTTAAACTGCTGTAAAATGGAGGAATTGATCCATCATGATGCTTTCCATTTACATCTGGGCCAAATATCGACTCTGGTTGATCATCATTCAAGTTTATGGGGTCTTCTCCATCATTTATGTTTAATGTTTATGTGATGGTTGATTTATACAAATCATGTTTTACCAGTTCTGTTAAAGGAATTGATATTTTTAACTTTGCAATTTCAGTTTCTATGTTGAATGAAGGTTGAGATTTACTTATTTGAATTAACTCTTCTTTGGTAACTGTATTTTGTGTTGGTTTATCTTGTTTTTCTACAGTTATATTTTCAATTTCAGTTTGAGTTTATTGTATTTTACTGTTTTTTGTTTTCTTTTCAAGAATTTTTTATTGGCAATATGATGCAGAGTGTTGTCCTTGATGGCAACCCACTGAATGAAGATGAAGACATGAGATTGTTGGCATGTGTTGTCCTTGATGGCAATACACCTGATGAAGTTATTCTTGACTTGATGGACTTGGTAAATGATGTAAATCTGATGTGATATGATGTTTGTTGACAATATGATGTAGAGAGTTGTTCTTGAATGGCAACCCACCTAATGAAGATGATGGCAACTTACTTGATGAAGTTGTGCTTGATAGAATATGTCTTGATGAACCTGTTTAAAGATGAAAATCTGATGTATCTACAGAGAGTACATAAGGTAATGAAGAAAGGAATTCAATATGTGCTAGATCTATGATGAAAAGAGTATGTCTCAAGGCATACGCGGATTTGCCTAGGAGAAGTCGTGTATGCACGCGGTAAAGTACGTGCCAAGTCGCGTATGGGCAAAAGCGCTCATAAAGTGCAAAACCAGGGGTAACCACCATGGTATTGACCCATTGTATTGGGTAATGATTTGTCTAAATGACCCCGTCCAGGAATACCATCGGAAGTAATGTAGTTTTGGGCTCATGGTATTGTTTTGGCTCATGGTATTGAAAAAGGGGCTCATGGTATTGAAAAAGGGAGAACCTATATAAAGAGAAGAAATTCATTGTGCAAATCATGAGTGTGGGTGCAAGATGTCTAAGCTTGAATGAATACTTCTCTCTGAAGTATATCTGAATGGAAAGGGTTACAATTGAATGATAGATCTGAATGTATGATGCACCAATGATGAAGAAGGGTATCTAGATCTGATTTGTATTTGCTAGATCTGTTTATGGAATGCTTAGATCTAAGATGAGGCGAACATCTATCTGAAGTAAAGGGTAAAATATGTGTGATGTATCTTTTCTGAAGAATTGCAATGACCTATATGTCTGAAGAACCATACGCTAGTTTGCCGCAGAGGAAGCGTGTATATACGTGGGATTACCAAAGGAAAAGCGCGTATGCGCAGTTAGGGTTTTGCTTGGAAAATACACTAAAGTATACGCGGGTTCGTCTTCTGTAAAGCGCGTATATACGCAGGTATGTTCAAATAAAAGCGCGTATGATTTCTGATCTAATGGTTGCTGAAGGTTGAATTTGTTTCTGCATATCTATTCTGAAGTCTGGGTTAAATCTGAGACTTTGGCTACAGTGGTCTCACTATTCTGTTTGAAGCAATGAGCAAGGTATGATTGTTGATAAGTAAAGGGTTATATTGAAGTTGTTGGATCCAGTGTGAAAATTGATGAAACGTGGTCCATAGAGGTGCCGAGGGTTGTAGCCTTCAGTCAGGGGTCGTAGCTCCCTTCCAGGTGAGGCTGGTAAATGAGATCAGGGGGTCGTACCTCCCTTCCAGGAGAGGCTGGTAAACGAGTCAGGGGGTTGGAGCTCCCTTCCAGGAGAGGCTGGTAAACGAGCGCAGGTGGGTGCCTGCGTGCTGGTAGGATTCTGCGCCAGCACATATGTTGTAAGATGTTTTCTCTATAATAAAATATTGAAGGCTGAGCAACTGCAGCGGTGGTTTTCCCCCGACTTGGGTTTCCACCTAAAATCCTGGTGTTCATGTGTGATGCTTATGTGTGATGGTTTATTCTGTTCTTACTGCACATGTTTACTGTTTATAGAACATCTAATGAATGAATTATGGAATGATATAAGTGAAGAATTAATGGCATAATTAGATCTCTGTGTATACGCGAGTTTTATGAAGGATATCCGCGTGTATACGCAAGTTGGCTTCAGCAAAGTAGCGTATGGGTTTTATAGCATGAAAAAGTAAAAAAAAATTAGTTTTCCCTAAATACTGATTCACCCCCCCCACCCTCTCAGTATTTTTCCCAACATTTTTTTTGAAGCAATAGATGTTTTGTTTCAGATTTAGAATTGTCAGATGCTGTTTTTGCAGTGGCAGCTTTTGGATCTGCTGATTTTGGATCAACAATAGATGTTTTAGGATCTAAGTTTGTTGTTTTAGCAGAATCATATGCTTTTGCAGTAGCAGATTTCTGTGAATCTTTTGTAGCTTGAGAAAATTCATCTGTTATGTCAATAATATTAGGGCTAGGTGAAATTTTAGGATTGGAAACTTTTTGGGAAGAACTAAAGTTTTGTTTATTTTCCCTAGGGTTAATTTGCAGAACTTTTGTTGTTGGGGGTTCTATTTTTTTCTAGTTTTAATTTTGAGGAGTTTTCTTAGTAGAAGGTTCAATATTTTTCTTACTCCTAAGGTTATATTTCTTATGATCTTCGTTTATGGCAAAATAATAACCTTGTTTATAATCAAAGAATTCACCTGAATCTAATTGGAGTTGTTGGAATTCAAATAATTCTTGATCTTCATGTGTGAGAAAGATAGTGTTATTATCATCTATTCCCATTATATTTATGGTATCCTTATCCTCAACATTGTTTTGAGAACTCTTAGCATAGATCTCCTGAAATGGAGGTCTTATTGTTTGGTTTGGGACTAATTCTTTTGATTTTTCTGAATTTATGTTTTTTCCTAAAATTGGGATTTCTCATTTTCTGTTGATTATCCCATTGAGGTGTTCTTTCTATGTCATCTAATATATCCATCATTCTCTCTAAATTCTTAGCTAACATATCTATTTTAGTGTTTGAACTAGAGGCTTCTTCTTTCATGGTTACTCTCCTCTCACTTAACAATCTAGCTTTCTTAGCTAAAATTTTTACTTCTACACCTACAACATCTGTTTGCATTATTTCTAATGTTTCTGCATTTGTTTCTCTTAACTAATATGCCATGTTAGTGTCAAATCCATATGGGAATTAGAGCGAGACAAATTCAGGAGTGGGTTTTAGATTTGCAGGAATTGAATTCTATACACAGTTATACCTAGTGCAGTATCCTTGTACTGACTCATTGGGAACTCTCTTCATTGCATCAAATTCAGAGAATATTTGTAGGGGGTTTTTCTTCTTTTCCCATTTGTAGGGTTTTTTATTCTTTAAGAATAGTGGCATTAATCTCTTCAAGTTTTTCTTGATTTCTGAATTTCTTTAATTCAGAGTTTGCTGCAATATTTTTCTATTTTGATTCCAAAAATGAAATAAAAGCAGGGTCTAAAACAATAGTACTTAAATTACTTTTAGATTTGCTTCTGAACAAATAATTTTCAAAATTCAAATCAAACTCTATATCCTGTAAACTCACTAATTCCTGTGATAATGAGTTGACTCTATTTAATGAAATTTTAACATCTAAATCTTCTATCTGTTTTTTCTTTTTTCCAATTCTATATGGGTTGTCCACTATAACAACAGGTTTAGGATCTGGGTTAGAACTGATATAATAAACTTTCCTAGAAGCTATACTTACAATTGTTTTGATAAAATGATACTCACAACTTATAAAATATTATTAAAGACAAAAAGATGATGATAAAGTTTCTTTAAGACTTATTTTATGATTGAGGATTAGTTAGTCCCCAATATGGTCGCTAGTATGTTATCACTCTAGTAATTCTAAAGTTGTGAGATTTTGGTTTATAGTATAAGAACAATAGAGGTAACCACATACCTACTCTTAAACATTAAAATCTAGCCTTCTTAGGGTTTAGAGAGGGCTCTCTCTTTAAGATTTATGGAGTGTAAAAACTCTGGTAAACTTGATAAATATATATTATTAATGATGAAAGATAAGAGATGATTACAATGAGGGATTGCCTAGGCTTTAAATAGCCTCAAGGTGTCCCTTGGCGAAGAGGCATGATCTTTGATCATGCCCTTTCAGTTAATAAAACCTAATATAACTATATCTAACTAATAATTAATAAAATATTCATAACATTGCCCCTCTCTTAAGATGTTTGTCCTCAAAGCATACATAATGATGGACAATGTTGACGAATGTCTGGTTTCCTCAAGCGATGAGCTCTTGCTTCCCACATTTTAAAAAGGTCGTGGAGCATATTCTCGAGTTCAATCAGTTGTTGATCTGGATAGTGAAAATATCTGATATCGACAGAGTTAGATACTGTTTTGACTTCTATTGGGCGTTTAATTTTCCTATCAAAAGACACTTTTATAGGCAGATCTTGGAATACTTTTTCACGTTTCCCAACTATTCTTTGTTCTTCTGGTGATTTTTTGTGATTCCTTTTTAGACTTAGAGGTAGGTTACCAACAATTATTGTCTGATGTAACTTCTCCTCATCATCAAATGCTTCATTCTTAACAACCATATCCGCTTCATCACCGAAGGCCTCAACAGCTTCTGTCGTTATATCAGTAGCTTCGGATGTGTTTGTCGCTTCATATGTTTCGTTCAATTCTGGGGATGGAACAGTTTGTTGTTTACAATCATCTGTATCTTCATGGTAATGTGGGAAATCAGTTTTTTCCTGATGCTCTTCTGAGTTTCCTGAATTTGTGGCATTGTTTTGTTGAGTTTGTTCCCTGTCAGGAGATATCGGGGATTGTGTCTGATCTATTTTATCATTTAGCTTATTGCAGAGTTCTGTCATCTTGTTCATTGCTTTGCTAAGCTTTTCTGCGGCCTCCATTTGTTTTAGCCATATTTTCCTTTTTATCTGATCAATCGTCATCATTGATAAAGACATACTGATATTTTCTGCCAAATTTTCCTCTTTTTCTTTAAAATTAATTAATTAATATTTAATTAATTAATTAATTATTATATATATATATTTTAAATAATAATAATTATTATTATTATTTTTTTTAAATAACTTATATAATTATTATATATATATATATATATAATTATTGATTTAAAAATTATATAATATATAAATCAATTATATAATTATTTACAATAATAATTTTTATTATTTTTTTTTTTAAATCTAATTTTTATATATGAATTTTTATATAAAAATTAGACCTATTTATATATATCAACCAGCAGATTATATATATATATAATTTTTTTCCAACGTATCCACTGGTTAATACCATGAAATATGCCGTGACCACTGAGTCTGTAATATATACTTTTTTTTTCGCGCTTGCCTACTCAGATTTCTCTCTGCTATTTCCTTTCAATGCCACCAAAAGCGACTCTGATCCTGTGTCACTGCATTCGACGCATTTTTTTGCTTGAAATCGAAATTCGGCGAATCTAAAGCCCTTTTCGAACCAATTCTGCTCCAATTCGATGAATTTCAAAGCAAACCCTAACTTAATCTCAACTCGAACTACAAGGTGAATAAAGTTTTCGATCTGCAGGTTCGCTGAAATCGACTTTGCAAATGTAATTCAACAGAATATAAAAATAAAACCGTGGCCGCCCACTTTCGTTTGCCAAGGCTCCAGCCCGTTGCCACTCGATGTTTATTCCTTCCGGGATGCGCGCAAATTACGGAGCCCCGACGTGGTTTCTTACTGTGCCCGATGCCGAATTTCTTCTTCCAACCACTGTTCTTATAATTATAACGAATCGATTTTTATTAATATCGATGCTCAACAATTTTTAAAACGACACCCCTCTTCATATAATTTTATCAAATTGGTTTACTAATATATCGATGCAGCCGTTTCGTTTAACTATGCCCGTTTCAACAAGTCGATTATTAATATATATTGATGCCGTTTCGTTTAAAATTAGATGATTACAGTGAATACGAAGCACCGGTAAGTGGAAATCGGGGTTTTAAAAATGTGCCGTTCGATTTTAAATGACACACTGTTTCCGAATTACCCGTCTGATTGACACGCCTGTTTCACTATTAAAAACACAATTTTTGTTTTGCTGACCGTATCATACGATTACTGTTGACGCGATTTTTAATATATACGCTCAGAATTATATCGATAGTCCGTCCAGATTTATGCAAGGGGCAGCAACAACAACTATTCAAAAGGTGCGAGGTTGTTTATGTCTATACGCTGGTACTGTATAGCATACTAATGCATTGTTAATTTACTTCTACTTAAATGCCACAATAGGTTCTGTTGTATAGATTGATGTCGTTGACACTATGGGTTGGGTTAGCGTGCAGGTGCAGAAGGGCTGCTGGACTGTGAGAGATGTGAGGGAAGAGGATGTAAGGAATGTGAGGGGGAGCCGTATGGTTGGGAGGAAATTATAAGTGTGAAAGGGGGTGGTTTTGTAAAAAAAATTATTTATCTATTTATTTATTTTACGTGAGGGAGTTTGGAATCAGGGTTTATGAGCAAAGGCAGAGTGGGAGTGAGAGAGCAGAAGGGTTGGGTAAAATTCTGCAATTTTTGGAATTCCTTTGATTCCTTAATTCTGGTGATCACACAGATCCAAAGAGCGATGGCTCCGATACCAATGGAGTGTAAAAACTCTGGTAAACTTGATAAATATATATTATTAATGATGAAAGATAAGAGATGATTACAATGAGGGATCACCTAGGCTTTAAATAGCCTCAAGGTGTCCCTTGGCGAAGAGGCATGATCTTTGATCATGCCCTTTCAGTTAATAAAACCTAATATAACTATATCTAACTAATAATTAATAAAATATTCATAACAATTTAACTTTATTTATTTTATATGATATTAGGCTAGTTATGATTGCGCAATTTGGTTTTGGTTTGGCTGGTTTGGTGGGAAAAATCACCTAATGAGATGGATAGTGGGAAATATGCTTGTCCATTGGGTGGGGAGTCAAAAATCAAGCAGACAGAGCTAGGATCAAGGTCAAGAAGTCAAATTTTTTCAAGGCAAGATAGATAACCCATAAAGATCTTGGAAGGTTGTTTGGTGAGGTGATATGATCGAGATAAAGAGCAATGGAGGGTTCTTTGATTTGGAAAAGGGAATTAGTAGGCAGAGGTCAAACGAAAGAGGGAGCAATTAAGAGTTCCTACTCTAGAAATCAACAGAAAACATAGAAGTGATAAACAATAAATACAGGGTGCTTTTAACAAATCCTGAAGTAATACTCCTGGTTATTCATTCAAATTTAGAACACATAATGGATGCATGTAACAAAGAATGATAAAAAATGACAAGAAGGAAATACTTCACTTCAATAGCTCATCACATGAATCCTGAAATATGATGCCAATTGATCCAATCCAGTCTTCTACTCGAAATTTGAAACACAAAAGCCTTCAAGTCCAATAAAAAATGACTATAGAAATCTTCAGCAATTTATTCCATACTAATACTTCTAAAGATGAAGTATTTATACATAATTGTTTACAAAATATCCTAGAATGATTCTAGGAATTATCTAAGGAAAATAGAAATATCTTTACAAAAAAATAGAGACAATTGCTTAACAAATCAACAAGTTTTCCTATTTACACAAATAAAATAGAAACTGATTATGGATAAGGTGCAACTGGCTGCCTTGGTATCCTTCTTGCAGTCTTTAGATATTTCAAATTGGTTTTGAAATTTGATCTGCTTTATCTTATACTCTTTCACTGATTCTCTTTAATCTCCGATACTCTTTTAAACTCAGATACTCTTAGCCACTGTAAAATATGTTTACTGTTGTAATAAAAATATTTTTTTATTGAATTCAACAAAAGTTTTTTTGTCTTTTATCTTTCTTCCTTTTTATCTTTCATAGTAAATATGTTAATGACTACCAATCTTCATCATTTGGAATTTGGATCTTCTTTAATTTTATGAAATTATCATCTACTTCTGTATACCTGGAAAAAGTTGGTTTAATGACAAACAAGTGTCTTATCTCATGCTTCAAATAAAATAAATCCTCAAAGCTTCTTAGTAAGACTTTTCATGTTTGAGTACCTTGTCCACCTGTCTTTTCAACTTTCTCCTTTGCATATTCTTTGATATTTTTATTGTAATCCTCTTGAGGCATTAATTTGTCATTGATGACCAAAATATAGGAAAACTTATTTGCCTCAAATTCTCAAATTTGACCATAAACCTGGTTATGGTGATGTTCATATTCTCACATTTTTCCTCATGCTATTTCATCAAGTTCTTCTTGGTGAGGACTTTCCTTATTTCAAGGATAATTTTAGTCCTATCGGTAATCTCAATTTCTTCTAGCTCTTGCTTGTTTTTGCTATTAAGAAAATTGATTAATTCTATTTCTTGTTTTGGTTTGTTATCAAGTTCATCTTTAGTCTTCTGAATTTCTGCTAATGCCGCTAATCTCTCCATTCAAAAATCATTTGAATTTAGGGCCACACATCATTGATGGCTTAAATAATCTTGTTCCATAACTAATTTTTCACATATGAAATTTGTTCCTTTAAGGTTAATTCCTTCTGTAACTTCTTCAATTCTTCATTTAGTCTAATAGCCTTTTCTCATGTGTTTTGGCATTTATTTGAGCTAACTTGTTTTTATTTTCAAGGTTATCAACCATATTTTTCAATCTGTTAATTTCACTTGTCTGAAGTGACTTTTCTTCCATAGCTTTCATTAGTTTGTTGGCTTCATCTGTAGGGTGAGTTTCTGTAGTGGATGAATTCGTAGCTGATGTTCTAGATGATGTCACTGGCACTGCAGTAGCCAGTGTCTCTTTGAGTGCCAACTCTTCTGCTAGAGTTGATGGCACAAATGTAGTGACCACAGGAATAACTAAAGGAATTTCTGGTGTTTTTGGTGTTTCTTTTTCATGGACAAGTTTATCCATTTGAATCTCCATTTCCTTGATCTGTGTTGTCTGCTGAAAGATCAAATTCATCATATCATCATTCTCATTTTGTCCTTGTATTATTTCCTTAGCTTTAGGATGTTCACTTGATGGAAATTTAAGTTGTTTTCTCAATGATGCAATGTCCTCATTTTTCTTCTTCACTAACTGCTCTGTTGCTTTGACATTTGCAGGGTCATATCCAAACTGAAAGACCAATTATTAGAAGATTTTATTCTGAGATCTTTAGCATATAAGGATGGTTTATCAAGTTTCAATTGATCATTCATGTTTTTGATAGTGTTCTGAAGTTTTTGAACACTCATAGCTTTGGTTGTAATAGTAGAATACAACATCTCTGAACTTTGTCTATGAAATTCTATTTGATCAAGAGCATGATTTTTTTCAGTTTGGACTTCTAACTCAATATTCATGTAATTTGCCACTGGTTTTGGAGTTTTCACTGTAGGCTACAATAATAACATGATTATATTTTCATTTGAGTAATCAAAGGCATATAAAAGTCTATTTTTAACACTTGGTGTTTGTTTCAAATATTGAGAGTAGATAACATTTATAATCTCTTCATTTTTTAACTTGATCTGTTTGTACTTTTCCCTGATATCTAGAGCTTTCTCTTGAGATGTTTGTGAGGATGAAGCTTCTAGGTTCTACTGTTTCTTTATCAATTGTGTATTTCCATTATCAACTTGTTCTTATTTTCTATTCTCTGTATTTTTCTCATTTCTGATAACAGTAGCAGCATATGTGTTGGCATCTGGGAGATTTGTTTCTTCAACATCAATGGTACCTTCTTTTTACCCACTGAATCTATTTTATGCCTTTTATTATATCTTATTTTGAACTTATTTTTAGTAGTGGTTTCAACAACATAAGTTTCTTATTCTCTAACCCTCTCGGTGGATTTTACTGTTTGATTTGCAGTTTGTAAAGTGTGACTAGTATCACTTTTCTTCACTACATCTACGAAAGTATTTTCTGTCCACTGAGTCTGATTGGCATATTTTTCTATCTCTGGTTTTTTCTCATGAATGAAGGGTGTCAATTTACACTTAACCCTCATTTTACTAAGTATCCCTTATGGATCATAATTCCAAGAAAATCTCTCTTCAAACCTGTACTCTAATAACCGCTTAGTTGCTTCTTCATTTGCATCTCTATGATTACAAATGAATGGTCCTACTTGATTCTTCAATTTAAACAATTTTTTCTTCTTTTCTACTAGGAAATTGATAGAAGAAGAGTTTAATATTATCTTGATATACTCCAAGGCAAAAATCCTCATAGATACAAATTTGGGTAGCTTGTAGGCTAACAAATTGGATCCAAACACTCTAATCTTAGTGTGCTTTTCATACAAGTACCAATCACCAGTCTTGGTTTGCTCTGACAACTGTAAATATTCTTCATCTCATCATTTATCCTTGGTTGTTCATTATTTGTTAACATTTTAATAAATGGGTGGATGAAGGAATCTAAAAAACCTATATAGGTGAAATCTGTGGACTCTTTCCCAATCAAAGAGGTCCAGAAAATAAATGAAAGATGATTTCCTTCTATGTCAAGCTTTTGAAGGGTTAATGGAAAATTATCTGCTTGAAAATACAAGAACATGTGGAAGAGGAAATATGTGTATCTATACACTCCTTCAATTGGCAATTTAACCAATTGTTCATGAATATTATCAGTAATATACCCAGCATAATCAAAGATAACAGACGGAGGTTGTCCTGGTGTGAAAGTGGATAGGAAACTTGTTGAGATTCAAAAATATGATGAGCTTAGTGAAAAGATTCTCCTTCATTAAGTGGGTCTGCAGGCTATTTTTGGGGCAAGTCTATTTTTAGACATGATGATCATATTTAAGAAGTTGTAGGATGCTATTTGTGAATGGTTGATCAAGTTGGAAAAATATATGAAATTCTATTTTTAGAATATTGGGTGAATTCTATTTATAGATTTTCAAGCTCAAAATAGATGCATGTCGATTATTATTAGCTCTTAATAATAATCAGACTCTAAAAATCAACTTATTCTCTTGGAGCACTTTGTTTTAGTGCATAGATGTGGTAGATCAGTGGACTGAGGGAATTATGCAATTCCCAAGGGAAAATGAAGGTTAATGCATGGAGTATTTAGTTATAACTCAAGTGGCAGAGTTACGACAGAGTTGGAAGAAGTAGTTATGGAGTTTTATTTAGTTTAATTCGGTTAGACTCAGTTGAGATAGTTGTATCTAGTCTAACTGATTGATACATTAGTGAGAGTGCAGCGAATTAATTAGTTAATTAATTCACAAAATAATAACTCATTAATCAACTGAACAATACATCAGTTAACTACAGTGCATGGCAGTTCCAGTGGGGACCCAGTGGAGAGATAGGTGAAAGGGAAAAATATACTATCTATTGTGACTATAGTGATGCATTGATTGCATCACATGCACATTGGAGTTGCTAATGAGGATTGTGTAGTCAAGGCAAGGGTAATTTGAATTCATTCAGAGCTACTCTCCAGCAGGGATTGTGCAGTGGAGGCAGGCTAGCAGGTGGCGAAGATCGTTGCATGGATTTGCAAGATTGTTCCTGATTAGTGTATGACGATTATATTGTATTGAGACCTTGAGAAGATTTGTATGAGGATTTTTCATATGATTCCATGATACATAATATATAGTTGGGGTTCTAAACTTTAGGCTTTCTTGGTTAGAAACAACAGTGTAATGTGCGATTGATTTTATTAATGCTTCACATGTGTGTGCAATTAATTTTCCATAATAGATTAACAGTGGAATGATTCTGTATCTTGCAAGAAATTAAATATTGTGAGATCAAGGGAATTTAGGACATATGCATGCTTAATGTATATAATTTCTACATGGTATCAGAGTATTGTTAATTGAATATTGGAATTGTGAATACAGTTTGTGCTGGTGGATAATTCGAATTTTCTACAGAAGATTCTTGGTGCAGAAGTTGAGTATACATTGAAATGGATTTCAATGGGTTGCAATTGGAGTATGCCCTTGATGGGAGCTCTAATTACATAGCCTGGAAGGAAAACATGGAGGTTGTACTAGAGGATAACAGACTGAAGGAGTTCATCGATAGCGATGTTCCTAAGCCGAGATCTGGCGATGTTGCATTGCTTGATGCATGGAAAAAGAAGACAACAAAGACAAGAAGAATTATGTTCGAAGGTGTGAAGGACCATATTGTGTCTAGCCTTCATGGAAAAGCCACTCCATTCTTAATGTGGAAGGCTTTGACAGATTTTTTCCAAAGCATAAGTGACTAGAGGAAGTTGGCGCTTAAAGAAAAGCTCAGAAAAATAATAATGGAGAAGGGCGACAGTATTCCAAAATACCTCACAAAGTTTGTCCACTACAGGGATGAACTGGGAAGTGTGGGGGTTACTGTTGATGATGAAAACTTGGTGAGCTTGGCTCTCCTTGGGCTTCCGAAGAGTTGGCATAGCTACGAAGACTCTGTCAATGGCCGGGAGAAACTTCTGGGATGGGAGTGACTTTGGTCAGATCTTGTGCAGGAGGAGATAAGGCGGGGTACCAGGGATGGTTCTTCATCAAATAATGAAGATGAAGAGAATTTCACTTTGGCTGCCAAAGAAAGGAAAGGGAAAGGGAAGAAATTTACTTCAAAATCCGAAGCTAAAGGCAAGAAGTAGGATTTGTCCAAAGTGAAGTGTTTTCACTGTCACGAACATGGGCATTTCACCACTAACTTTCCACAGAAGAAGAAGAACAATAAGGTTGTTGGAGCTGTAGCTAGAGAGGCATTAGCCTCACAATTTGAACTTGATTTCTCTTTGATCACATGCTTGGTTTCAAGCTGTATGGGATCAGTGTGTTATCTTGATAGTGGTGCGTCTTTCCATATGACAGGAGACAAGGAGTTGTTTAGTGACTTGGAGGAGAAGGACCTCCAGATGCATATAGATATGGGCGAAGATGGTTAGTATAGTACACCTGGAATTGGGACCATTACCTTTGAGAGGGAGTCCGGTAATCCATTCTTGTTGAAGGATGTTATGCATGTTCTAGGTCTGAAGAAGAACTTGGTCTCGGTCGCAATGCTGGAAGATAGAGGTTATGATGTTGTTTTTAGTGAGGGAAAAGCTTTCATTCAACATAAAACAACGGGTAAAACAAAGAATACATGGGTTAAAATTAAGAATCTCTACAAGTTGGAGGTAGATGGCTGTGTGTAATGGTGGGCAAGGCAGAAGAAGTGGTGAGCCGAGATGAGGGCGAATTATGGCACAAGAGATTGGGCCATCTTCACCATGGCGCTTTGAAGATTTTGTAGTAGATTATATTGGACTTCCCAAGGGTACTCTTGCATAGTCAGATCAGTGAAAGGGATGTACTATGGGTAAGTTTTTGAAGACCACCTTTCATGAGAAGGAGAACCATGCTTCGGTGATCCTGGAGAGAATTCACACAGACATGTGTGGACCTTTCTCGGTTGCTTCAATAGAAAAACATAGGTATTATGTTATATTTTTTGATGACTATTCTCATAGATCCTGGATCTTCTTCATGCAGAAGATGATTGAAACATTCTCAAAGTTCTGTGAGTTCAAAGCATTGGTGGAGAAGGATTCCGGGAAGCAATTGAAAGCTCTACGAAGCAGTAATGGTGGTGAATACATCTCAGGAAAATTCAAAGACTTCTATAACAAAGAAGGAATTTGAAGAGAACTCATAACACCTCATAACCCACAGCAGAATTGGGTCACGGAGAGAAAGAATAGAAGGATCGTGGGTGCTGCACAAGCTATGCATGAGAGAGAGCTAGATTTGCATGCAGTGAAGGAACTGCTCGTTCCCAAAGATGAGCCTCTAGATGTGGATCAACCACAGGAGGAGATTCATGGAGTGGAGGAGTCAACTCATGCAGAACCAAACATCAAACAAGGTAGAAAGCAAACCATAGAAGCTGAGAGACTGAAGCTTGATGCGGCACAGTATGTAGGAGTCCCTACATCATAGTACAGATAGAGACATTCACCTGACCGATTTACTAGATTCATGGCTCTTATGAGAAAGTGTATCGTGACAGAGCCATATTCTTTTGAAGAAGTAGTGTAGGAGCCCATATGGGTAGATGCCATGGTGGAGGAGTATGATTCCATTGTCAGAAACAGTGCTTGGGAGATTGTTCCAAGGCCGGTGGGAAAATCAGTTGTAGGATCAAGATGGATCTACAAGGTAAAGCAAGCTACTGATGGGAGCGTTGAGAAGTATAAGGAAATATTTTTTTCTTGGGGCTTCTCACAGATCGAGGGGATTGAATATGAAGAAACATTTGCACCTATTGCATGGTATTCTTCCATACAGACCATCCTTTCTCTCTTAGTGTAGATGGGTTGGCGCATTCATCAAATGGATGTGAAGACTATGTTCCTTAATGGGATCATTGAGGAAGAGGTGTACATTGAGTAGCCTGAAGGATTTGAGATCTTCAGCAGCAAGTCGCATGTGTGCAGGCTCAAAAGAGCACTGTATGGGCTGAAAAAAGCACCACGTGCTTGGTACACTCAGATCGACAGCTATTTCACTAGACTTGGCTTCACCAAGAGTGAGGTGGATGCAAACCTATACCAAATTGTGGTGGAGGGTAAGATTTCAATCATTGTTCATTATGTTGATGATTTAATACTAACGGGTGATGAGTAGTTGATACACTCATGCAAGGCAGATCTTGCAAAGAAGTTTGAGATGAAGGACTTGGGCCTCCTTCATTATTTCCTTGGATTAGAAATATGGCAACGGGAAGGTGAACTGTTTGTGTCTCAAGGAAAGTATGCCCGAGAGATACTGGAGAATTTTCACATGTAAGGCTGCAAGCCTATCGACACTACTTTTCCAAGAAATTGGAAGAAAGAGGATGCTACATCGACAGAGGTAGTGGATGCCACTGTTTATCGACATTTGGTGGGTTCGCTCATGTATTTAGTCAATACAAGACTGGACATATGCTATGCGGTGAACCAGCTTTCAAAAGCAATGGTTAAGCCTACCAAGCTCTTTTGGAAGGCTGGCAAGCATGTCCTGAGATATCTCAAGGGCACATCTGAGTATGGTTTATGGTACAAACAGACGGATGAGGTAAATTTGCATGGCTTCACGGATGCAAATTGGGTAGGAAGCCCAACAGATAGAAAGAGCACATCAGGAGGGATTTTCTGTGTCGAATCTACGAAAGTTTCTTGGTACAACAAGAAACAAATATTCGTGGCACTCAGTTCAGCGGAAGAAAAATACATGGCAGCAATTCAAGCTACATGTGAGGCTATCTGGATGAGGAAGATTCTGGTTGGTTTTTTTGGTTCAAATTTAGATCCCACAATGATACATTGTGATAATTAGAGTTGCATTAAACTCTAGGTTAATCATCTGTTTCATGATAGATCTAAACATGTTGATATCCGATATCATCATATCAAAGATTTTGTGCAGCGGAAGATCATGTTGCTTCAGTACATTCCTACTGAGGATCAGGATCCAGATATTCTGATGAAGGCGCTCACCAGGAGAAAATTCAAATACCATAGAGGCAGGATTGGGGTGAAAGATAATACCTATCTTGTTGAGAGGGAGTGTTGAGATTCAACAAGATGATGAGCTTAGTGAAAAGAGTTTCCTTCATTAAGGGGACCGCAGGCTATTTTTGGCGCAAGTCTATTTTTAGATTATGTCTATTTTTAGACATGATGATCATATTTCAGAAGTTGCAGGATGCTATTTGTGAATGGTTGATCAAGTTGGAAAAATAGATGAAATTATATTTTTAGAATATTGGGCGAAGTCTATTTATAGATCATCGATCTAAAAATAGATGCATGTTGATTATTATTAGCTCTTAATAATATTCAAACTCTAAACAACAACTTATTCTCTTGGAGCAATTTGTTTCAGTGCACATATGTGGTAGATCATTGGATTGAGGGAATTACGCAATTCCCAAGGGAAACTGGAGGTTCATGCATGGAGGACTCAGTTAGAACTAAAGTGGCAAAGTTACGACAAAGTTGGAAGTAGTTATGGAGTTGTATTCAGTTTAACTCGGTTAGACTCAGTTGAGTTAGTTGTATCTAATCTAACTGAATGATACACTAGTGAGAGTGGAGTGAATTAATTAGTTAATTAATTCACAAAATAATAACTCATTAATCAACTGAACAATACAACAGTTAACTACAGTGCATGGTAGTTCCAGTGGAGACCCAATGGAGAGATAGGTGAAAGGGAAAGATAGACTATCTGTTGTGACTATAGTGATGCATTGATTGCATCACACACACATTGGAGTTGCCAGTGAGGATTGCGCAGTCAAGGCAAGGCTAATTCAAATTCATTCAAAGCTATTCTTCAATAGGGATTGCACAGTGGAGGCAGGCTAGCAGGTGGCGAAGATCACTGCATGGATTTGCAAGATTGTTCCTGATTAGTGTATGATGATTGTACTGTACTGAGAGCTTGATAAGCTTTGTATGAGGATTGTCGTATGATTCCATGATACATAATATATAGTTGGTGTTTTTAGCTTCAGGTTTTCTTGGTTAAAAACAACTGTATTATGTGCGATTGATTTTATTAATGCTTCACATGTGTGTGCAATTAATTTTCCACAATATATTAATAGTGGAATGATTCTGTATCTTGCAAAAAGTTAAATATTGTGAGATCAGGGGAATCTATGACATATGCATTCTTAATTTATATAATTTCTACAAAACCTAAAATGGATTCATCTGTATGCTCATCAGTAAAGTACCCTAGGATGAAAGTTAACATGGAAATTACATGCCTAGAACCCTCTGGAAATTTTGAATTGGAATGTGGAGGATTGATTTGAGGAATTTCTACATGTAAGGGCATGAATATTTGGAATATTTGGAATATTTTAGGAAATTCAAGGCCAATATATAGCTTGGTAAGTGCTTCAATGGGTAGAGGAATTGCTTGAGGATCAGGTTTGAGCTGTAACATTTGATTAATGGATTCAACAGTAATGGTGAAAAGTACTTCTTTGTTGGAATTGACTATTGCTCTTTGCTTAGGCATATAATGATGATGGCATAACCTAATGACCTCTGGGCATGAGTGGGTAACTGGAACCACATATTTGGGCAAATGTGATTCACAAATTTGAACTTCTTCAGCATTATCTAAATATTTTCATAGTTCCATTTGTGAAGTTCCAAAAAATTAAATTCTACAATAGGTTCTGCTATCGTATAGTCAACATCTGCTAATGGAGTGTGCTCAATATCTACAATAGGGGGTTGTAAAGGATTTATAATTATGACAGTCTTAGAAGATGCAGCTGGAGTAGGTTTAGGCATTTTGAGGCTTTTTAGACTACAAATCCTTGCTTTTTGGATTTTATGGATTCTTCTACAAGATTAAACAGTTTGTAGAAGTATTTTTTGACTCTGGCAGAGGTTCTTGGATTAAAACAGGGAGATTATGATCTTTCCTTGGGTTTTTTCTTTCAATTTTGGACTCTTCAACTTGATTTATAAACATTTACTGGTTATAAATAAGAAACAAGGGTTTCCTAAGTTTTTCAATGGATAACAGGGCTAAGAATATTTTGAAATTAGGCACAAATGGTTTGGCTACCTTTAGAGGATTTTTGGGCTCAATTTATAGCTTTAAACAGTTTAGAAAAACTATATAAACTTAAGTTTTTCATTCAAAACAGTGCGCAGCATAAAATGGGTTTTTTTTTTTTTTTTTTCAGAAATTTTGACAGGATTTGGCTTGTTTTTTGGATATTTTAATAGGCTTGTTTTGATGAATTTAACTATGAGTGAAAATTTTCCTTAAAGGTCTTTTAAAACTGATAACATGCTCAAATTTTGGAGAAATACCTGTTATATGCAAGTATAGGGCTTTGAGGATGTCTCTAAAGGTTTTTGAACAGATTCTATGGTGTCTTTTTTATCTCTAGAGAAATTCAAAGCTCCTCGGTAGTCTTCAATAGGTTCGTGCGGAAATTTGTAGGTTCTGGGAAATAAAAAAATGAAAAATGCCTCTTCTCTATGAGTCCGAAAGGGAGATACAGTCAATAAGCGCTAAAAGGGATAAATGATGCATTTTCAAGGTTTTTTAGGCAAATTAGTTTTAATTGGCACCCGCAATAAATGAATGTCAGATTGGGGAGGAAGGTAGTTTTTGTGCTTCATAGGAAAAAAACCATTGGTGGTTATCTCGTGCCACTTCGGTGGTAAATGGTTTCAAATGGATCGAATGCGATCCAGTTAAAATCTACCACATCAAGGAGAGGGAAAATGATAAAACTTCCCATTTCATGTGGAAATGAAAAGGTTTAATGCATGCAACCTTATTTGTGATTTCGTTTGTTAGCTGTCAGATTATGAGGTTCGATTGCGAACGGCCAAGATATATTTTGAAAGTTGCATCGGGATGGAGTGAGGTCCATGGTTTATATCTTCGGTGGGGATGAGTTTTAACTTTATAAATTTTCATTTAATAAAGTTTAAACCTTAGGCTTATATAATAGCGGGGGTTGCAATGTTATATAAGTTTTAATTAAAAAATTTTAAACAATGTTCTAGCCAATGCATAGGCATGGGTCTTATTATATAGTTTTTAAATGTTTGACAATTTGTTTAATAACCATAGGGGGTAGGGTATTTTATTTTATTGATAAGTTTAAACCAATGGGAATAGAGGTGGGGCTTATTTCATCACGTGGGGTGTAATAACATTGGTTTAAGCATTAAAATAGAGCGTTTTGTGGGTTATTTTAAATAAAAAGGGTTTTATACTATACAGGAGGGCATAGAATAAGGAGTTAATAGAGTAAGTTAGAAATTAATATGAACAAGGGGTAATGTATGAAATGAACGAAAAATACATGTTTTAACACTAATTAAAGTGTAAATAAAGCATAGTTGGTACCTTTTGTATTTTTCACGCTTTAACTTAGGATAAATGCATTTTATGGGTTTTTGAATGATTTTTGAAAGGAAATGAAATTAGTTATTTATGGTTTTAATTTTACTAAGTAAAAAATGGGTTTATGATTATGGATGAAGGGTAAATGTTGATGAAAAATGGGTTTTATATAGGAATTCAATATTTTTAACTAATCAATTATCGTGCCTTAGGTCTGGTCCCAACAAAAGTTAGAGAAATTCTTTGAGCCTTTTTAATTGATAGTTTAGAATACTGAATGATTCTGGGGGAAGGGAAATTAGTAATTTTTTTGTTCAATGATGCATTATTACATGCTTGCACAACTGCTTTCTACCTACCCATCATTATTTCTAAAATTTTTTACTTCATTTTTATGGGTGCATTTAAGCTTGCAACCCTATATCCATTTTTCTTTGAAAGCATAAATCTATCTAAATCTAACCTTATTTCATCTGAGGGCTCATATTAAACTGTTGAGCTCCTCATTTTATTCTCTAACTATCTACTGATTTTTCAAGTTTATACTGTTTGACATATCTTTATTCTCTATCTAAAACATGAAATTTAATGCATGAAAAGTTAAGATTCAGCTGTTTAAATGATCATGGATTATGGAATTTATTGATGATATGCACATAATCATTATTCTTGCAGTACAAGTGAATATTAGTGGCATTTTGACTTGCACACTTTTAGGTCTTTTTTTTATCTCTTTTTTTCTTGGGGTCTATTCTTTTTCTAAGTCCTTTCATATTTCTTTTACGACTTTTACCCTCTTTTTATTTATTTTCAAATATGGGAAAACAAATTGCAGAAAGCAAGGTATGTACATATTTACAAGACTATCAAAGTCAATTAAAAAAATTATGAACCCTATTATTAAAGGACCCTAACAACGGGAACTATATTCGATACCCAATCTATCAATGGAATTAGATAAATAAATCTTGCTCACAATAGCTTTTCAACTTCAGCTTTAATAGTGGCAACTTTTCACGGATGTATTGGATGTAATATTTGTCTAATAGGCTTGGCATCTGGGTATGCCTTAATTTCACGAATAACGATCTTTGGATCGATTCCTGGCATATCTTCGTAAGACCATGAAAATATGTCTCAGAATTCTTGAAATAGGGCTTTATATGTATTAATCTCTTCAATCATACAATAAGCACCTATATGAATGTTTTCAACAATTCCAGGTTTAACTGATATGTCAATAGGAACAGTTGTTGAAATATTTCCCAAATTAATCTCATAATCTGAATTTGTAATCGATATGGGATTATGTGGTTCCTTGAGATGAAAAATCATTTTCAAATCTATCAAGTTCAGTTAAAAACAAATATCTATGATGTAGATCATCCCAGGGTAATTCATCCAAAGAAAAAAATCTCAAATACTTTCATCAGTGTGAAACACTTGTTGAAAAGGATCGAAAATTGATTTCAAGACTGAGTTTGGTTGTGAAGAATATTCTTCGGTGATCACATTCATTTGATCAGGAGTAATTGAAAGTTTGTTAGAAAATGACTGTACTGCCACATATTCCATTTCAAAAGGACTCAAGGGCATCTCGCCATTGATAGAGTCTAGTTCTGATTCTGAAGGCACTACCCAAGTGTCATTGAATGGTATAGTGTTTGATGAAATCATATTGATGTTGGAAATGGTACGCGGTACTTTGGGTGGAGGCGTAGAAAATGTTCCCATAAAGCTAGAGTCCTTTACTAAACCTACACCACCATCTTCATATGGGATAGTCAATTTTCCAACATGTTGGATACTATCTGTAGAAGCAGGGCCAGATGAATAATATGAAAACTGATCGATTTTCACAATATTCCCTTTATGAGGAAACATGATTAACCAAAAGACAGATGAAACAAAAATAGTCATGGCATAAGACCAACTATGACCCAAAATAAGGTTGTAATCCAGAGGGGCATCAACAACTTCCACATCTAGATTAACAGTTTTGCCTTCTAATTCTAGGTAGATCCTGGAGTATTTCGTAAGGATGAAATCCTCTTCCATCAAAGGCTTTAAGGATTTTCGGTGATAGGTTAAGTGTTGGAGAACCAAGATTTTTCCAACATTTTAACGACATTATGAAAGACTCATTATGTTTTTTACTAATACTAGAATCTGAAAAACCATCTAATGAGGGAGTCTCGATGTAAAATTTTCTACATCAAAGACCATGAGATTAGAATCCTGAGTATCAATAGCTCCAATAGCTGATAATAGTAATTTCCTTTGTGATGGACATGATTGTAGCACTTCTAAGGCTGACATTGCTGAAGGGGATATTGCCAAGTCTTCAACAATGTTGTAATTCTTAGCAGCTCTCGCATGTGGATTGAAAGATGATTTTCGAAGTACACATTTAGTAAGTCGTTTAATCACTAGATCAGGATTAGGTTTCTCGATGTGAAGTGGATCAGAAAACAAAGGAGATACAACTGGTGTTTGACTAGAATTTTCTGTCTCTTTATCAGTTACAGGATTTTTACTTCCATAGTCTTGCGATCGTGTTGCAACCATAACCTCAGACATCATTAAAATATATACCGATGAATTTGAAGAAGATCCTATCATTTTTCTATCTTGAGTAGGAAAAGTGATCCTATCATTTAACCTATCCTAAGGTTCAAGGCCACCTCCATTTAGGTCATGTCATGTCCCATCAGTCATAATATGCTATCAATGTTCATTCCCCAAGAATTTAAATGATTAGAATGTTCATGGTTTGATTAAGGTTTGGTGTTAGAGGAGTTGAAAATACTAGATAGAGATTGGACTTCCTTTCTGTTCATGAGTGGTTTTGAAATTGATGTTGTCACTCCTAAAAGAGTCCAAACCTAGAAATATTTCATCACCAACAGTGGTAGAGGAAGTTGAAAAAGGGAATAGATCATCCCCACCAGAACTAGTGAACATGGAGATAGAGCCTTTGCAGAAGATTGACACACTTAAAACATCACCTGCAAAACAGAAGCAAACAGTTAGCAAACAAGGAAGAAAGAGAATTACTAGGAGCCAAACACTAGCTAAAGGAAACTTAGAGGATGTCTTGCATGCAATTGACATTGAACAATCACCCATTGTTCAAGCGAAGATATTCAAGATGGAGGAAGAAAGCTGAAGAAAGGTAAGACAACTAAAAAATTAGAGTTTGCAGGTGATGATGTTGGTTTCATTTTTCAGCCAATGACTAGACATACAAGAAAGGTCATGAAAAGTAGAAAAGAGACTCAGAAGTTCAGTGAAACTGCTTAGCCACCAAGCATTATAGATCTCTCTTCTCCTGCAAAAGAAGAGATGGTTATCATCAAACAAAGAAAAGGTAAAGAGAAAATCATTGAAAAATAATAAATTGAAACCCTTAAGGAGTAGTTAAAGGTGGCAGGTGAGGAGATATCAATTTTGAAGAAAGAGGAAAAAAAGTATAGAGCCTAGAAGGTTCATTTTGAACAAATGAGGAAAATTTGGAAGATCAAGTCACAAGTGTTTCAAAAACCTTAGACAATACAAAAAAGTTGATAAAGTGGACTCAACCACTAAGAGGAGAGTTCAAGCACATCAAAAGGGTCAAATTTCACTTGCGATCCAAGAACAGGGCATTAAAGGGTAAAGTGAAATATCTTCAGGAGCAATTGGACTTGATTCATGAAGAATTGGAAAAGAAAGGTTTGAAGATGACAGTGGTAGAAGAGCCTATAAGTCAACTGATTGTAAATGAGGAAGAAACACCACATGAGTAATAATTTGAGATGGAATATGCCTTAGAAGGTTAATTACATGCATAGAACCCAAATTTTGCAGCTGGAGGTCAGTTTTTGAAGATAATTTTGAAAGGAGCAATTTCTGGTTTTTTGCATAGTTTCAAAGTGTACCTCAGGCTTGAAGCCAGAAATATGCTACGAAAAAACCTGTAGGTGCCTTTTTTGCATTTAAATTATTTTTTTGCATGTTCTAAGGAGAGATATTAATGGTGGCAAGGTGTCATGAAATGATTAAGGTGTTGAAATAGTCAATAAGTAAAGAGGATTGATGGAAAACCCATTTTTCTGACGCTACTAAAACTCGCTACGAAATTGTCCTATTTTTGTAGTGATCAATTGTTAAAGGGTGTTGAGCATATTAAAAGAATTTTTTTCCAGCTGGATACCTCCAACATGTCAGAGGACCTTATTAGCAAATATTTATGACTCAAAGGGAGTGCCATGCAGCCAGGTCATCAGTCAAAACAACGTTGAAGATGAAGGTTATCCATTCCTAAAAGGTAGGGTTATGTTCCACAGAACTAGGGGTGCTTTAAATATGTAAAGTTGTGGTGAACTTAGTCGTGTGTCCTTTGAGCATGTGATATTCATTATGTAACCATCATGTAACTATTTCACAGATAGGGTAGAGGAATGTAATAAATAGGAAATAGAGTCCTAATAGGAGTTGGTTTCTTTAAAAGGTAGCTATCAGTTTTCTAGTGTAAGTTATTTATTTTAGTTATGAAAGGTGTCATAGGATAATTTAAGGATCTAGCCATCAGGCAGATCATCCATATTTTAAAGAATGTCTATTTATAAGAAAAACATCGAAGAAGCAAGTGGTTGGAGAATATTTGCACCAAATTGTTGTTTGTATGTTTTTTGACCATTATCAGTGATACAAAGTGACATTCTATTTCCAGACCTGAGATTCTCATGAGGTTTTTGATGTATTATTGATATATATCTTTATGTTTTATCACTTGTAGTATATTTCATCTCTATTTAATCAAAATTCATAATATTATTCTCTGACTTCCTTTAGTGGTGAAATAACTGTGTTTTCCTATGTTGTATGTGTGAGTTATCTCTGTTAAAAACCTCTATCTGACTCAGCTTCCATGTGAAGAACCATTGTCATTCAAGCTACTAATTGTTGACTCCATAAGCCCAATGGTAGCAAGCCTGCATTTCTCAACCTGCAATCATACAAAACATGTTACAATTTCTATAGAGTTAGCCATCTAGTACTATCCTTATTCAAAATCATAAACCCCCATTGAGAGAGCCCTCTCAAACTGAAGAGGCTAATCTTCAGTTAGAAGCCAATGATGATCAATTTGGTGATAAAATCACTCTTTATCTTATTCTTCTACTATTTCTTCAGGGATTTCTTCTGTAACAATGGGAAGGGTTTCAGGAATTGGAGCAAGACAAACTCACTTTCTACATTTCTTCTTTGCTGTTGGCACTACTTTCGGGAATTTCATGTATCCTTTCAATCTTCTGGTGGCAAGTTTACTCCACAATATTTATACTTCATAATCATCATCTTGTTCATCTCCTTTATGTGGGTATTTAGTAGTAGAAACCTTAGAAACCCTCATATTTTGAATGTCGTGTGGATCAGTTTCTATATTGAAAGGTTATGTGAGAATTTATTTAGTTGGGAGGTCACGAGGTGGAGTTTTAACTACCAGGCCATCCTCTAACAAATTAACAACTTCAACATGAAATGGCCTTCCAACTAGCTCATCCAAAGTTCTCCCTACCCTTTTCAGTGCAACAACCACCAAAATTTTAATGAGGCTATTATTCATCAATAATTTTCACTATCCGTAGATGACTAATTATTGGTTCTAGATTTCTAAAAACAAAATTCCATGAACATTGTGAGTTTTAGAAATTTCACTGCTTTCATTATCCTTAGAGATAATTTTTTACTATCCTACCATTTTTTCGTTTCATCATCACCTTCTAACTCCTACAGACTCTAGATGGCTCATGCCTCTCATTTCCATCCTTTTTCCTACCCATAATCTCATTACTATTTTTATCCCTTGCCTATGTCTGCATTCTCCATCTAAGGTTTTTTAGGGCAGTTTTCTTGGTTTCATGAATTCCATGGTTAAATAATCAACAAAGCTTGTATCCTAATGCTCTTACACTCCTCCTATCCTTAATATACCTTCATTAACAATTCCCATCACTCTTATCCCTCAAAATCATCATTTATCTACGAACACTATCCTATTGCTAAAATTTGACACTTTTTCGAGACTAGGCATGTGTTTTTCCCTTTTGGACCCCTTACCCTCACTCAATCCTTCAAATTCAAATTTCCCCTACTCTCTAACATCCATCCCTATTCCCCAAAATTTTCCCAAGAATTTAGACAACCATTAACCCCTTCATTCCCCTCCCTCTACAAGGCAGTCCTAAATCCCTTGTTTTGTCTACACCAAACCCTAATTTCCCCTTCCAACTAAGCTAGGGTTTGATATGGAAAGGAGGAATATGAAAAAATGATCCATATGATATATCATATCAGCAGATATAAATCCATACCAACTCATAAATATCATGCCTCCATCATTTTCTAAGAATTCATTCCAACAACCAAGTCATTTGCCACACCT
Source organism: Pinus albicaulis (assembly GCA_034641835.2). Lineage (NCBI taxonomy): Eukaryota > Viridiplantae > Streptophyta > Pinopsida > Pinales > Pinaceae > Pinus > Pinus albicaulis. The sequence continues at coordinate 223,276,597 of CM076571.1, read as the reverse complement.
AGGGCTAGTTTTTCTTAAAGCTATGTTTCTGACCAAACAGAGATGAATTTGGAAAAAGTGAGAGATATTTTTGTCGATAATAGGGCCAAGAAGAAAAAACTCCATTTTTTACACAGGGATCATTTTTTGGGAGCAATGTCAAAAATATAGGTGTCATGGGAGAATTTTTGCACTCCTGGAGTGACCTTGGGAAAATCAGGTTTTCTCATTGCTAGAGTGTCCAAATGAATTTCTTGATAAGTAAAATGACAACTATACTTGAATATATTTCCAATGAGCTATCATGAGCTCAATTTGGAATTGAGGAAGGCATCCAAAAGTGGTCAACACCATCACTCTGCATTTCTGCACCATCATTCGGTATTTTTTTACCAGTCATGGGAGAATCAACTTTTGATAGGTCAAATAAAATCCAATTAGAGAAAAAAAATATATATTTATAAATAAAACTAGAATATATTTCCAATGAGCTATCATGAGCTCAATTTTTAGTTAAGGAAGGCCTCCAAAAGTTGTCTGCACCAACACTCTGCATTTTTGCACCATCATTCAACATTTTTTGACCAGTCTTGGGAGAATCAACTTTTGATAGGTCAAATCAACTCCAATAAGAAAAACAAATCTATATTTGGAAAGTATACAAGATTATATTTCCAATGAGCTATTGTGGTCCAAATTTTGACACCGGGAAGGCCTCCAAATTCCCTCTGCAAAATGGTGTTGCGTGCTTAGGAGTTGGTGTTGCGCTCTTGGCAATTGTTTCCCATGTAAATTACACATGGCGCTGCGTGCTTGGGAGGTGGTGCTATGCCCTTGGCCAGGGGGGCTCCTAAACCCTAAAAACACTCAATTCACTCCCAGACTCTTGCTAAATTTCCTCTAGGCATAGTGGACGTTAAGTACCATCACATCAACCCATTTCCAAGCATTTTTTCCATCATTTAATGGAAGGAAGTTGAATTCCAAAGAAGGAACCCTAGGTCCTCCCTCATATTCTCCTAAAGCATCAGATCAAGAATATAATGAGGATAAAGAGGAAGAAACAAACAATGAGAAAGAAATAAATGATGAGGAAGAAGATAATGACAATGATGAAGAAGAGGAGGATGATTATGATGAAGATAAAGAGACAGAAGCAGATTATGAAGACAAAGGTAGTGAACAGGGCAGTGATGAAGAGAAAAATGAAAGAGAGGCTAGCAATGAAGAAGAGGGCTGCACTGATAAAAATGATGACAATGATGAAGCTGATGACAGTGAGGAAATTGCAGAAGATAAAGAGTCCAACATAGATAAAAATGAAAGTAGTGAGGACAATAGATAGGACAGTAATGAGGTTGAGGAAAATGAAGATGAAAATGAAAATGCACAAAACAGTAGTGAAGAAACTGATCAAGACACCTCTAACAGTGACCACACATAAAATGATGATGATTAGGATGATGCTAAAGATCAAGAGACAGGGGCAGATTATGAAGAAGAAGGCAGTAAGAAAAATAGTGAAGATATTACAGAAGATGGTAAAGAGGTTGAGGAAAACGAAGATGAAAATGCACAAAACAGTAATGAAGACATTGACAAAGACACCTATAAAAGTGATAACATAGAAAATGATGATGGCAACGATAATGTTGCAAAAACAGAGGAGAATGATGAACAAGAAAACATGATAACCTATAGCCCTAATAATGTTGACATCAATGACTCTATGAACCAAAAAGAAATCAAGAGGTTGATGAAAATGGTGAAAATCATAACAGTGATGCTAGCATGGAGGAAAATGCAAGTGACTCTTAAGAGGGTAGTCAAGAACATAATGCAGGAGACACAAATATAGAGATCATTGATGAAAAGAAAGGTATTCTTAAGATCAGTCATGGTAAGAGCATTCTAGTAGAAAAATTTGAGTTTCTCCCTCTCACATATCAAAGAGGATCAAGGCTAGTGTTTTCTGCCTCCAAGAGGCAAGGGACCATGCCAACTTCTTTAGCTCAAAATCTTGACAAGGGAAAAAAAAATATGGAGAAAGGTAAGAAAGGTAAGAAAAGAAAGAAAACTAAACAAAAGCCTCAATTTATTGACATAGACAGTGATAATGAAGAAGAGGAGATGGCCATTAGAATACTGCTCCAAAGAAAAGATGCACAAATTAGGGAGAGGGAAAGATATTTTGATATGGCTCAGCGTATCATTCACTACTACAAGAATGAGCACAAGTATTTTAAGAAGATAAAAAGGGGCCTTTCTCTACAGAAAAAGATGACCAAGCGTTATGCAATGAAGATAAAAAGGGGCCTTTCTTCTTTATTGATTCTGCACCAAATTTTGCACCAAGAGTTCTTCACCACAGTGCACTAATAATTTTGCACTATTTACCTAGTAATAAGCTTTATTTATTTAGCATCATTATTCATCACCAAATCTACCCAATGCTTCTGCACCATACTGCACCAGAAGTTCTGAAACAAGTCTCCATAGGTCACTATTTGAGCTCTCAAAAGTCTGTCAACTTATTCAAGCACAAGTCCGAACCATTTTTAGTAAACCGAGCTATCAAAAGAATCTGATCACAAGTTGAAGTCCCTTTTTCTAGGCTTGAGCAACTTCTGGTACATGTTCATCTTTTTCTAGGTGCGAGCTTGAAGAGGATTGTGCTACTAATCCAATGTTCACTGGAATGGAGACTATCCAAGTGATAAGCTGCTACAGGTGAATATTTCGCAGTGTCATAGGTCTGGGCCGAGCGAGATCTGGGCTACAAAAGGTGACAATTCACCACAAATATATCCAAAGTTTCGGCCTCCCACAGGTGATTGTCAAGGGTGTAGAAAAAAAGTGAGATGACTGTCCTAAAACCCAAAATTGTGCCTCCAAGAGACTAATCATAGACCAAGCTTAAGTTAGCCTCAAATAGGTGACTTTCCTTTAAATCTAAGCCCTAAAATTTTGGGATGATAAGTCTGAAATCCGGTAAGAGATCGTAGTTCTGAGGTGTATACAGTCCAATAATTTCTGGATGTTCTAAACCCAAACAGAATTACCTATACCCTATCTCCTGCTCCTTTTCTCTCTTTTGTTCACGTGCTGTGAACAGTGATAATATTTTCTATGGTGATGACTGAAAAGGATGATGGAGAATGGAGTCCTGACATTGTATATATAGTGGTTTTATCAATGCTAAACAAAAATACATGTCTCCACAAGTAGGTCGACATGGGAGGCTAGCACAGGTCGGCTCACAGACCAGAAAAAATTATTCTAAACTTAAAAAATTGATAACATTCAAACCGCTTGGAGATTTTGGCTGAGTAATAGCTCGTCGAAAAGCTAAAATTATCCTTTATAATATGGTATAGGTTTCATGTTCAGATTCACCCTTTCAAAGGAAAAATAATGTTTTTTTAAGTGATTGGTCAATAAATGGTGCAGAAAAAATGGAGGACAATGGATGGGCTTCTTCATTGTTTGCCTTCATCATGGGATCAAAATGTCATCATCTAGCATATTGACATCAATGAAAACTTAGATTAACAATCTCCCCCTTTGTCATTGGATGGAAATATTGTTTTTCTCCTCCCCTTTTGACATCAATGGAAATGGGGTTTCAACGTGCTCCCCCTGTCATGCTGCTCCCCCTATCATGCTGCTCTCCCCGACATGCTGCTTGTGTAATGTGATGCAAGAGAAATGACCACCATCTTTTGGCGAAGATACTCAAATTCTTCTCGTGGAAGGGGTTTTGTAAAGATATCTGCAATTTTTTCTTTTGTATTGACGTATTCCAACTTGATATTTTGTTGAAAAACTTGTTCTCGGAGAAAATGATATTTGATTGGAATATGCTTGGTTTTTTATCGCATCACTGGATTTTTTGAAAGACTGATGGCACTAGTGTTGTCACAAAAAATAGTAATTGGTTGCTTAGTTTCTATTTTGACATCCTTCAAGGCTTCCTTCATCCATAGAATTTGTGTACAACAATCAGCAGCAGCTATATATTCGGCTTCAGCTGTAGAAAGAGATATAGATGATTTCTTTTTGCTAAGCCAAGATACAAGAAAATCTCCCATAAAGAATGCATTTCCACTGGTACTTTTTTGATCATCCATGCTTCTGGCCCAATCAGCATCAGAGTAAACTGTCACAATAAGAGTTGAAAAATTAGGATACCAAAGACCGAAATCAATTGTTTCTTTCAGATATCTAAGAATTCTCTTTACAGCTGTTAGATGGGATTGTTTATGACTTGACTGAAATCTTGCTACCATTCCTACTGCTTGCATAATGTCTGGTCTTGTAGCAGTTAAGTATAGGAGAGCTCCAATTATTGACCTGTAAAGAGTTGCATCTATGAGAGGTGTATCATCATCTTTACTTAATTTACAATCTGTGGTCATTAGTGTGCTCACTGGTGCACAATCTTCCATCCCATATCTTTTGAGCATGTCTTTAAGATATTTTGCTTGAGATATAAACATGCCTGCAGAGGTTTGCGATATTTGTAGCCCAAGAAAGTAAGACAACTCACCAATCATTGAAATTTTGAATCTTTTGTACATATTTAGAGCAAATTCATGGCTCATATCATCATCATTGCTAGCAAATATTAGATCATCAACATATACAAGAGTGATCAAAATTTTTTCCTTTTCCATCTTTATGTAGAGATTGCTACCAACTACTCCCTTTTTGAAAACTTCTTGTAGTAGATAGTGATGCAAATTTTCATACCATGTTCTAGGGGCTTGTTTTAATCAATGCAAGGCGTTTTTTAGCTTGCATACCAAGTCCTTCCCTTTAGCAAAATCAAATCCTTCTGGTTGCGCCATGTAAACTTCTTCCTTGAGATCTCTATTCAGGAATGCTAATTTTACATCCATTTGATAAACCTTGAATCCTTTTGAGCAAGTAAATGCCAAAAAAATTCTTATGGCTTCCAATTGAGCTATTGGTGCAAAGGTTTCTTCGAAGTCAATTCCTTCAATTTGTGAGTATCCCTTGCAGACAAGTCTGGCTTTATTTCTGATGATTTGTCCATCCTCATTCATCTTGTTTTTGAATACCCATTTTGTTCAAATTATATTTTTATCTTTTAGGCAAGGTACTAGCTCCCATGTCTCATTCTTTTCGATTTGAGAAATTTCTTCTTCCATGGCCTTTATGCAATAAGGATATTTGCTTGCTTGAGAAATTTGTTTAGGTTCTATTAAAGATAATAGAGCAACATTATCTTTTCTTGGGGTGTTTATCATCCTTCTTCGAGTTTTAATTCCTTCATCTATATTTCCGATGACTTGTTCTTCCGGATGATGTGTTTGAATAAAATTTATCGTAGAGGGAGTTTGTGAAGGTCCACTTTGAGGTTCTCCATTCTCCTTTTCTTTTTCAGATTCTTCTTCTTCAATTTATTCAAAGAAAGGCTCAACTTCATGATCTTCAATTCTTTTTTCTGGAAGGCCTTCATCAATCTTCACATCAATGCTTTCCACTATTCTTCATAGATGATTGTTGTAACATTTGTAAGCTTTTCTCTTAGTGGAGTATCCAAGAAATATTCCTTCGTAAACTCTAGAATCAAATTTACCTGGTGAGTCATCATTTATTTTTATGAACATTTGCTTCCAAAAACCCTAAAATATTTTACTGAAGCAGGTCTTCCTTTCCATAATTCATAAGGAGTCTTTTCATTATTTGGTCTTAGTTGAGTTCGATTTAAGGTATAAACTGCAGTGCCAACTACTTCTCTCCAAAATTTTGGTTGCAAATCAGCTACTAGTGACATTGTCCTTGCCATTTCTTGAATGGTTCGGTTCCTTCTTTCAACTACTCCATTTTGTTGGGGTGTCCTAGCAGTAGAGATTTCTCTTTCGATTCCATGCTCTTTACAGAATTCATCAAATTATTTTGAGGTGAATTATCTTCTTCTATCCATTCTACGACATTTAATCTTAAAATCTTTCTCATTCTCAATGAGAGCCTTAAGATTCTTAAAACATTCAAATGCTTCGGATTTATATTTTATGAAATATATCCACATAATTCCAGTATGTTCATCAACAAATAGAGAAAATTACCTTTCACCTTGAAGAGCTGGAGTTCTAGTTGGCCCACAAAAATCTGCATGAATGATTTCCAAAGGTTTTGTTGTTGATAACTCCTTAGTTTTGTGGCTAGTTCTGGTTTGCTTTCCATGTTGGCATGGGTGACATACAACTTGATTTGGTTTGCACATTTTTGGAATATCCCTTACTGCATTAATTTTTCTGATGCTGACTAGGTTATCAAAACTTGTATGCCCCAATCACTTGTGCCATAACCAAATTTCATCTGTTTGACTTAAGTAGCATTTATCTTCTTGGATTCTACTGAGAATGTAAACATTATCTGGTGTTCTTACTCCTTTCGCCACAAGTTCTCCCAAGGATGAGTCACTTATCTCACAATTTTATGTACTAAAGACAACATTATGTCCTTGGTCACAAATCTAGCTAACACTTAAGAGAATGTGTTTGAGCCCTTCTACCAGCAAGGTATTTTCAGCCTTTCCTAGTCCATTGACAAGGGTAGCAGTTACTTTTCCAATGATTTTAGCGGATCCACTTCCAAAGGATACATTTCCATTTTTCTTGTTCCATGAGATAAACTTCTTTTGGTCACTTGTCATATGTCTTGAGCATCCAATATCCACGAACCAATGATTTTCTTCACTATGAGCACATAGAGCTAGGCCACATTTATCAGTTTTGAAATTTACATTTTTAGCTTTCTCCCTTTTGAGAGGGAAATTTTGTTCATTATGATCATAATTATCACACAATGATAAAGACAGATCAAACTTAGCCAAAGGATCAAAGGAATTGTAAGTTTTGATTTGTCCTTTCTCTTTAGGACCACGTAGTTGGTTTGTTTGATCATTCAATCTTGGTGCTTCATTCTTATGAGCCTTGCAATGCTTAGGTTGATGCCCAAAATTTTTACGATTGTAACAATGCCCAAGAAAAATAGTTTGATACCTGTTGTAGTATCCATAGCTTGAACCAACATTCTTCCTTGGAGTTACTCTTTCTTAAATTCTTGGTTTTGAGATGGGACATTGTTCCTGGCGAGATGAATTTTCTTCTTTTGGATGGAAAGAGAGTACATCAACATAACTTCTGGCATTATTCTTTGTACTTGATGATTCTCCTTTGAAACCAATTCTAGACTTGTCATGTTGAGGTTTTTGAGTATTAAGAATGTTGCTAAGAGCTATAGAGATTTTCCAACTTCTTTTAACTTGCTCTAATTCCTTTCTTAGAGAAATTATTTCAGCTTGACGTTTTTCACAGATATCATCCTTCTCTTTTAGCTTAATGTTCAAGAAGTCTTCCCTTATTTTTGCTTGATCTCTTTCTATTTTGAGAGAAATTATCTTCTTTTGTAGATTCTCATTTTCTTCAATGGAACTCATTAGCATAATATCCATGTTTCTTTCATCTTCTAGTTTTGAGTCATCATCATTTGTAAATGCCATGAATAACTTTTCTTTGCTTCCAACATAATTACTTTCCTCATCTAATTCATCATCACTTTCTTTGTAATGGCGCACATTTCTAGTTGATTTATTTTTTATGACTACAAATTCATCTTCATTAGACTCATCTTGTTTGGAGAAGAAGTTCTTCTTATTAAACCCTTTCTTTTTGTACATCATTCTTTTAGATTCCTTTTCATCACCACTATCATGTTTATGAGGAGATTTTGCAGCATAATGAACTATTCTTCCACAATTGAAACAAATAAGAGGGAACTTACCTTTTAGCTTGGATCCCCTTTTTAGTCTTTTTACAAATTGAGCTAACTCGTTTTCAGTATCAGATTCATCATTGTTGCAATTCCATCCTTTTCCTTCTTTTGTAGATCTTGAGGCTTTGAAAGCTGCTTCTTTGAAATTTGGGCTCCCTTCCCTCATCTCATAGGCAAGAAGAATTCCATGAAGTTCATCCATCTTGAGAGTATCTAGGTCCTTCGTTTCTTCTATGGCACTTACTTGGAGTCAAATCTGTCAGGAAGTGAACTCAGGATTTTTTGAACAATGGTGCTTTCTTCAATATTTTATCCTAGTCCTTTAAGAGAGTTAACCACTTCAGCTACTAGAAGGCAGTATGATGCAATATCTTCTTCATCATCCATTTTTAGACTCTCGAATTGTCTTCTATAGGTTTGAAGCTTTTCCTTCTTAAATTTTGAGTCCCCATCATATAGAGAAACCAACTTATCCCACACTTCTTTGGCTGAGTCACAATTCATGACTTTCGTAAATTCGGAATTGGTAATTCCACTAGTGATGGAATTTAACACTTTGGCATTAGCAATGCAGGCTCTTCTTTCATCTTGATCAGTTGGAAGACTGGCGGGAGCTTTATACCCATCCAAAACAGAGTGCCATACTTTAGGACCAAGAGACATTAGATAGTAGGACATCCTCTTTTTCCAAAAACTAAAATTTGTTCCATCAACGATAGGCAATTTTCTTGTTGCTTCCATGTTCTTCATTGTGCCTAAGAATCCTTCTTCCAACTATTAGGTTGATAATGAAGAAGTTGGCTCTGATACCAATTGTTGGAAATACTGAGAGGGGGGTGAATCAGTATTTATTTTCAATTGTTAATTTTTTCCAGTTAGATTCTTCGCAATTAAAAATAGAGAGGTGTATAATATTATTAAGGATTAATAAGAACTTCAGTCCTTTTTCAAATAATTGAGTACAATAGATGTGTGAGGGCACCAACCCTTCAATGAATCAGGCACCAACTTGGACTTTGATGAGGCTCTGACCTTTAGGGCTTCAACCCTATCTTGTCAAGGCACCAACCTTGTGTTTAGGATCTCCTACCCCAAGTACACCAATCCTTCTTCGCTTCTTTATTGATTCCACACCAAAGTTTGCACCAAGAGTTCTTCACCACAGCGCACTAATAATTTTGCACTATTTACTTAGCAATAAACGTTATATATTTTGCATCATTCTTCATCACCAAATCTACCCAATGCTTATGCACCATACTGCACCAGAAGTTCTGAAACAAGTCTCCACAGGTCACTGTTTGATCTCTCAAAAGTCTGTCAACTTATTCAAGCACAAGTCTGAACCATTTTTAGTAAATTGAGCTATCAAAAGAATCTTATCAGAAGTTGAAGTCCCTTTTTGCAGGCTTGAGAAACTTATGGTATATGTTCATCTTTTTCCAGGTCCGAGCTTGAAGAGGATTGTGCTACTAATCCAAGGTTCACTACAATGGAGACTATCCAAGTGATGAGCTGCTACATGTGAATATTTTGCAGTGTCACAGGTTCGGGCTGGGGGAGATCTGAACTACAAAAGGTGAAAATTCACCACAAATATATCCAAAGTTTTGGCCTCCCACAGGTGACTGTCAAGGGTGTAGAACGAAAGTGAGATGACTATCCTAAAACTCAAAACTGTGCCTCCAAGAGACTAATCACAAACGAAGCTTAAGTTAGCCTAAAACAGGTGACTTTCCTTCAAATTTGAGCCCTGAAATTTTGGGATGATAAGTCTAAAATCTGGCAAGAGATGGTAGGTCTGAGGTGTATATATTCCAAGAATTTCTTGATGTTCTAAACCCAAACAAAATTATCTATACCTTATCTCTTGCTCCTTTTCTCCCTTTTGTTCATGAGCTGAGAACAGTGATAATATTTTCTGTGGTGATGACCGAAAAGGATGATGGAGAATGGAGTCCTGACATTGTATATATAGTGGATTTATCAATGATAAACGAAAATAAATGTCTCCACAGGTAGGCCGACATGGGAGGCTAGCACAGGTCGGCTCACAGACCAGAAAAAATTATTCTAAACTTAAAAAATTGATAACTTTCAAAATACTTGGGGATTTTGGCTAAGTAATAGCTCGTCGGAAAGCTAAAATTATGCTTTATAATATGATATAGGTTTCATGTTCAGATCCATCCTTTCAAAGGCAGAAATATTTTTTTTTAAGTGATTGGTCAATAAGTGGTCCAAAAAAATAGAGGACAACAAATGTGCTTCTTCATTGTTTTCCTTCATCATGGGATCAGCATGTCATCATCTAGAATATTGACATCAATGAAAATTAGATTAAAAATAATAATTTAAAGTTTTATTACATGCAACTTTTTGGGTCCATGCACCATTACACGGACTCCTTAAATTACTTGCCTTAAAAAGTATTGGTTACAATTTATTAGTTATAATTGAATGCATATTATAATTTTGCATGATTATCAACTTAACTTCATTGATTTGCAAGTTGTTCATATTATTTCTAGTGTTTACAGACTTAGTTGTTGTTTCTATCATTTATGTCAGAACATGCTTCAATTCAAATCACCTGATCTTTTGGTTTTAGATGTTAATAATGGAGTTAAAAAAACATTTTTTACAACCAAGTTGCTCAAATCACCTGATCACAATTATGTCCCATAAATGAGGTTGGAGCTATGGATTGGAAAAATGCAAAATATCACAATTTTATTTTTCATTTACTCATCTATAAAGGGAAAATAATGATTGACCTATAAGCTCTATTGGTTGGCTTATAACCAAGGGTGTCACACATTAATTGTTATTGAAGGGTATTATTTAAGAATTCGAGTTTATTAGACTCTTATTAGAGACTTGAATAATTATTAGAGACTTGTACTTGGAGTCCTTTATTTGATAATAAAAATACTTATTTTGTTGTTCAATATTGGGTTTTTCTTAAAGTGATCTTAACTGATAAAATAACATTTGTAAAAGTAATTAGTTATTTTCCCTCCACCCTTCTTAGTATTTCTAACATATAGACAAAACTAAAATGTAATAATTTTGATTGAAAAAATCAATTTTACATACACGTACCAAAAAGTACCAAAAAATAAAGTGATCCCATCCATAAAAAACATAGCTCATATAAAAACATAAAAAATGGGCATAATGATTGTTTATGTTGCTACAATCTATCAAAAGAAATAATAACTACATAATAGGACTCCCACTATAGTAACCCCAATAGAAAACACAAGAATAATCAATTCATTAATATGCCACATATATCGATGCTCGTCAATGACAATTGGTGGAGAACATGTTGGCTTCTCCACATATCTTGCACATTTGCAACCATTGGATGTTGCTTCAATGAGCATATCATCAATAACCATTTGGACTTCTGATCGACAAATGATGTTAAAAATTTGCAATTGTGCAGCAATATTTTTTGGTTGTTGGTGGAGGGGTTTCAAATTTTGTTTTCTAACTTGGTAGATGCTAATCATTTTATTGGTTATAAATTCAGAATTGGTGTAAGTGATAATGTCAGTTGCAACATAACTCCTCACTACTCTTAGCCTATCAACGAGGGCAATATAATATTCTTCATTATTTATTGTTGTCCTTGGAATTTATCTACTATTTTGGTAGAGTTGGCTTAGTGCTTCATTATGAATCACAAATCTAGTTCGTGCATGGCTTGGGTTTGGATGACACCAAACCTAGATTATTAATGATCAATTTTGAACCATCTACAAAAGAGGAAAACAATTAAATCAAAAATGATGATGTAATTAATATAATGAGCATATTGGTTGTAATTTTTTTTTTTTTAAATCCACGAAAAATTTACATAACCACAAATATTATGTGTAAAAAATGTTTTTATAAGTCCAAAAAATATTCACACACACACACACACACATATATATACACTAACTAAAGTCCTACCTAGTGTGAAAATAACATTGTATAACCATCAATTGGATTAGGAAACTCCCTGTTATAGTGGCAGCAACTCACTGTAGCAGTGGAGACATCTCATTGTAACAATGGTGAAAAATCCATGTTACAGTGGCAGAAACTCACTATAACAATGGTAGTAGCTCCTTGTTACAGTGGTAAAAACTCATAGTAATACTGAATTGTTGCCACTATAACAATGAGTAATAAAACCACAAATATAATGAACATATATATATATATATATATATATATATATATATATATATATATATAACCACACACACACACACACACATATATACTAACTAAAATCCCCACATAATTTATTGACCTGGTGTGAAAATAACATTGTATAACCATCAATTGGATTAAGCAACTACCCGTTACAATGAAGGAAACTCACTGTAACAGTGAATTGTTGCCACTATAACAATGAGTAATAGAACCACAAATATATGAGCATCTTGGCTCTAAAAAATACTTTTTAACTCCACAAAAAATTCATATAACCGCAAGTATAATGATCATGTTGGTTCTAAAATATGTTTTTTTAACTCCACAAAAAATTTATATAACCACAAATATAATATAGTCAAATCCATATTTAATATACATCTATTCTTCTTTTACTTTTTTATATAATATATAGCTAGTTGATATTGAAGTATTTTACTCGATAATCATTGAACTATTTTGTTAAGGTCTAGACAGTACACATTAATATAATTATTGGAAGCTACTTGGTATAGGTGGCATTTCTATTGAATCATCTTGCTCTAATGATATATCCTTTTGGTAGAGGGGAGGATTCGTCCTAATTTGAAGTAGTGGAATTGATGTTCAAGTGCGAAACATTGAAGGAAAATTGCGATCTGAAATCCTGAGAAATAATCATGGCTTCTAAGCATCGAAGACAATCACAGGAAAATTTTGAAGTTGAAACCCCACCTCAAGTTGACTCAAAATTTGGGACCCCTGGACAGATTATAAACATCTCTAAATATTGGATTAAATATAAAGAAAGTTGAGAATGTACTGAATTAAGTTTGGTAGATTATTTCCATGATGTCAAGGTGGATTACGGTTGATATTTTGTGTTACAAACAATGATATCTAATACATCAAACAAAGGCAGTGGAAAATGAACATTTTTTGAGAAATATGTCTCATATATCAGAACAATTCAAAAGTCATGAAAAGTGCACATTTCATATCTTCCACTATGCAAAGGTAAATTAAAAGTTAGGTTGATTTTATCACTTTATCTATTTTCACCTATGCAACAATGGATTAAAAGTTATGCTTCTTTTACACTTTAACTATTTTTGAGGAGTTATTGTAAATCATTTTAATTTTGTTTTGAATAATTTGTAGTGTTTACTTCTATTTATTTTCCTCGGCACAATATTAATTTTTTTTACAACTTTTATTTTAAGGGGTTTTTAGTTTTCTATGGATAGAATTTTTTTTTAGATAGTGCTAATTTATTATTAGTGTTTTACTTGTATTTAGTATTAGAGAAAATTTACTTCCAATTAACATTACATTCACAGAAAATTTTATTTGTTGACAAGATTTTATGTTCCAGCAAGGTTTAGGGAAAATAACATTATTACTCTCAAGCCTTCCTTATCACTCTCAAGCTTTCAATTTTAGGAGGCTTAGGTGTAGTTCAATTTTAGGTATGTTTTTACATACTATAATTCAAGGGAAAATATTGCTATTTTTTCATGATAAGTTCTTAATGTGTTGATTTTTATTAGGTGTTTATTTTTATAGTTTATTTTCCTTTACCTTAGTATAAGCCTAAACTTAATCAACACCTTTTCTTGACATAATTACAAAAGGTTATTGTAACTCTCCATTTAGGTGTGGTGGGAAAAAAATTCCTATTAATGTCCAGGTCAATAAATCAATCGGGCATGACCATCTTTTGTCAATGCAAGGCAGACAACATAACATGTATTCTAGTCAATTGCAACATTTTTCCCACATAGAACACCATCTCTATTTGTAGAAATTAGCTGAATAAATCACTTATTCACTGAAGATTAACCTGGTCATATATCAATTTCGAATTGCATACATAACACATAACCTTCTTCTACAATTAATTGTCACATGCGGAAATAACAAAAGCAATCTCACATCAATTCAATCACACATTAACTCGGTATGTATGGGGAAAGCCTATAGCTGAAAACCCCGCAGCTATTGTGTATATTATAATGGAGAAATCAAGTAACCAAACAAGTACAATACTCCTCACAAGTACTCAGTACTCTCTCATGAAGTTACTCACAATCTGACTCAGTTTTGAACAAGTCTGAGGTTCAAAAACTCCCCGCCAATTGCCTTGCCTCTATTGCGCAATCATGGCCTGTATATGAAGAGGTTCAAGGTTCGAATCCCCTTCCCTTGATTGTGTAATTGTCATGGAAAATTCCTCCAAGTGTAATGCAAATCTCATGCAAAACAAATCTACCAACTGATAGCTTTACTCACCCTTTCATCTACCTCTTCCACTGGTCTCCACTGAACTGATCATGCACTGTAGTGAACCGAAGTGTTCTTGAGTTGACTAATGAGTTAATATTTAGTAAATTAAATATTATTTAATTTACTCCACTCATATCTAGTTGATTAGTTAGTTAACTAATCCCAACTAGTTCAACTAAAACAAACGAACACAACTCCACTATCTGTCCCGTTAACTCCTCCAAAACTGCTGCCACTGAAGTCTAACTGAAGCCAACCATGCAAGATGCCATCAAACCCTAGGAACCACGTGATTCCTTGTGTCAGTTGCAAGAGCCACCTCCATGACTCAAACTGAAGTGCGCCAAGAGAGTAAACTGCTGTTTATAGTCAAAATATTATTAAGGGTAAATAATATTTGACTTCCATATTTTTAGGAGATCAGTCTAAAAATAGCCTGGGTCCTAAAAATTAGGGTCTCATCTATTTTTACCGACATGTCGCATACTCCAAGAATCTCCAATTAGAATTCCCAAATTATGCTCCGTATGTCTAAAAATAGACATAGTCTAAAAATAGACTTTGCGCCAGAATTTGCCTGCGGGCCCACTTAGTGAAGGTGACTTCATTTCACTAAGCTCCATCATCTTGCTGCATTCTCAACACTATTCTCCCTGTTTCCTTTGAATTATGTGTTGCAAATATTTGTAGCTCCAAAATTTGCATCATAAATATCAACTTCTTTATAGTGTTTCATACTACTCTCATAAACCTTGTTCCTGTTGGACATGTAATTATAGTAAACCCTTTGTTGAATTAAGGCCATTATATTTTTTTTTACAAATACACGGAATAAAATAGATGCATTTGCAAGAAAGGATATTGTTTTTTTGGTTTTAGAAAATAAATATACATAGAATATTGGTTATATGTTTCTTTAACAATATATTTTATTATGCTTCATTGCAGAAAAAGAAATTGAATTATGGCCTAAAGCCCATTATTGCTTCCATCATAGCCTAAATACCACTACTGTTCCAATGGTCACTTAAAAAAAAAGTATAAATTAGCGTCTATGAATTTACTTGTGGCTATATATTTTCAGACCTAGAACTTGAATTAAAATTATCAAAATTTCCAATTGTAGCAAGCCATTAGGAATATTTTTCCTTTTTACTATTGTTGTCACTAAAAACCCTACAAAATTTATTGACCTAGTGTGAAAATAAAATTGTATAGCCATCAATTGGATTAAGTAACTTCTAGTTACAGTGGCGGAAAATCCCTATTACAATGGTGACAACTCATTGTAATAGTGAATTGCTACCACTATAACATTGAGTAATAGAACCACAAATATAATGAGCATCTTGGTATTAAATTTTTTTCTTTTATAACTCCAAAAAAATTCATATAACCATAAATATAATGATCATCTTGGTTCTAAATATTTTTTTTAACTCCCCAAAATATTCATATAACCACAAATATAATTTATTGACATGGTGTAAAAATAACATTGTATAACTATCTTTGATATTCTTGAGGAAAATGCCCCATTATAGTATAGTAGACTTTAAGGAGGCCAATATAGCGAAAATTAATATACCAACATTCATGGAAGCCCACCAAAAATTTATAAGCAATAGTGAGAAGCCAATTTCCGCAATGGTAACGAGTGAGTTGCTGCAATGGCAACCTAGTTGCGGCAACTCGTTGGTCATCGTCGCGACAACTTGCTTGCCATTGTTGCAACAACTCTCAGGAAGAACAAACGAATTTTGGGACTTTAGTTAGTATATATTATGGGAGCTATAAAATAGATATGAAAAATAATAATGAATTTCCTAATCCTGGAGTCTGTAAAAGAACATTGAATTTACCTTTGCAAACGCTTCAGAAAGAAAGGGATGGTAAGAAAGCACTAAGAGATCCTATTTCCTCTTTACACAGAGAGCTCCTATTTCAATACTTTAAACCACATGTTTCATCTTTGCATGAATAACTCCTATTAATTTGCGTATACGTGTGTCACTCAAATTTTCTGACCCGCCAATTTATAGAGCAACAGAGTAATCTATTGGGTACACAAAGAGCTCCTATTAATTTGCATACATGGGCATCGTTGAAATTGTATGACCCACAAATTTACAAAGAAAAAGAGTAAGAAAATGGGTGCATGAAGAGATCCTATTAATTCATAGACATGGGCATAGCTGAAATTGTCCGACCTGCCAATTTACAGAGCGACGGAGTAAGCTAACAAGTGCACAAAGAGCTCTTTTTAATTTGCATACATGATGTCACTAAAATTGTCTGACCCGCCAATTTACAGAGCAGCTCCTCCCCTCACTCGATGGAATGAAAGCTCAACGAAATGAAATTCAAATGAGGTTTTGACGGTAAAGGAGTAAGAAGACCATCCCTTTTCTAACTTGTCATGTGCAATAGATTACTAGATAACTCGACAAATACACAAATTTAATCCCCATCCCCTCAAATTTAGATTTTCAATTTCAAATTTTAAATTCAAACACTCCTACCACTTTCACTCTCCTCTGGCTATGTGAGTTAGGTAAGCGACTCGTGTCAGGTTGTGTGAGCTATCCTACAAATAGAGAGCATCGAAACAGAGGTTAGGAGTTGGAAAATGATTAGGTAACGATAGTTAGCTCCTTTTGGTTAACGTTGGTGAGGGAGGGGACTATCTCGCCAGAAGGGCTTTACTGACTGTGAGGGGGCATGAAACCAAAAAGGTGTTTCATCAACCCATTAGCCCACTCCATGCTTAAAAAATCACCTCCTCATTCGATGCCTCACTCACTGCACCATTCACTTCGCCCATTAATAAACACACTTATAGATTGACACCTCCTAAGGCACCAAAACATAGATGTGAGGTTGTTGGTCAATGATGAGGTAATGAAAGAAATCATAGAAAGATTTCAAGACATGGGGGAGATGAGCAGTCCCTACTTTGCAAGGAGGCGTTTCCTTCTCATGATTGTTGAAGAAATCAAGCTGAGCACAACCATGCTGAACCTTGGATTGGATGACCTCCTCTGTGAGATGTGAAAACTTTTTTTGTTTTTTCTTCTCACCATGGCTATTCTGAAGATGTATGTTCTTACATGAAAATAATTATGGGATTTGTTCTTGAATAAAGTGATGAAATTTCTCAGGAATCATTATCTGTTTTTCTCATCAACCTGAGAAGAGAAATGAGGAAATATTCACCAGCTACACATTTGTTAGCCATGGATTTCATTGTGTCTTATGTTGAAACATTCAAACCATATTTGAAATAAAAATTTCCACCTGGTTGGATAATACATTGCAACTATCTACATGGATATCATGAAATTGTTCATAATATATGGATACATGGAAGCCAAGAGATTATTAATGTTAGTAAATATATTACTCCTGCTGACTAGGAGGATGTAGTGATAGATATCAATATTCTAGAACCAATTGAATCCCTTGTGAATAATCCAAACTCTCAGGTTGCAAGCTGCCTTGGGTCTCTTGATGGTCTTTATAATGAATCTATTAAATATGATAAGAAAATTCTCGATAACAAGAAGAGTGAAGTTGATCTTAGGTTGGTAAGATTATTGTTGGTATTATGATGTAATGTTTTTTCCTTGATGGCAACCTAATCGATGAGTTTCCTTTGATAAAACCCTACTTGATGAAGATGTAAACTCGATGTATCTACAAGCCAATTAAGATGTGACAGAGAAAGAAATACCAGCTAGTGAAAGAGGAATGATAAAGGTAAAGTTTCAGGAAATATATGCAGGTTAAGTGAAGCTAAGTTGTATACATAAACAGGTTTGATGAAGGTAAGTCACGTATACATAGGTTCAATGAATCCAAGTCATGTACGTAAACAAGTTTGATGAAGCAAAGCAGTGTCTAGGTAGGTTTGGTGAAGAAAAGTTACGTACACACATGGATATGAAGAAGCAAAGTCGTGTACATTTGATGCACTATTTTTATTAAATACCAAGGGTTTTTACTATGGTATTAGACCATAATATTGAGCATAGTAACGACTATTTTATCCTGTCAAATAATACCATCGGCACTAGTGTGGTTTTGGCTCATGGTATTGGCTAAGGATAAAACTATATAAGGAGGTGGAGATCAAAGTGCTAAGTGTGCGTGAGTGAATGTTAATGAATGAATACTTCAATCTGAAGTATATTTGCATGGTATGGGCTATATTTGATTGGTTGATCTGAAATAATCATGCACCCATGATTACAATTATGGATCAAGATCATTAGATATGAAATGACTATGTACTTCATGATCTGTTTATGAATTGTTTAGATCTCTAGTCTGGTGCATGTTTTTTGCAGTTGCTTTTGAATACAAATTCCCTCCACACACTCATGCATGTATCTCTATCATAATATCTTCGGATTCAGCTTCATCTACACATCTTAATAAGACTCCAACAATGCCCTTCCAATAAAGATGGTCTTCCAAAATGCAATAGTTCATAGCTCTCAATTTAAAATATCTCTTTTTTGACTTCTCCATTTCAAGTGGGAAGTTGAAATTTGAAAAAAAAAAGTATACTATATCCTTGTACCAATATGAATGAAATATTTCAGGATAATCAGAAATACCTTCTCCATCCTCTCCTTCAACTGCATCTACATTAAGATTTAAAGCCTTGCAGTTATATTCAACCATCAAATAGGCCAAGCCTTGACCTTTTATCAATTTAGCTGGTCTAATCTCAATATCAAATTCTAGAATTTTGGTTAGCCATCGTCCCCTTATGCCATCTGTATCTAGCTTCAGAAACACATCTTTAACAGTGAGATTGGGCACAAAAGAAACTATTTTTGGATGCAACACATAGACTCGAATAAACTTCAAAGCCTTAACTAGTGCATATGCTTGTTTTTATGTCAAGGTGTACTTTAATTCAACATATCTTAAAGCACAACTGAAAAAATAAATAGTTTGATCTAAAGCTTCTTCTTTCTTCTGTAGTAAGACAACTGCGATTGCTTCTTCTGAAGCATATGAAAAAATTAGAAAATATTTTCCAAAATCAAGACTAATTAAAATTGGAGCTTCAGTCAAGGCAGATTTGATTGCTGAAAAATAATTCTTTGCTTCATCTCGCCATTTAATTTCTGCATCTTTTTTCAACAAGATATCTAAGTGTTTGATAAAATCTGCAAATTTAGGGACAAAACGCCTCAGAAAATTGATTTTCCCTAAAAATTATTGCAATTATTTTTTATTTCTTGGAAAACCAGTCTTCTGAATAGCTTCTACTCTTCCTGGAACAATATAGATGCCACTTTTTGTTACAATATGTCCCAATAATTTCCCTTCTTGGACGACAAAGGATGAATTTTTTGGGTTCAAGGACAAACCAAAATTTTTTCTTTTGTAAAAAACTTGCTTCATATGTTTCAAGTGGTCTTAATCAGATTTTTTATAGACTGTGATGTCATCCAAATAGATGACTACAAATCTGTCCTTTTCTCTCGCAAAGGAAATATCCATTTCCCATTGAAAGGTTGCGCCTGCATTCATCAGACCAAATGATATTTTTTTGTACATGAATGTACCCCAGGGTGTGGTAAATGTTGTCTTTTCTTTGTCTTTTCTGTCAATTGAAATCTAATTATAGCCTAAAAATCCATCAATCATTGACAATATTTTGGATCCTACAACCTTCTGCAAAATATAATCCATATTGGGTAGTGGATAGTTATCTTTCAATGAACATTGGTTCAGGTTGCGAAAATAGACACAAATTCTTATCTCTCCATTCTCTTTCCAAACTGGGACTATATTAGCTACCCAGTTAGAAGATCTCAAAGGTAGAATTATCTTTGCTTCCCAAAATTTTAAGATTTATTTCTTAATGATTGGGAGCAGCATGTGTAGAAATTATATACAATATGCATGTATATATCCAGATTCTCTTGATCTAACAATATTTATCTTCTTGCTAAATACAGAATCCTTCCACTGTTAATCTTTTGCAGAAATAAAAATCAATTGCAAACACATAGAAGTAATAAAAAAAATCGCACATAACACAGTTGTTTAACAGGAAAGCCTGAAGTTGAAAACCCCAAATATCATATATTATGTATTATGGAGATCCTATAACAATCTCATACAAAGCTTAGTACATCAAGCTCTCAGTACAATCAATCGTCACACACTAATCAGAAGAAATCAGCAAATCCATGCACTGATTTCTTACCACCTGCTAGCCTGCCTCCACTACGCAATCCCTATTGAAGAATAGCTCTGAATGAATTTGAGTTACCTTTTCCTTGACTTCGCAATTCTCATTGGAAACTCCAATGTGTGTGGGGTGCAATCAATGGATCACTATAGTCACAACAGATAGTCCATCTTGCCCTTTCACCTATCTCTCCACTGGGTCTCCACTGGAATTGACATGCATTGTAGTTAACTGATGTATTGTTCAGTTGATTAGTGAGTTATTATTTGTGAATTAATTAACTAATTAATTCACTCCACTCTCACTAGTGTATCATTCATTTAGACTAGATACAACTAGCTCAACTGAGTTTAACTCCATTAAATGAGTTAAACTGAATAACAACTCCATGAACTACTCTTCCAACTCTATCATAACTTTTCCACTTCAGTTCTAATTGAGTCCTCCATGCATGAACCACCAGTAAACCCTAGGAATTGTGTAATTCCTTCAGCCCACTGATTTGCATAATCTGTGCACTGAAATTAAGTGCTCCAAGAGAGTAAGTTGTTTATTGTCAGATTATTATTAAGAGCTAATAATAATTGACACTTCTATTTTTAGATCAACGATCTATTTACTATAAATAGACTTCACCCAATATTCTAAAAATATAATTTCATATATGTTTCCAACTTGACCAACCATCCACAAATAGCATCCTGCAACTTCTGAAATATGATCACCATGTCTAAAAATAGACTTGCACCTAAAAATAGCTTGCGGGCCCACTTAGTGAAGGTGACTCATTTTCACTAAACTCATTATCTTGTTGAATCTCAACACTCCCTCTCAACAAGATAGGGATTATCCTTCACCCTAATCCTCCGTAGGAATGCACTGAAGTAACATGATCTTCCGCTGCACACAATCTTTGATGTGATGAGACCAGATATCAATATGTTTAGATATATCATGAAACACATGATTAATCGAGAGTTTAATGCAACTCTAATTATCACAATGTATCACTTTAGGATCTAAATGTGAACCAAACAAACCAACCAGGATCTTCCTCATTCAAATAGCCGCACATGCAGCTTAACTTGCTGCCATGTATTCTGCTTCCGTTTAACTGAGTTCCACAGATCTTTGTTTCCTGTTGTACCAAGAAACTGTTGTAGATCCGATACTAAAAATCCCTCCTGATGTGTTCTTTCTATCTGTTGGGCTGCCTACCCAATCTGCATCTGTGAAGCCATGCAACTTCACCTCATCCATCTGTCTGTACCATAAGTCATACTCAGATGTTCCCCTAAGATACCTCGGGACATGCTTGTCTGTCTTCGAAAAGAGCTTGGTAGGCTTTACCATCACTTGTGAAAGTTGGTTCACCGCATAGCATATGTCCATTCTTGTATTAACTAAATACATGATCTAACCCACTAATTGTCGATAAATATTGGCATCCACTACCTCTACCGATGTAGCATCCTCTTTCCTCCAATTTCCTAGAAGAGGAGTGTCGATAGGCTTGCAGTCTTGCATGTGAAACTTCTCAAGTATCTCCCGAGCATACTTTCCTTGAGACACAAATAATTCACCTTCCCACTGCCATATTTCCAATCCAAAAAAATAATGAAGGAGGCCCAAATCCTTCATCTCAAATTCCTTTGCAAGATCTTCTTGCATGAGTGTATCAACTGCTCATCACCCGTCAGTATTAAATCATCAACATAAAGAACAATGATTAAAATCTTACCCTCCACCACAATTTGGTACAGGTTTGCATCCGCCTCACTCTTGGTGAAGCCAAGTATAGTGAAATAGCTGTCGATCCGAGTGTACCAAGCACGTGGTGCTTGCTTCAGCCCATACAACGTTCTTTTGAGCTTGCACACATGCGACTTGCTGCTAAAGATTTCAAATCCTTCAGGTTTTTCAATGTACACCTCTTCCTCAATGATACCATTAAGGAACACAGTCTTCGCATCCATCTGATGAATGTGCCAACCCATTTGCGCTGATAGAGCAAGGATGGTCCTTACGGAAGAATACCGTGTGACAGGTGAAAAAGTTTCTTCATAATCAATCCCCTTGATCTGCGAGAATCCCTAGGCAAAAAATATTTCCTTATACTTCTCGATGCCCCCATCAGCAGCTTGCTTTACCTTGTAGATCCATCTTGATCCTACAACTTATTTTCCCATCAGCCTTGGAACAATCTCCCAAGAACTGTTTCTAACAATGGAGTCATACTCCTCCACCATGGCATCTACCATTGTGGGCTCCTGCACTGCTTCATCAAAAGAAGATGGCTCTATCATGATACACTTGCTCATAAGAGCCATGTATCCAGTAAGCCAGTCAGGTGACTGTCTCTGTCTGCGCTGTGATGTAGGGACTCCTACATTCTATGCCGCATCAAGCTTCAATCTCTCAGCTTTTGTGGTACGCTTTCTGCCTTGTCTGATGTTTGGTTATGCATGAGTGGACTCCTCCACTCAATGAATCTCCTCCTGTGGCTCATCCACATTTAGAGGCTCATCTTTGGGGACAAGAAGTTCCTCCTCTGCATGCAATTGTAGCTCCCTCTCAAGCGACAACTTCATGGTTTTCACCTCATTGAATTTTATATCCCATCACACCACATTCATCCAACTGTCTAGAAAATACACATGGTAATTATGGGGTGTTTTTGTGTACCCCACAAATATCCCAACTTCTGCAGTCGGCTCCTACTTCTTCCTGGCATCCTTTGTCACATGAATGTAAACAGATAAGCCAAAAATCTTCAAATGAGAAATATCAGGCTTCTTACCAGTAAAAGATTATTCAGGTGTACTAATGCCAAGTACTCTATGAGGACAACGGTTTTGCACATAAACCATAGTGTTGTGTGCTTCTGCCCACAAGTGAATTGGTAGGCCCTGGTCATGTAGCATCTCTCATGAAAAACCCACGATCGTTCTGTTCTTCCTCTTAATGACCCCATTCTGCTGTGGTTTATGAGGTGCTATGAGTTCTCTTCGAATTCCTTCTTTGCTACAGAAGTCTTTGAATTCACCCAAGATGTATTCACCACCATTATTGCTCCATAGAGCTTTCACTTACTTCCCCGACTCCTTCTCCACCAATTCTTTAAACTCACAGAACTTTGAGAATGTTTCGCTCTTCTTCTGCATGAAGAAGATCCAACATCTACGAGAATATTCATCAACAAATATAACATAATACCTATGTTTTGTTGTTGAAGAAACCGAGGAAGGTCCACACACGTCTGTGTGAATTCTCTCTAGGATCACTGAAGCACGGTTCTCCTTCTCATGAAAGGTGATCTTCACAAACTTACCCATAGTACAACCCTTGCACTGATTTGACTGCGCAAGAGCACCCTTTGGAATTCCAATAGAAATCTACTGCAAAATCTTCAAAGCGCCATCATGAAGATGGCCCAATCTCCTGTGCCATAAGTCACCCTCACCTCATCTCACCACTTCTTCTGCTTTTCCCACCACCGCAGCACAACCATCTACCTCTAGCTTGTAGATATTATTAACTCAAATCCCTATCCTCTTGGTTTGACCCATTTTTTTATGTCACAGGAAAGCTTTTCCATCGTTAAAAACAACGTCATAACCTTTTTCTTCCAACATTGCGTCCGAGATCAAGTTCTTCTTCAGACCTAGAACATGCATAACATCTTTCAACAAGAATGGATTACTGAACTCCCTCTCAAAGGTAATGGTCCCAATGTCGGTCACACTATATCAACCATCATTGCCCATATCTAAATTCATTTGAAGGTCCTTCTCCTCTAAGTCACTATACAACTCTATCTCTATATCGCTAGATCCCATCTTAGGAACATCACTATCGATGAACTCCTTCAGTCCATTATCCTCCAGCACCACCTCCATCCTATCCTTGCAAGCTATGTAATTTGAGCTGCCATCAAGGGCATACTCCAATCGCAACTATTGAAATACATTTCAATGTATACTTAACTGTCACACCAAAAATTTTATGAAGCAAATTCGAATTGTCCACCAGCACAACCTCAGCAATTCTTCACAATTGCAATCTTCAAGAATTAACACTGCTCTGATACCATGTAGAAATTATATACAAGATACATGTATATATCTAGATTTTCTTGATATAACAATATTTATCTTCTTTCTAAATACATAATCCTTCCACTATTAATCTTTTGCAGAAATTAAAATCAATTGCAAACACATGAAGCAATAAAAACAATCGCACATAACACAGTTGTTTAACGGGAAAGCCTGAAGCTGAAAACCCCAACTATCATATATTATGTATCATGGATATCATGTAACAATCTCATACAAATCTTAGTACATCAAGCTCTCAGTACAATCAATCGTCACACACTAATCAAAATAAATATGCAAATCCATGCACCGATTTCTTGCCACCTGCTAGCCTGCCTCCACTGTGCAACCCCTACTGAAGAATAGCTCTCAATGAATTTGAATTACCCTTGCCTTGACTGCGCAATCCTCATTGGCAACTCTAATTTGTTTTTGGTGCAATAAATGCATCACTATATGCACAATAGATAGTCCATCTTGCCCTTTCACCTATCTCTCCACTGGGTCTCCACTGGAATTGACATGCACTGTAGTTAACTGTTGTATTGTTTAGTTTATTAATGAGTTATTATTTGTGAATTAATTAACTAATTAATTCACTCCACTCTCACTATTGTATCATTCAGTTAGACTAGATACAAATAGCTCAATTGAGTTTAACTCCATTAACTGAGTTAAACAGAATAACAACTCCATGAACTACTCTTCCAACTTTGTCATAACTTTGCCACTTTAGTTCTAACTGAGTCCTCCATGCATGAACCACTAGTAAACCCTAGGAATTGTGTAATTCCTTCAGCCCACTAATTTTCCAAATCTGTGCACTGGAATTAAGTGCTCCAAGAGAATAAGTTGTTGTTTATTGTCGGATTATTATTAAGAGCTAATATTAATCAACACTTCTATTTTTAGATTGATAATCTATAAATATACTTCGCCCAATATTCTAAAAATATAATTTCATCTATTTTTCCAACTTGACCATCCATCCACAAATAGCATCCTGTAACTTCTGAAATATGATCACCATGTCTAAAAATAAACATAGTCTAAAAATATACTTGCACCTAAAAATAGCCCGCGGGCCCACTTTGTGAAGGCGACTCATTTTCACTAAGCTCATCATCTTGTTGAATCTCAACAGCATGGGATTGATATGTCTAATTTTTTGTGCTATAGGCTTTGCATCTGTTTTCAAAGGAATCTTGTGCTACATTATGCTCCTATCATAAGTTTTCAACTCACTATAAGGCCATGCAAAAATATCAGCAAATTCTTTCCACAGTTTGTTATATTTTTTTTTGGTTTCAAGAGAAAGGAATTTGGACACTTTGACTAATTTTGGTTGATATTTTGTGCCAATGTTACATTCTATTGTACTCTGTCCATCAAATTTACTTTCAAGCTTGAGAAAAACATCATTATTATTGAAAAATATTTCTAAATGAACTAAACCTTTAGGAATATAGTTAGTTTTCAAATCTATAATGTTCTTCCCAGCCATGGTTTTCTTAAAAGGCTTGCTATTTTGGTTTTCGACAATTTCCTGCTCATCATCAGTTTGTATGTCTGCAAACTCTTCAACACATTCTAAAAATCTCTGAATTTCCTTGTCATCCTCAAACACTTGCCATTATTTGATGTTATCAGGAATCAAAGGCCTGTTTTTTATTTGAACATCATATATTGCCTTGACATCTAGAGGAACTTTGAAATTAATAGCAGTAATAGCTAGTGAATCAACCATTTTATTTTCTTCTCTAGTGACAAAATTTATATTAAATGCTGAAAATTAATGCTCAATCAAATCCCAGATTTCATTCCTATAATTCTTCAATTTGGAATTTTTCACTTGGTAATTGTTTCTCACCTACTTAATCACCAAACTTGAATCACCAAAAGCAATTAGCTACTATGCTCCCAAATATTTCGCTGCCTTCATGCCCAGCACAAGCGCTTCATACTTAGCAATGTTGTTAGTGGTAGAAATTTTCAATTTATATGATAAGTTACCCTCTACTAAGTGGGAGAAATGAGGACTACACCGGCTCTCGATCCTTCTCTTGATGAGAATCCATCAAAGTACAATTTCCAGATCCATCCTCCTTCTAAATGCTTCTCATTTGCACCTTGAAAGTGTTATTTTTCACTTATTTTAGGCTGGAAATCATTATTATCAGTAGTAAGGTGTAGTATTGATGACCCCAATTCGTTTTCTTCAGCATATATGGGATTTCTTTGAAGGATTATGTTGATCACTAATGATGTAGGACATTTTAGTTTCCCTATACAACCTTCTGAATTCCCCTCCAAACACTAGGTTGGTGGCATAAGACATGTCGATCTAAAGGGTACCTCCCAATTTTTTAGACCAAGATCTGGAAAGTAACATCCCAAATCTAGAAGAAATGTTTGCAACTACAATGCCCATCACTAAGCTCTTCATAGGCATTTGGGTAAGGGAAATGTAAATTTATGTAGATGCTCTATGCTTGATGCAACTTTACTTTCTCTTCAATTTCAGACAGCAATCACATAAACAATAAAGTAAAATGCTGATAGAACATACCAGTAGACTAACAGAAGACAAGCCAGAAACAAATAAGTGTGTTGGTGCATTACGATAGTCAACAGGATGATTCAACCAACAAAGTCTCAATTGGTTAGTTAACCAGTAATGTCACACAACCCTCAGATCAGCCAAACAATCAACTCAAAATTCAACCCATAAAATTCAACGTTGCCCAGAAAAGTCAACGCAGAACAACAACAAATAAAAGTCAACGTAGCACAATCTACAATTAACCTTTGACCTCGGTTCTTGTGCCAAAATGTACGGACTGCAAAAATTTAATTCAATGCAAAAATTCAAATCCTTTTGACCTTGCATTGACCAAAGTCAACTCTGGTCAAACCTGCGATGGAAACCCTAGCTACAACAGAAAATGTCTTCGTCCTTCTCCCACGTGTGAACTGCAGATTTGCCTCCAAGTAGCTCGAACCAATCAGAAGTGGAGAGAGAAATATGTGTGATGAGGAGATGAATGAAATGTCCTCCAACACTGACTTTATTTATATCCATCACTGAGGGTGTGTGCCACATTTTTTGGGGTACAAAACCTTAAAGTCGACCTACAAATATTTCAATATATTAGAAAATAAATTCAAAATAAATTTTCTTCTCATCAGATCAAGATGATCTTTAGATCGATATTGCACCTCTCCGAAAGAGGAACCCAATAAAAATATTGGTATCTTCATCTGAGCATCAAAACATGGATTTTGGACCTAGTTGTCCAAATTATCACTCCCTCTCAAGTAGGGAGAACTCCATCCACCTGTGAAACTGAACATCACGCGTCATCCCGCCGTAACTTTCTTTGTTGGCTCTTTATTTCAAAACAAAATTGGGTCAATCACAAAGACATCATTCCCAGCTGACATATTTAGCCCAGAGGTCTGAAACCTTTATAGGACTCACAAAGAGTCTCATACCAACCCGAAGTTGTTTTATCTAACCCAAAGTTAGTAGGAGGTATGAAAGCTCACTAGACTTGATCCTAGATCAAGTGGTTGGACCGTGCCATCCTAAATAGAGAGTACGGAAATATCTGATGCATCCATTAGTATTTTCTACTAGTATTTAGCTTTTCCCACCTCACTAGCCAAATAAAAGGTACTTCCCATGAGCCCTGAACTTAATGGGTAGGATGGATACGAGGCACAGATAATGAGAGGTGAACCAAATCAATCATCACAACGGTGGGGCAAAAGCACACCAACAAGTTTTGGCAAACCCAGCCCTATGGTTACTTATAGCTTCGAGAAGCTATCCCCAAAGCCCCCTAGAGCTCCTAGAGCTCATCATCCAATAGGACCCACATCATAGGGTTGTTCCATGATACCAAGACTCTCACGGAAGGTTAGGAATTTGACCTTTCCCAGGGGCTTTGTGAGAATATCCATGACCTGCTCATCAATTCCTATATGATCGATCCTTATGGCTCCTTGCTGTACGATATCCTGGATAAAATGGTACCTGATATCAATATTCTTGGATTGATCATGGAACACGGGATTCTCAGACAAGTGAATCCCACTCTCGTTATCACAGAGTATCACAATGGTATCTAGCACATGCCCGAACAACTCACTGAAGAGATTTCGTAACCAAATTTCTTCACAACAAGCCATACTCGCTGCAATGTATTTGGCCTCTATGGTGCTCAAAGCCACTGACTTATGCTTCCTGCTCATCCATGATATCAAAGCAGCATCCTAATGTGATTTTACGATGCACCACACTGCCAGACCAATTAGCATCAGTATATCCAATCAGTGTCATGCTCCTAGCAGTGTATCTTAGCCCACGGTTTATCATGCCCCAAAGATATCTCATAATATTCTTGGCACCAACCCAGCGAGTGCGATGAGGCTCAACCATCTGTTAACTCAAAGTGTTCACTACAAAACATATATCTGGATGGGTGTTCACTAAGAACATCAGGGCTCGTACAAGTTGACGATACTCAGTAGGATTTGCTAATACAGGCCCAGTAGTGCTTCCACTCAACTTATTAAAGCTAAGCTCCATCGGTGTCAACACGGACTTACAGTCCACCATACCAAATATTTCCAGAAGCTTCATAATGTATTTTCCTTGAAAAAGGAAAATCTCGCCAGGTATCTGCCAGACCTCCAGGCCTAGAAAATATTGCATCAGTCCTAGGTCCTTCATCTTGAACTCAACAGTGAGCTCCCTCTTGCATTTATGAATGAGAGGGTCAGCACCTGTCAGGAAGAGGTCATCCACATACAACACTAGAATGAGAGGTTTCTCTCTATCAACCTTGAAGTAAAGGTTCGGATCCACATTACTACGAGTGAAGCCCAACGTCATCAAGTAGCTATCTATCCTCTTATACCAAGCTCTGGGTGCTTGCTTCAGCCCATAGAGGGATTTCTTCAACTTGCATACATGGGTGTCCTGATCTTGGACTTAGAACCCCAAAGGTTGCTCTACATACACCTCTTCCTTTATTACACCATGTCGAAATGCGGTCTTCACATCCATCTGATGAAGACTCCATCCTTGCATAGCGGCAAGGTCTATGATAGATCAAATGGTGCTATATCAGGCCATAGGTGCAAATATGTCATCATAGTCTATGCCTTCCTTTTGAGAGAAGCCACAGGCAACGGATTTTTCCTTGAACTTTTCAGCACTTCCATCAGATCCATGCTTGATCTTGTAGAGCCATTTCAAGGTAATAACTGCTTTGTCCTCCGGTCTTGGAACCACATCCCAGACATAATTCTTCATTATGGACTCATACTATTCGTGCCAAGCATCCTTCCCGACTTTATTCTTTACTGGTTCCTCAAAAGATCCAGGCTCAGATTGTACAATAGTACTCATGGATACTAGATACCCTTGGTATCTATTCAACTTCTTGCTTTCATGGAATGTCCCCCTTAGGGAAATATATCCCTTGGCATCCTCAAGAGTGTCCCGGAGCTATGATGGTCTCTTCCCTAGTGAAGGAGGTGGATCAATTGGGTCCATTGGTCCTTCAGCATTAGGCATCATCTCATCCTTTGATTGTTCTTGATTTCCAGGCCTTTCTTCATGGTTTTCCTCAGATCTCGGAATATTGACTACTTTCCTCAAGGAAGCATCTTCATCAAAAGTGACATCATGGCATATATCCACTTCCCTTTGACCAGGCACATAGACTCTATAGGCCTTCGAAGATTCATTGTAGCCCAAAAAAATTCCCTTCTTCCCAGAAGCATCGAACTTGCTCCTCTTCTCTTTCGGCACATGAAAATAAACATGACATCCAAAAACTCTAAAATGTGAGATGTCAAGTTTCTCACTAGTGAAAACCTCTTCAGGAGTTTTGGAGTCCAGAGCAGAATACGAGCATCAGTTTTGTATGTCCACAGTAGTGTTTGCAACTTCTCCCCACAAAAACTTCAGTAGACCTTGGTCACATAGCATGGCACAGGAAACTTCCACAATGGTCTTGTTCTTTCATTCAACAATGCCATTTTTCTCAGGAGTATAGTTAGTTGTGGTATTCCTCTTAATGCCAGCTTATCTACAAAATTTTTTGAACTTGTTCATCTCATATTCAGTGTCATTATCGGTCTTTCAAATAGTATCACATTTCATCGTCCCCAGTGGACTTCCTCTAGTCTGGTAGAGGATATCCAGTCTAAACCTAATCATGATATCTTCCTTGAAGCTCTTCTTCCACATGCGCACCTTTCCATCAATGAATTCCACATAGAAACATTTGTCTTCCATGGCCGATATATACACAAGGTTCTTCTTCAAATTAGGTGCATATAGTACATCCTGCAAGCGATGGAATTGACCTTGAGACAAGTGGAGGGTCACAGTCCCTATCCCTTTCATGTAATATGTGGCATTATCTCCAAGGATAATTTCCAGATTAGTATCCTTCTCAACCATATCAGAGAATGCTTCCTTGAACCCAATGATGTGCCTTGAGGCACCACTATCTATCAACTAGACATCCATAGTGTCGGGTGGAGATGCAACAGAGAGGGAAGATATAAGAATGAATATTTTTATGTTGTGTAACCAGCTCCAAAAATAGAAGAAAAGAGATATGAACACCTTAGAAATAAGCCACTTCAAGGGGGCAACCTCCAATACATTACATAAATGAACAATTCTTGGATGATACAATTTACAAAATCTCCTTTCTATATATAGGAGTCCATGGGGCCATAATGTAATCCTAGTGGGCCACAATGTAATCCTAGCCGACCTAACAGTAATAATTTAAGGGCACAATAATAACAAAATGGGGGTTACAAGGGTACAATAATAACAATAAAGGGGTTACACTAATAATAATAAGGTACTATACTAGTAATATAGGGACCTAACATGCCCCTCTCCTTCAAAAAAGTGTTGTCCTCAATGCTTGAGTAGCTCCGGGTGCTTCTGTATAAAATTCTCATCCTCCCATGTAGAATATTCAGTGTGTAAGTTCTTCCACTTGATGAGATACTCTGAAATTGATCAATTCCGTAATTTTCGAGTTCTTGTTTCCGTGACCGCTTCAGGTTCCAATATCATTTTTCCTTCCTCATCAAATTTTGGCAATATTGTTTGAACTAGAATATTTTCACCTATAACCTTTTTTAAGCATGAAACATGGAAAACTGGATGTACTCGCGAAGAAGCAGGAAGCTCCAATTTGTATGCCATAGTACCAATCTTTTGCAACACCTTGTAAGGACCATAGTATTTTGGCGATAATTTATTATCCTTCTTAGCTTGCTTGAGGGACATTTGTTTATAAGGTTGTAGCCGTAAAAATACCCAATCTCCTACATCAAAACTTCTCTCGCTGCGATGTTGATCTGCCTGTTGTTTCATTCGATTTTGTGCCAAATTCAGGTTATCCTTTAAGAGTTGGAGAACTTCTTGCTGATGCTCGATGTGATCTTCCACTGCTCGAACCTTCGAATTTTCCCTTAAAGATGATGTGATGGATGGTGGATGATATCCATAAAGTGCCATAAATGGGGTCATTTTTGCTGCAGTATGGAAGGAAGTGTTATACCACCATTCAGCAAGAGGTAACCACTCGACCCATTGTGTTTGTTTATCAGATACAAAACAACGAAGATATCCTTCCAAACATTTATTTACTATCTCAGTTTGACCATCAGATTGAGGATGATAAGAAGAGCTATGAGCTAATTGAGTACCCAAACAAGAAAATAACTCCGTCCAAAAATTTCCAGTAAAAATGGGATCTCTGTCGCTCACAATAACCCTTGGGCTTCCATGTAGCTTTTGAATTCTGTCCATAAATGTAGTAGCAATCGTACTTGCTTTAAATGGATGAGATAATGCACAAAAGTGTGCATACTTGGTAAGTCTATCAACTACCACCATGATGACACTCTTTCCTTCGGACTTAGGTAAACCTGTGATAAAATCCATTGAAATTTCCTCCCAACGTTGACTTGGAATGGATAAAGGTTGTAGAAGTCCCGGGGTCTTAATTGTCTCCACTTTATTCTGTTGGCAAACCAAACATTCCGCCACAAAATTTTGAATATCAGATTTAAGGCCATCCCAAAAAAATTCTTTCTTCACCCTGTGGTAAGTTTTTAGAAATCCTTAGTGTCCTCCTAAAGGAGAAGTGTGCAATTCCAAAATAATCTTTTGTTTTAGTTGGGAATTCTTACAAAGATATAAGCGATCTTTATACCATAAGGAATCATTTTTCCAACTAAATGTATCAGATGTACTAGGATCTTGCTGCAACTTTTGAATGAGTGTCCATACACATTTTTCCTTCTTCCATTCATCTCTTGCTTCAGTTATCCAATCTAGTTGGATAATAGAAATGACACAAAGCAATGCTTCCACCTCTTCATTCTTTCTTGAGAGTGCATCTGCAACAACATTAAGCTTTCCCTTTTTGTATATTATTTCAAAGTCATAACCCAACATCTTTGTGACCCATTTTTGCTGCTCTTCTGAAGATAGTCTTTGTTCGAAAAAGTGCTTAAGACCATCATGATTAGTTTTTACCTTGAAGTGTCTTCCCATTAGGTAAGTTCACCATTTCTTTAGTGCATGAAGTATTGCTAACATTTCCTTCTCATAAGTAGGTTTCTGTAAATACTTTCTTTTGATTGGACGACTTTAAAAAGTGTTGGGTCTTCCTTCCTGCATTAAAACTGCACCAATTCCATTTCCTGAGGCATCACATTCCACAATAAATGTTTTTGTGAAGTTTGGCGTAGCTAAGACCGGTGCTAGGCACAGTGCCTCTTTAAGATGTTCAAAGGCCTTAATTGCTTCAAGAGTCCATGAAAATTCATCTTTCTTCAATAATTTTGTTAGAGGTGCTGCTATTCTCCCATAATTCTTAACATACTTACGATAATACCCTGTTAACCCAAGAAATCCTCGCAACTGCTTTATGGTCGTGGGGACTTTCCATTCCTTAATGGCTTTAATTTTGTTAGGGTCTACTTTAACACCCTCGTGAGATATAATATGACCCAGATATTCCACCTCTTGTACTCCAAAGAAACATTTGGATGTTTTTTCATATAATTGTTTCTACTGCAATAGTTTGAGCACCCTGTCAACATGTTCAACATGATCCTTCCAAGACCTGTTGTAGATTAGTATATCATCAAAAAATACTAGCACAAATTTTCTAAGGAAGGGTTTGAAAATGGAATTCATCAACCCTTGAAATGTAGAAGGTTCATTGGTAAGGCCAAAAGGCATGACCAAAAATTCATAATGACCCTCATGAGTTCAAAATGCTGTTTTTGGAATATCTTCAGTCTTCATTCTAATTTGATGATATCCCGAACGAAGATCCAACTTGGTAAAATAAATTGCTCCATGTAATTCATCCAATAATTCATCAATCACAGGAATGGGAAATTTATCTTTAATGGTGAGCTTATTGAGCTCTCTATAATCCGAACACATTTGCCATGATCCATCCTTCTTGTGTACCAATACTACAGGAGCAGAGAAAGAACTTTGACTAGGTTGAATTATACCCGCCTCTAACATTTCTGCAATCATACGTTCAATTTCGCTCTTTTGGAAGTAAGGATATCTATAAGGCTCGATGTTTGGAGGAACACTTCCTGGAATCAAATGAATAGCATGATCATGATCACGAATAGGTGGGAGTCCTTTGGGAGTTTCAAACACCTTGGAATGATTGTCCAAGACTTGTTGGAGATATGCAGAAATAGATGATTTTGATGTCGGAACTTCTAGTGAGCATAATTGTGCAATTACGCCTCGTTGTTCTTTCTTTAGAAGCTTTGTCATGACATTAGAGCTTATTATCCTTCCCGGCTTCCCTTCAATACCCCGTAATTCGACTTCATTTCCTTCTGAAAAAAAATTCAAGAAAATTTCTTGAAAATTAAAAGCTACCGTCCCCAAAGATTGTAACCATCGTACTCCTAGTACAACATCAGCACCTCCCATAGGAATGGAAAGCATTGGACTAGTCAATACATATTCCCCCATGGTTAGCTTGATATTATGGCATTTTCCACAGC
This sequence comes from Pinus albicaulis, assembly GCA_034641835.2. NCBI lineage: Eukaryota > Viridiplantae > Streptophyta > Pinopsida > Pinales > Pinaceae > Pinus > Pinus albicaulis. The sequence continues at coordinate 223,241,914 of CM076571.1, read as the reverse complement.
AATTTATAGTTCCTCCATTTGCAACCATCACTTGACATTCTGGTGCTGGGTATAGGAAACAATTTAATTCCTTGGCTACCTTACAATGAATAAAATTATGGGTGCTACCCGAATCAATCAACACTATTACCTTTTTCTTCTTGATTTGTCCTTTTATCTTGAGAGTTTGAGGAGTGGTAATTCCTGCCAGTGCATTACACGATATGGTCGGATTCACTTCTTCCTCTTCTAGGGCTGGTTCCTGGTGTATATCCTCTTCTTGTTCATTTTCTTCTTCCTCTTCACAATCTATGTAAAATAATTTCTTCTCAGCACACTTATGACCTTTAGTGTATTTGCTATCACAACCGTAGCAAAGCCCTTTTGCTCTTTTTTCTTCCAATTGTTGTGGTGTCAACCTTGTAGGTTGTGGAAATCTAGGCGTAGCAACACTTCCTTCTTTATAGAATTGAGTGGTAGGCTTCCTTGTCGCCATAATTTTACATTCAACTTTTCTTGCCAACCCGAATGCCTTCTCCAATGAATCAGGTCCCAAAACACGAACTTCATGTTGGATGTTATCCTTTAGAGTACCTATGAAGAGATCAATCCTATGTTCCTCTGGAATATCAGTTACCCTTATATTCAATTTTTGGAAGTCCTCAATGTGCTGCCCCACTAAACCCTTTTGTTTGAGATTTATCAATTGGCTAAAGAAGGTGTTGTTCTTTGTATCCTCATAATGTGCTATCATTTCCTCCGTAAAAATTGACCAAGTGAAAATTTTTTTACGGGAGCAAAGCCATCGATACCATACAAATGTATTTTGTTCTAAATGTAAAGTTGCAATGCGTACCTTTTGTGTGTTTTGTACATTATGGAGATCAAAATATTGCTCCATCTATAGTATCCATGTTACAGGATCCTTTCCATCAAACTTCCTCATATCCATTTTTGGAATATGGTGGTTCTTCCCACCAACATTAGAGTTTATGAAATCACGATTAACATTTATTTTGTTCTCATCATGAGGTTCTTCTACTATATTTTCGCCATTAGGAATCATTTCTGGTTTTAAACTTGTCATCAAGCCTTCCATGTATTCTTTTAGATCATTCTTCATGTTTTCCATGTTGTCTTTCATGTCATCCATCTTAGCTTCCATGCCCACTTCCATGCCATCCATCTTAGCTTCCAAACCATTCATCTTAGCTTCCATGCCTTTCTTCAAACCATCCATCTTATTTTCCATGCCTTTCTTCAAAACTTCCATTTCATTTTTTGTTGTTCTTTGCGAGAGCAAAATTTTCTCTTGTAATTTTGATATGTCATGCTACCATTCTTCATCTTCATGAGTCATAGTAGAGCCTTATAAAGGCTTAATGGGTGTTGAATTCTTTTTAGGGGCCATTTTAGAATCCAATACTGATATCTATTCTACAATATGCCCTTGGGATCAATTTAACTTGATTATTCAAACAAGACTTATGCAATTTGGAAAAAAAATACACACCTTTTTCTTGCTTTTGAGGAGATCGATATTGAAATTGGATTATCTCTGTGATTGAAGAAATTCAATATCTAAATTTTGGTACCGACGTATCCCTCTGAATTATCTTTTAAATGCCACAGGTCTGACCTGATTTGGATTCTCCAAGACAAAGTTGTGTCCAATCTCCCACAATGACCTAATTATGTACTCGTTCAGTAGTGCGAACTTGTACTACTTGCCACGTGTCACTGTTTCATCCTTTGTCTCTGAGATTGATAGCCAAGAAACTACAGTCTGTGTAATTGTGACCAATTTTTGCAGCACTCCAATCTGATGCCCAGAGAGAGATTTATTGAACTTTTCCCACGATCACCTCTTTGAAATGAAATTCAGAAGCCTGAAAAAGCACTACCTTCCACAGATCATATCTCCAAAAATTTTACGAACCAAGCTCTGAAATTTTTTAAAAAATTTCCTCAGGATTTCAGCTTCGTACCATACGAATTTCAGACTTTGAACCTTCGTATAAAACAATTTATAGCGCAAATGCCACAATGACCTGTTTAGGAGCCTGAAAAAATACCTAAATTCCACAGATGATATCTCCGCAAATATTGTGAACCAAGCTCTAAAATGTTTAGACAAGCTTCCTCGGGATTTCAGCTTCGCACCCTAAAAATTTCAGCTTCTGAAACTTCGTAGAAAAAAATTTATAGCGAAAATGCCACGATGACCTGTTTGGAGCAGTGAAACCCTAGAATCCAAACCTCTGATACCAAATGTTGTGTAACCAGCTCCAAAAATAGAAGAAAAGAGATATGAACGCCTTAGCAATAAGCCACTTCGAAGGGGAAACCTCAAATACATTACATAAATGAACGATTCTTGGATGATACAATTTACAAAACCTCCTTTCTATATATAGGATTCCATGGGGCCATAATGTAATCCTAGTGGGCCGCAATGTAATCCTAGCCGACCTAACAATAATAATTTAAGGGCACAATAATAATAAAATGGGGGTTACAAGGGTACAATAATAACAATAAAGGGGTTACACTAACAACAATAAGGTACTATACTAGTAATATAGGGACCTAACAATTTATTTTATCAACAACATTTGATTCCTCATACCTGGAATTTCTCAATCTCTTGAAAGGTTTCTCATTTCCATTGGAGGGAGCCTTCCTCTTTCCCTTGAACCTGTTGTTCTTTGATTGTCATTCCTTCATTTGTTTTTGTTGTAATAATCATCATGAGAGTCCTTCTTTTAAGGGTATTGTCTAGCATAGTGACCTGGCCTATGACAAGTGTAACACTTTCCCTTCTTTCCTTGGGCCCCTGTTCTTCCTTTGTTCTTTGGACCACCAAAGTTATTCTTTCTAGAATGAGCAGTGTAGGCAACATTTCGTTCATTTTCATACTCCTTCATTCTTGTCTCTTCTTGAACACATCTCGATATTACTTTGTCAAAGTTAGGTATCAAATTATTATTGAGAATGGTAGTTTTGAACACATGCCATTTACATGGGAGCCCTTCAAGTGCATTGAGTACCGTCACTTGATCAGCTATTGTCTCCCCAATAGCCAGTAGATTTTTCCTGATCTTGGCCAGCTTCATAAAGTATGATTGAACAGACTCATCCCTGCCTTTCTTCAAATTCTTGAATTAATTCGTGAAGAATAGGACTTGATTTGCATTGTTGGCCTTGAACATGTTGACCAACTTATCATAAATTTCTCTTGATATGCCCAGGTCAGAGATGTAGGAAACCAGACTCTTGTGAATTGAGTCCTTGATCATCAGCTTTGGTTTGATCTCTCCCTTCTTATACATTGTTTTGGTGGCAGCAGTTGCAGTGGATGGAGGCTCTTGGATTTTACCTTGCACATAGTCCACGACATCTTGGTCTTCCAACATAAGATCCAATGTCATCTTCCAAGCATGGAAGTCATCCTTCCCAATCAATTTTTCATCAGCCTTGAAGCCATTGTAGTTTGAGGAACCCATCCTCTTCTTCAGTGATTGCTACAAATTAGGGCTTTTTCTTTAGCTCAGCTCTGATACCATGTAAATTTATGTAGATGTTCTATGCTTGATGCAACTTTACTTTCTCTTCAATTTCAGATAGCAATCACATAAACAACAAAGTAAAATGATAATAGAACATACCAGTAGATCAACAAAAGACAAGCCATAAATAGATAAGTGTGATGGTGAATTACGACGGTCAACGGGATGCTTCATCCAAAAAAGTCTCAATTGGTCAGCTAACCAGCAATGTCACACAACCCTCAGATCAACTAAACAGTCAAGTCAAAAGTCAATCGAGAAAATTCAATGCTGCCCAGAAAAGTCAACATAGAACAATAGCAAGTAAAATTCAATGCAACATAGTCTATGATCAACCTTTGAATTCGATTCTTGTGCCAAAATGTACGAACAATAGAAATCGAATTCTATGCCAAAACTCGGCTCCTTTTGACCATGCATTGACCAAAGTCAATGCTACTCAAACCTGCGGTGGAAACCCTAGCTACAACAAAAAATGTCCTCATCCTTCTCCCACATGTGAACTGAATATTTGCCTCCAAGTAGCTCTAACCAATCAGAAGTGGAGAGAGAAATATGTGTGATTAGGATATGAGTAAAATGTCCTCCAACATTGACTTTATTTATATCCATCACTGAGGGTGTGTGACACATTTGCTGGGGTACAAAACCTTAAAGCCGACCTGCACATATTTGAATATATTAGAAAATAAATTCAAAATAAATTTTCTACTCATCAGATCAAGATGATCTTTATATTGATCTTGCACCTCTTCAAAAGAGGAACCCAATAAAAATATTGGTATCTTAATATGAGCATCACAACATGGAGTTTGGACCTAGTTGTCCAAATTAATAGGATTCAAAGGTGTATATGTCATGGTATTTCTTGGTGATCTCTAATCCCAATTCATCCATCACTTTCTTTGGCATGAGATTGTGGGAAGCCCCAGAATGTAATAGATAATTATGCAACAATTTGTCATGTATATTAAGTGACAGGTAGAAAGGTGGTGAGTTATCATCATTTTGGTCTTGGACATGACAACCTAGATAAATAGTGGGATGCTCATCCTCAAGGTTGACTGAATTAGGAGTGAGAGGAGGCTATAGAAGACTTTTAAAAGACTCTTTATATGCTGGATTTTTCAATAATTCTAGAAGTGGGACCAGAATTTTGATTTTATTCAATTCAGATTTGAAACTGAAATGAATTGGAACTAATTGCTTATTTTCTACAGTAATTTTGACAATTGGGGCAGAATTTTGAGGTGGAGGAACCTCATTGACCTTGGCCTTCTGTTTAGCAGCTTGTTTGTCTAAATCTAATTTTTGTTGAGGTTGCTGAACATGACCTTTGGACCTCAAAGGATAATTTCTGTTTTGAACTTCTTGGTGTTTTTTTATCACTTTTTGCATAAATTTGGGCATTCTCATCATCCACAAACAAATAAATCCTTGAATGGTCTTCATATTCTTGTAATGCCAAACATGTTGACTGTGAGGTTTCTCCCACAAGATTTATTTCTTCATTTTCTTCAACAAAATTATTCAAAGGATGCTGAACATTTTGATCATCGACATTCCTCCTTAGGTGTTGTATAATTTGTTGAGGTTTAAAAGGCCTCCTGAAGGGATCCTGATCTCTATTGGCTTCACTTTGATTGGCTCTAGCAACTGGTTTATTTTCTAGATCTAATTTTTTCATCTTACAGGAAATTTCCTTGATCAAATTGGACATTTGATCGATCTTTTCTTCTGTTGTAAGAGATTTAGAGGAAGAAGGTTTTTCTTCTTTCATCTTCTTTTTGTCTTTTGCTGCCTTTTCTTCCTGCATTTTCAATTTATTAGAAGCCATGAGATTAGACTGCACTCCAACTACACCATCTTGCATACCCATCAATGTTTGTGATTTTTCAGCCCTCAACCATAAAGCAAACTCAGAATCTAAAGAATTTGCAAAATTATCATAGTTGTGGTCTCAGTAGGTTTAATTTATTCAAAAATTTTCTGATAAATCTTATTAAACCTCTTTGTAAAATAAGCTAATGACTCATCTGCCTTCTTCTTCAGAGTTCCAAATTTTGTAAGGTAGTACACATAGTGTTTCCTATCACCCCATTGCTTCACAAATATCTCCTCCTATTCATCAATTCCTGTTATTGATTTTGGAGGAAGACTTATAAACCATTTACGAGCTTCACCATCAAAGCTCTGAACAAAGAGTCTTGACCAAACATCTTCATGTTAAATATTCTGATTGTTAGCATAAATATATAAAACCACTAAATGTTCCTCTACATAAACTCCTTCTCCCTCCCCAATGTATTTTGGAATATATTTCAAGTAATCTCCTTGAGGAAGTGGATGAAAGGGTTGAGGGAGAAAATGTAGCGGATACCTTGAAGCCACTATCTGTTGCATCCTTGTAATGGCAGGCTGAGCCATATTTTGCTGATGTACAGTTGATGTAGCTATTTGGAAAATAGGAGTAACACTTCGTGAAATCTAATTCTGATTTAGGACAGTAGAAAATTGGAAATCTTGAGCTGATTTTTCAGGCTTTGGAACTGAAAAGAGTGGATTTTCAAAAATATGAATAGAGGATGTCTTGAATTCTCCTTCTATAGAAGAATCAAATTCAAAATTTGTCTCTTGAGGGGATGCATTTAAATCAACTTTATTTTGCTGAGCAAGGAAATCAGATAAGTTGAAAGCAAGGCCTTCAGGAACACTCTCTTCTAGTGGATGAGAAGAAGATGAACCAATAGTTGGATTTGGAGAAAAAGGAAAATACTCTTGTCGAGGGGTGATAAGATATTGGTATTCAGGATGAGTTTCAATGAAATTTAAAATAGTCTTAAAATACTCTTCAGTCAAAACATCCCTATCAAGAAAAGGTGCAATAGCCAATACTTGTTCTAATTCCCCTTCAGTAAACACAAACAATTTTTATTTTTATCAACACCTAAAAACTCAGTTTTTTCCTATTTGACTGGAATAGTACTTATCTCAGATTTAGTAGGTTATGAGTGATAAAATATTTAGCTGAACCTAGGTTAACAACATCTACTTTATTTTCTAAGGAAGTAGTTTCAACTTGAGAATTTTCAGCAGAATCTTTGGAAAATAAAATTTATTTTGATTCTAAAGTAGATGAAGGTGACTTTTGCTTTGGAACGTACTTTTTGTGTACCTTCTTCACTGACTGAGATGTGGCCTGAACTGACCTCTGTTTTCCTTTTGCATATTTAATGATCTTCTCTAGGTCAGTAACTAGAGTCACATTAGGAGATCTTTGATTCCTCCTTGTAGGAGGTCTTCAAACTCCTCTTCCTCTTTGTGGAGTCGTCGGGTGAACTAATTTGAAGGCTTCTTCAAATCACCAATTCTTTTTCACCATCAAGAATTGATTATCAACAATTTCAAAATAAGAGACTCGAGAGAATACTTCATTTCAGGGCCTTCGTCTCCTGGCAGATGCACCAAAAGATGTTGGCACTGGAATTTGGACTGCAGCAAGCCCCTGACTAGACACATCCTAAACTCTAAGGAAATTTAATGATTTGTTTTATGAGATTGGTTGGTGGTTTAAACTCTCATTCACTGAAAAGAGATTTCAGTGAAATCCAAAGTTCTACTAATGAGGGTATTGGAAACTGATATAAAGTAAAGGTTCATGGTTTTAGAATCTTGACTCTTATGATCAGCAATATTTTTTGTGAATGAAATGAAATTATACTACTGAGGACTTATTACAAATATGTTGTGTGTATTGTCAGTTTTACTTATGTTTCTATATCTTATTTCTTTCAGTTTCAGTTTGCAAACCATCATGCTATCATGTTTTCTTATCAATCTCTTAAACATGTTCATGTGTTTTATTAGTTTTTGTTAGTCTCACACAATGAGCATTCATGGTAAAATATATATTATAACAGTGGAAGAGAATCACTCATGATATTTATCATTCATGATATTTCAATGAGAATCTTATAAGACTAGAAATAGCTTTCTCTTGATCAAATATTGTTAAACTATTACTTTTGTTAATTTCTACCAAATGTAGTAGATTTATGCTTTGCAGACCTATTGTTTCCTCTCTCACGTTACAGTTTCTTGTCCTCATAGGCTACAAATTCACTTTTTTCTACCACATCAGGGTCCAATACCCTCATTAGTAGAACTATGGATTTCACTGAAATCTCTTTTCAGTGAATGTGAGTTTAAACCACCTACCAATCTCATTAAAAAAATCATTAAATTGCCTTAGATTTTAGGATGTGTCTAGTCAGGAACTTGTTGCAGTCCAAGTGCTAATTCCAGCGCGAACACCAGGCTTGAATTTTTTTTAGTTCCAGTCGCAATGTTATAGGATAAAGGCTATGATGTTGTTTTCAGTGAAGGAAAAGCTTTCCTTTGACACAAAGCAACAAGACAAGACAAGAATATTTGGATTCGTGTGAAGAATATCTATAAACTTGATGTAGATGGTTGCACAACATTGATGGGTAAAGAAAAAAAAGTGGTGAGCTGAGATGAAGGTGAGTTACACCACAAAGCTTTGAAGGTCATACAACAGAATTCTACGGGGCTTCCAAAGGGTACTCTTGTGCAAAAAGAACTTGCAAGGGATGTATGTAGGAAATATGAAAATAACCTGTAATATGGAAATATTAATATAAAATAATTCTTTATGGCTCTTATTTTCCTTCTTTCCGGCTTGAGACCACTTGTCCAAAAGGACTTTTTCAATTTTTTTCCTCACTGAGCTATCAAGTGACGTCCACCATTCATTTTCCTCATCTTTCATATGAAGCCCTATGTAGCATATTCAAAAATATGTGGATTTAGCCTTCTCATATTGTAAAAATTCTTCAATAGTAGGGCCATCATCTTTTCCTATAAACTTCATCTTGCGAGAACCCCTAAAACAAAGTAAGGGTTTTGAAGAAAATCACTTACTTTGGAAAAAACTTAAAATGGGCATAACTCAGTCAATATAACACAAAATCCTTATTATAACTTGTTCTTGAAAATGGAATAAACATTATGCATCTGCACATGTGACTGAAATCCCGATCTGGGCAACTTGGAAACTCAGATATGTGTTGCAACTGCCACGTTGTCACAAAATTTTGGAAAACAATAGCTGATTTTAAATTAGTGATAAATCCCTCATCCGAACTCCGATTGCACCAATTATTTTTTTAAATCAGGTGATTTTTCAAGGGGAGATTATATATATAATTATTTGATGAAATTCTACAACAAAAATGTTAAAAAATGTGAGGAAAGCCACCGTCCATTAATTACCGTCAGAAAATTTCTACAAATAGCTGAATTTAAATCAGCGATATCTCCCTCATCCGGACTCTGATTCCACTTTCTTTCTTTTTTAATTGGGTATTTTTGTGCAAGGAATCCCGATCTGCTATTTATTTTTGAAATTTTTTCACAACAAGTTTCATATCTTCTCTGCAAATTCATCGCCCACAAAATTCCTGCAAAAAATGAAAAAACAAATCTCCCCAACTCCACCCAAGAAAGTGCTCTGATACCACTTGTAGTAGATCTGAACTACAAATGTAATAAAATGGAAAATATTCCCAAGAAATAACACCATAGAAGATAAAATTGCAGATCTTCACTAATATCAAACCCTTGAGGTAGGGCAACACCATACATGTAGTATACCTAGGGGGGGATAATATAGGGTATAGAGGGAGGTACCCAAGGGAATAATATGATGTAATAATGTAAGAATGATAAATAAATGGGCCATAGTTAATAAATAAATTGGTTAACCCACATTATGAAAGGGAACACATGTAGCTAGCGAATAAAGTGATAAGCCCATTGTATCGGATGTATGGTATTGAGAGACCCATGGTAACTATGGCCCATTTATTTATCATTCTTACATTATTACATCATATTATTCCCTTGAGTACCTCCTTCAATACCCTATATTATCCCCCCTAGGTATACTAGAATATGGTTAAGACCATTTAAAAAAAGGTATGATAAAAACAAAAGCTCCATATATTTTAAAATTATGACATATACACATGTATATTGCAATATAAATCATTAACTTTACTACTTAAAATTTAAAATGAGTTAAAACCATTAAATTTATTACTTAAAAATAAATATCAAGGCAAATTTTAAACTATTTTATTTATTTTTTGATTTTTTTATATTATAAAATTATATTTAAATTTTAAAAAACTATTTTATTTTCTTCTTTTTTTAATTTTATATACTATAAAATTATATTTTAAAATTTCAAAATTTTTATTAGATTTTCTCATCTAAAGGAAAAATCAAAATTAAAATCAAATTAAATTATTTTCTTAATGTTATATATCATTTCAAAAATATAAAACATTTATTTCTTTTTTTACATTAAAAATTGATCCAGGGGGCTCCAGACACCCTCAGGAGATCAAGAGAGTTGATGATAGGTCAAAATTCAAAGTGGTCGGATTGCATTCGAACCAGGTTCATACTGAAGTACTGATTTCCATGATTCCAACGGTGCAAACAGATCTTCAATCTCTAGTAGAAAATGATGTAATTAATGACTAGGTGACTAAAAAAGTTAGTCATCGCAATTATTTCAAGTGAATTACTACTAAATTTGAGAAATTTTAAGTGATTGAACTAAAATTGACTAACTTAAATGACTAATTTATTATAGGGACAAAATATACAACTAGATAATAAGTGACTAAACTAAAAATGACTAACTTAAATGAATAATTTAGTCTAGGACTAAAATATATGACTAGAGAATAAGTGACAAAATTAAAAATGATTAACGAAAACAAACACTATAGTCAAACAATAAAATTATGACCAACTAACTAGTGCAAAAAGTATATGAATTAGTAATTTATGCCAGTCATTTTTAATTGTGTTACTCTCGATTTATGCTAGTCATTTTTAATTGATTTTCAGGCATCTTTAGGTATCGAATTCATATGTATGATCTATGTCTATATGATATCTCCAATGTGTATTATTTTTATTTTGATCACTTAAGCATTGTATTTAAGTCTTAATGCTTTGGCTATATTTTCTAAGTTGAGTTGTTCCATGGCATTTCATAATTTTACTCAGAGAAGTGTGTCATCTTAATGGTTTGGGTATATAATTGGTGATTTGAGTAGGTGTTTCACATCGATCTTATTGTACTCCTTATTTCCTTTATTCAAAATTTATCCCATGTCTCTCTTAACAACACATGTGGAGGCCTTCTAAACTATGGTTAACTTCTAATAGGGAATTTTTGAGCTCTACGTGAAGTTCCCTTAAAATAATGGGCTACCTACAACTACTTTAATTTATTGCTAACATTATTCATAGATTTTAGGATATTTGCTACCTCTTTAAGGGTTAGTGGATATTTCAGTTATGTGTAAACCTCATGCCCCCTTTCCCTCCTTATATGAACATACTTTCCTATATAAAATAAATATTCTATAATTTTCATTTATAGCCTTATGCCAACGTTATCACTCCTAAACCTTCAACATCATCAGATATAATCTATATGTCAACCAACCTCTTTTTCTTAAACGAAGAAAAAAAATAAGACACACAAACTTAACTAAAATGGGAACAACATAAGGGGCAACTTGAGTTCCCATAGCAATTGCCTCATAAAAAATTACTACTAATTAAAATCTAATTTCCCTCAATTCTAAAATATAAAATTGATCCATTAAAATATAATTTTCGCTATTTCCTGCTACTTTTCTTCCTTCCCAGGTTGTTAGGAGGGAGTTTGATACGTTTTTTCTAGTCATCGTTTTCTTATGCCTCACACATGGAAAATACTAAATGCACTTTAACCATAAATGAAATTATTTGCAGTGATGGCAGTGTTTGAAAAGCTGAGAAGCGTGCCCCCCACTTGTTTTTAAGTATCGATAAGGGGAATATCAAAACTATATAATGACAAATATTTCTATAATTTTGAAAAAAATGGTAGTGGAATCACCGACATTTCTATCTTGAGTGTGCTACTGGGGTTTCAGTTGATGCTTTGCTGCTCTCTTTTTTTGTTTGTGCTTTTCCCCTCTTAAGAGGCATCATGAGCAAATCAGGGAAGCCCCTAGATCTCAAGAAGTAAGTATATAATTCATTGTAGTTCGGTTAAGTTGAACTTATGTTTGGATCCATTCTTGTTGCTTCAATACATACACTATATGGTTTCTGTAAGTAGGATTTCTGCATGGGTATTTGTTAAGCAGGTAAATCCTCTTTGCAGACAGAGATGATCCCTCTAGCCCTAGGGTGGGTCTAGAAACAAAGAGACATGCTAAAGTGTTGATTCCTAATTATTGAATGAAAGAGGACACAATAGATTGACCTACTTGGAGTCCAACACTGTCGTTGTTGTTGTAGTAGTGGTGGCCTCTCGCTCTTGCCTTCGCAAGTCACAATCCTTCTGCAATCATTCTCAGGTACATGCACAAAGAATCAAAGAACAAGCACAACATATGATATAATAACATTTCATTCATAACTATTAGCCAGTCAAAGACAACTAAACATATTGCATTAAACAAATGTCATAACACAGAAGTGGAACTAAACAGTAGTAACATATATGTATTAATGAAAGGAAGAGATACAACCAAAGCTTTGACGTCGTGGTCTCCTCCAGCGGGTTTCAGCCGAAGCGCGTCTCATATGTTCATCATGGAATTCGGACGGGGTAAAGGCATGGACTCAAGCTCTCTCAGAAGGCATGGACTCAAGCTCCAGCAATTCTACTATAGTATGTTTAATTCTCCAAGTTCAGCTAGCATATGCAAAGAGAGATAGATTCTTATTATAGAGGAAAGGGAGGAGGTTAGGATCCCTATGAAGGTGGGAGGAAGGCCTATCCTTTAGGAGGTTCTCATGGGTGGTGGAAACCATAAACTAAAGGAGGGAGTCTGTGGTTATTTAGATCAACCACTCCCAATGACTCATCCTCGAAGTTGTTGAAGTGGAATCTTCACCACTATTTTTAAAAAACATTCCATAAATAGCTTGGCACGGGTGGCTAACTGAGATAGAGTGCCATCTGGCATGGGGCCCAATGTTAATTTTCCTCTTCAGCGCGAGGGCATAAGTGACTGATTGCGCCAAGGAAAAAACAAGGGTTTTTGAATCTTTGCTCACGGAATTGTCAACAGAAGGAATATTGGTCTCATGTAAAGGGATGTAATGATGGTCTTTGCAATGCATGACACTACTTATTGATCATGGAAATTTAACTTCAATGGGCAAGATAGGAATTACATGGACGGTGAAAAAATGTTGTGTAACATATGCCCCCTAAAGCATGAGGTTTGAGGGAGACGGAGGGGCAAAATGTTGTAGAAATTTGAATAACTGATATGTTATCCACCGAGATTCTCCTGATCACACACTATTTTAGCTTCATGCATAATACAGAATCTCTTCTACCATTGATCATCACATGCGAAAATAAAATCAATTGCATGCACACATTAAAGCCATAAAAATTCACACATATGAACACAGTATTTCATGGGAAAGCTTAAAGCTGAAAACCCCCAACTATCTGTATATTATACATGTCATGGAGATCATGTAACAATCATAGTACAAAGCTCTTTGAAAGCTCTCGTGCACTACCTCCCTTGCTACACACTATCAAGCTAGATCTAGCAAAACTCATGCTCCAACCTTTGGCCACTTGATAGCCAACCTCAATTGCTTGTTTCAATGCTATGGGATGGCCTCTTTATATAGATAAACCACCCATCCTAAACTGCGTAATCCTCATGGGTTACTCCACCCATCTGTGTGTTGCAAATAGCAATAGTATAGTCACAACCGATAGTTAACCTACTCTTTCACCTATTTCTGCACTGGTCTCCACTGAAACTGTCCATGCACTGAAGTTAACTGATGTATTCTTTAGTTGATTTATGAGTTTATAATTAGTGAATTAATTAATAATTAATTCACATCACTCTCACTAATTGTATCTATTAGTTAACATGGATACAAAAAGCTCAACTATGTTTAGATTAGTTAAACTGAATACAACTCCACTAACTTCCTCAATCAACTCCACCAAACTCTGTCACATGAGTTCTAACTGAAGTCTTCATGCAATAGCTTCACTTAAACCCTAGGAAAAGTGTATTTCCTTCTGGCAGCTGCATGTGCCACATCCAGGCATCAAACTGAAGTGCTTCAAGAGAATAAGATAATGTTTATAGTCAAAATATTATTAAGAGCTAATAATATTCGACTTCCCTATTTTAAGGAGAGGCAGTCTAAAAATAGACTTCGACCTATAGGTCCAAAAAATAGATGTCCATCTATTTTTACCAACATGACCAATACTCCAAGAATAACATACTGCAACCCCCGGACCATGCTCCATATGTCTAAAAATAGACATAGTCTAAAAATAGATTTTTTCGACAAAAATCACATGTGTGGTCCCCACCTAGTTTAGGTGATCACTTTCCAACTAGGATCAGGAAAGATGTTTCAGGAGGCCTCCTTCACTGTTTCTTGTTGCCATTTTCAACACTCCCTCTCAACAAGAAAGGACTGTCATTGCATGCGACATGCAACTCCATGCATTCGCCCTGCAACCTTCACAAGCGCTATGCAACTTCATGCATGAGACATGCAACTCCATGCATTCGCCATGCACCCTTTGCATGCGCCATGCAAACTCATGCATGCACCATGCAACTCCATGCATGCACCATGCACCCTTTGCATGCAACATCTCTGAAACTGAATAGCTCCAAACAACTCAATCAGTCTGATGCATCTAGCATCTATCATCAAAGTCTTCGACCTCTGCTTAGCTACTGCACATGTCATCAAGAACTACTCCGCCGTTGAACTCCTGCACCCATGCACTCTTGCACTTGCTGTCAACTCTGATTCGCGCTCCAGTATCCGACACTATCACTTTGATCTGCCTGCATCACTCCAACTGATCTTGCTACTGCTGCGCTGTGGGCACCTCGTAGCCAGGTTCAATCCATGAGATCCACACCATCTCATGAATCTGCCTAGAAATCTCCTCATGGAATTAATCATGCATGTCACCCCACCTCACACCTGGTGGTATAGCTGCATGCACTCCCTCTGCCCGTCTGGCATGAAATTTCTCTACATGAGTGGTTTCTCCCACTCCATGATCCTAATCTTGTGGCTGCTCCACATCCCGAGGTTCACTCTCACCTGCATGCAAAACTTGCTCCCTCTCAAGCATCAGTTGCATGTCTTCCTTCTGCTTCCCAACAGTAGGAAGCTCCGTAGAAATCCCATCTACTTCAAATCTATAAAGATTCTTTTGCATCTCCAGTTGTGGCTGCTCCACAACCTTCCGAGACTACTTCTCACGCTGCATGTTGAGAGGCTCCCTCTCAACCACCAAGTCACTAACCTCTGCTTTGCTCCTCAAAGCTTTGCATGCATCTTGTACCTCAGTGCATGTAGATTCTTGGCTCGCGCACATTGCAATTGTCCCGCGGTCGCAAAATTTTCTAACAAAAGAGATGATTTTAAATCGATGATATCTCCCTCATCCGAGCTCCGATTCGACCGATTTTTTTTTCAATTTGGGTATTTTTTCACAAGGAATCCAAATATGCTATTTGTTTCTGAAAATATTTCACCAAAAATTTTCAAATATTCCCTACAAACTCGCGCACCCAAAAATTCTCGCTCTCATTCCATGTAGAAAATTATATACAAAATGCATGTATATTTCCGGCTTTCTCCATCTTTATGTTTCTTGAGTTTATCCTCAAACTCAACCACTTCAATGCTTTGCAATTGCTCCAATGATCAATATCGCTCTGATACCATGTAGAAATTTGAATAACTGATATGTTATCCACCGAGATTCTCCTGATCACACACTATTTTAGCTTCATGCATAATGCATAATCTCTTCTACCATTGATCATCACATGCGGAAATAAAATCAATTGCATGCACACATTAAAGCCATAAAAATTCACACATATGAACACAGTATTTCATGGGAAAGCTTAAAGTTGAAAACCCCCAACTATCTGTATATTATACATGCCATGGAGATCATGTAACAATCATAGTACAAAGCTCTTTGCAATCTCTCATGCACTACCTCCCTTGCTACACACTATCAAGCTAGATCTAGCAAAACTCATGCTCCAACCTTTAGCCACTTGATAGCCAACCTCAATTGCTTGTTTTCAAGCTATGGGATGGCCTCTTTATATAGATAAACCACCCAGCCTGAACTGCTTAATCCTCATGGGTTACTCCACCCATCTGTGTGTTGCAAATAGCAATAGTATAGTCACAACCGATAGTTAACCTGCTCTTTCACCTATTTCTGCACTGGTCTCCACTGAAACTGTCCATGCACTGAAGTTAACTGATGTATTCTTTAGTTGATTTATGAGTTTATAATTAGTGAATTAATTAATAATTAATTCACACCACTCTCACTAATTGTATCTATTAGTTAACATGGATACAAAAAGCTCAACTATGTTTAGATTAGTTAAACTGAATACAACTCCACTAACTTCCTTAATCAACTCCACCAAACTCTGTCACATGAGTTCTAACTGAAGTCATCATGCAATAGCTTCACTTAAACCCTAGGAAAAGTGTATTTCCTTCTGTTAGCTACATGTGCCACATCCAGGCATCAAACTGAAGTGATTCAAGAGAATAAGATAATGTTTATAGTCCAAATATTATTAAGAGCTAATAATATTCGACTTCCCTATTTTTAGGATAGGCAGTCTAAAAATAGACTTCGACCTATAGGTCCAAAAAATAGATGTCCATCTATTTTTACCAACATGACCAATACTCCAAGAATAACATACTGCAACCCCCAGACCATTCTCCATATGTCTAAAAATAGACATAGTCTAAAAATAGATTTTTTCGACAAAAATCACATGTGTGGTCCCCACCTAGTTTAGTTGATCACTTTCCAACTAGGATTAGGAAAGATGTTTCAGGAGGCCTCCTTCATTGTTTCTTGTTGCCATTTTCAACACTTCCTCTCAACAAGAAAGGACTGTCTTTGCATGCGACATGCAACTCCATGCATTTGCCCTGCAACCTTCACAAGCGCCATGCAACTCCATGCATTCGCCCTGCAACCTTCACAAGCGCCATGCAACTCCATGCATGCACCATGTACCCTTTGCATGCAACATCTCTGAAACTGAATAGGCTCCAAACAACTCAATCAGTCTGATGCATCTAGCATCTATCATCAAAGTCTTCGACCTCTGCTTAGCTACTGCACATGTCATCAGGAACTACTCCGCCGTTGAACTCCTGCACCCATGCACTCTTGCACTTGCTGTCAACTCTGATTCGCGCTCCAGTATCCGACACTATCACTTTGATCTGCCTGCATCACTCCAACTGATCTTGCTACTGTTGCGCTGTGGGCACCTCGTAGCCAGGTTCAATCCATGAGATCCACACCATCTCATGAATCTGCCCAGAAATCTCCTCATGGAATTAATCATGCATGTCACCCCACCTCACACCTGGTGGTATAGCTGCATGCACTCCCTCTGCCCGCCTGGCATGAAATTTCTCTACATGAGTGGTTTCTCCCACTCCATGATCCTCATCTTGTGGATGCTCCACATCCCGAGGTTCACTCTCACCTGCATGCAAAACTTTCTCCCTCTCAAGCATCAGTTGCATGTCTTCCTTCCGCTTCCCAACAGTAGGAAGCTTCGTAGAAATCCCATCTACATCAAATCTATAAAGATTCTTTTGCATCTCCAGTTGTGGCTGCTCCACAACCTTCCGAGACTACTTCTCACGCTGCATGTTGAGAGGCTCCCTCTCAACCACCAAGTCACTAACCTCTGATTTGCTCCTCAAAGCTTTGCATGCATCTTGTACCTCAGTGCATGTAGATTCTTGGCTCGCGCACATTGCAATTGTCCCGTGGTCGCAAAATCTTCTAACAAAAGAGCTGATTTTAAATCGATGATATCTCCCTCATCCGAGCTCCGATTCGACCGATTTGTTTTTTCAATTTCGGTATTTTTTCACAAGGAATCCAAATATGCTATTTGTTTCTGAAAATATTTCACCAAAAATTTTCAAATATTCCCTACAAACTCGCGCACCCAAAAATTCTCGCTCTCATTCCATGTAGAAAATTATATACAAAATGCATGTATATTTCCGGCTTTCTCCATCTTTATAGTTCTTGAGTTTATCCTCAAAATCAACCACTTCAATTCTTTGCAATTGCTCCAATGATCAATATCGCTCCGATACCATGTAGAAATTTGAATAACTGATATGTTATCCACCGAGATTCTCCTGATCACACACTATTTTAGCTTCATGCATAATACAGAATCTCTTCTACCATTTATCATCACATGCGGAAATAAAATCAATTGCATGCACACATTAAAGCCATAAAAATTCACACATATGAACACAGTATTTCATGGGAAATCTTAAAGCTGAAAACCCCCAACTATCTGTATATTATACATGCCATGGATATCATGTAACAATCATAGTAAAAATCTCTTTGCAATCTCTCATGCACTACCTCCCTTGCTACACACTATCAAGCTAGATCTAGCAAAACTCATGCTCCAACCTTTAGCCACTTGATAGCCAACCTGAATTGCGTTTCCAAGCTATGGGATGGCCTCTTTATATAGATAAACCACCCAGCCTAAACTGCGTAATCCTCATGGGTTACTCCACCCATCTGTGTGTTGCAAATAGCAATAGTATAGTCACAACCGATAGTTAACCTGCTCTTTCACCTATTTCTGCACTGGTCTCCACTGAAACTGTCCATGCACTGAAGTTAACTGATGTATTCTTTAGTCGATTTATGAGTTTATAATTAGTGAATTAATTAATAATTAATTCACACCACTCTCACTAATTGTATCAATTAGTTAAACTGAATACAAATAGCTCAACTATGTTTAGATTAGTTAAACCGAATACAACTCCACTAACTTCCTCAATCAACTCCACCAAACTCTGTCACATGAGTTCTAACTGAAGTCTTCATGCAATAGCTTCACTTAAACCCTAGGAAAAGTGTATTTCCTTCTGTCAGCTACATGTGCCACATCCAGGCATCAAACTGAAGTGCTCCAAGAGAATAAGATAATGTTTAGAGTCCAAATATTATTAAGAGCTAATAATATTCGACTTCCCTATTTTAAGGAGAGGCAGTCTAAAAATAGACTTCGACCTATAGGTCCAAAAAATATATGTCCATCTATTTTTACCAACATGACCAATACTCCAAGAATAACATACTGCAACCCCTGGACCATGCTCCATATGTCTAAAAATAGACATAGTCTAAAAATAGATTTTTTCGACAAAAATCACATGTGTGGTCCCCACCTAGTTTAGGTGATCACTTTCCAACTAGGATCAGGAAAGATGTTTCAGGAGGCCTCCTTCATTTTTTCTTGTTGCCATTTTCAACAAATGCTTTATGAGAACGCGTTCGAATCAAACACTACTGTCAGAAAACCTGCAATTACAAATAGAACTAATATCCCTGATACATGAAAATGTGGTATGGGCATAATCATCCATAATAGAGTATAAAAAAAATGATATCCAAGGTATGGACGCAGCCATCCAAAAGTAAGGATCAAAAAATAGACTCAGGTATGGTTGCAGCCATCCAATCAAAAGAGTCATGCAATAATTCACGATAATCCACCAAAATCTGCAACCTGGATTTTATGAGACAAAACCCAAGGTCTTGCACTCCATCTTGACCCAAACAAGTACAAACTCAAGCATGAAAATATATGAGCTGAATTCGAACATGTAATAAAATCGCGTGATTGCCAGCTAATGATGAAAGGTGTTAACATGCACAAGAGAAACCCCTAATAATAAAAATGGTTCTCAAGGTAAAATAGGTACAATCCATGGAATGTGAACAACGATTTGGCATCGAACACCTATAGAATCACTTGATCGAAGGCTAATGATGTGGACCTTGCATCGAATGTGAAGATTCTGCCATTGAGGCATGCAGGCTCCAAGGTACCAAAAGGGATTCTCTAGATCAAATTCCTGGATAATGAGCTGAAGTCGACAGGAAGTGACCTGATCGAAGGTGGGCCATAATGTTTCCCACACCATCAACATAAGACAGAGTAACAGGATGATAGTGAATCAAGACCAACAGAGAATCAGGGGAAGGTTGAAAACTGTAGAGGCAAACTTCTCTTGAATATATCAGCGACACGACACTGGATTTGGTAGTATTTGATATCAAGGGATCTGAAATCACGGTGATGTGGTAAAGAGCAGATTAGATGTAAAAATATATCACCCAAACCCATGGAGGAAAAAGTGAGGAAATGAGATGTCCCCAACACAACACGAATGCAAACAACTGCCATGTTCAAGAGTGACATACTGCCAACATAACTAAAACTTAGTTCCATTTTCCCCCCACCATTTTTGGCGAGTACCCCAATTATTTTTTAAAACAAGCTGGAAGGGGATAACATATGCTTGTGTTGTAAGTTTGTCCTTCAGAAAAATCCAACCTAGACATTTTACCAGCCCTAGGAAGGAGGAACTTGAGTAACATCATGGCGATGAAGTTTGATGTCATCAGGTTTTAACGAGTCTGACAAAGGGAGAACTCGGCATATTTTCATGTTTAGAGAGTTTGAAAAGAAGGAAGAAAAGAAAACTCCATCATGGCCCTTTTCGTAAATAGTCTCTCAAATCCGAAAAGGCAGAAAACAATATCCAAAAGAACCTCTTAGTCGCGATAGACTACGGTATTCCGTTTTTTATCTATCCCAACCCGAAAAAGGGGTAAATGTATACTGGGTAGATATCGCTTCGTAGCCATTTAACGAGTTCGAAACAATAAGAGTCTCGGTAATATTTTAAATATTAGAGAGTCAGAAAAGAGCTAAAAGATGACTCCAGTACTGAATTTTTCATGCTTTTACCAAGTCCAAAAAATTATAAAATTTAACTCGTTACTTCATCACTATGGCCTAAAAAACTTGTTGCTGCAAAAGGGACATGTGTAAAACCAATTTCTTGAAAATAATATAATAAAATAATAATAATAAATGCCTTAAAACCTAATTAGGGTTGTGAAAAGTTATAAAATGTCAAAAATGGTAAAAATAATCACTTTTCACTTTTTACCTCTTGTGGAGCAATAGTTACCCATTTTACGTGTGATTTTACGGCGACAATAGCAGACAATTTGTTAGCCATCTATAAAAAAATTTATATCAAAAGGTGGCTAAATAATTTTTTGAGCCTTCTAGAAACAAGTTTTATTGCTAAAAATGTTGTCTCTTGAAGACTCATAAAGACATCATCCTCTTTGTTTAATCTTCACTGTTGTTTCCCTTTTAAACTCAGAAATTCTGTTGTTTTCATGAAGAAAAAACTGTTGTAAAAATCCCTTTCTCCCCAATTTTCCCTTCTGATCACTTCAAATTGATTATTTTTACCCCTTTATTCCCAATGGAATTCCTCTATTTTCCATTGTTTCCCATTTCCCCTTCATAAAATCCCCTTTACAAGGTTTGAAAATCACTTTTGAACCTTACCGAAACCCCCAAATCCATCAGAAAACCTTGAAAATTTCATGAAAAATAATTTTTTTAACTGCAGGCTTAAGCCCCTTTGGGTTAAGTCCTAACCACTTCCCCACATTTTCCCTAGTGCTAGAACCAAGCGCTAATAGTTTCGAGCGCTCATCGCATCGGATCAAATCGGAGAGCGCAAGTCTTTTACTTTTATGAGACTTCTGATCTGACGAACCCCTTTGTTTTTTAACCCCCGATCCCTTGTCTCATTCACATAACCCTAGGCCCGCAATCGGGCACTTAAAACTTATAAATAAACCTTCCCGATCATTTTTTCCCTTTGTATATTCATAAAACCCATTTTTTCTAAGTTTTTAACTAAATGTGCCGGTGCAATCTTTTTTATTAATAAACATCGCTGGTCTCAAAACCTGATCAATGATCTGCACGATATCTCATCGGCGAATTTCTAATGGGTAGATTGAAAATCCCACTCCTTCCTCCTGATTCCAATTGGCACCTTGTATATAAAGCCCCGGTCCCTTTGAATTTTCCACATATCCACAGGCTCCACAGTCGGGCACCAAGCCACATATATATACCCCACCCCGAGCCATTACAACCTTTGTAATTAATGAAAATTTCCCTTTTTTATATATTAAAAGGGGTCTCCATTCATTGGTCGGAGCCCTTCTCCGCCATGGATCTTAGGCCAATCAGACGACCCATGCAATCTCGCATTGAGAAATTTTCATTGGGCGCGTTAATATTTTATTTCACCACCTTCGATTGGCAATCCCCCGATCCATCCTTCACTGTCTATCTGATCTGTAGATCGACGACCCATAGTCAATCTCCTCGGAGCCCCCATATCCATTGCCTCCTCCGATCACAAAGCTCTAATTGCATCTAGGTCGTCCACGTGTCCAGATCGGATGGTCCAGATCTTTCCTCCTGACTTTGGTAAAATTCATGCACCTCGCTTCATAATGTTTTTGGCCAAATCTCAGTTGTTGATCTCTTTTCTGCCTCGTTTACTTTTTCCATTTATCCCCAGATACAATCTACACTGTTGATCCTGCACATCCAACGACGCATAATAACTCTCAGAGGCCTGACCCCTGTGGGTCATGCCTTCCTCCAGACTTGATTTAAGCCATCCAAATATTTGATCCAACGGCTCAGAACAAAACCACCCTGCCACTTATCTGCCCGCACATCTATCCAATATCGCTCTCACTCCTCACTGTTAATTCTGAGACCCCAGATCCAATGGTTGATGCGCTTTTTCGCGTAACTTCAAGCGCGAATGTTAATTTCCCAAGGGCTGCGCAATATAAGTTGTTTTAAAATGCCACGTGGGAATGCATATCGCGTTAAAAAAGGTGAAACCACCTATCCCTCTTTTGGCCACGCGAAACCCGTTATTTTCCCTCCCAAAACCGCCTTCCTCATTTTGTGTTATGTTTTTATCACGTGCGCTCCCCATCGTTGATCTCTGCAAATCAATGGCTCAGATCTAATATGGCCATACACTATCGCCCTCCACCTTCACCAAAGGATTTCAACAAGCAATCTCCACCGTTGATCTCGGGGTCCAATATGATCCAACGGTCTACGATTGTTCGGCAACCCCAATTTCCATTTTTATTAATATTTCTTCCGCCAAGGGATTTTTTCCCTTTTCCTTTGTTTTTCTTCACATTTTCTGCCATTACATAGTAATGTGACCCTTTCACATTATATTTCCCCGATTTATCTAGACCGTCGATCAAAACAGATCTACAGCCCGGATTTAATCCTCTGCACCATTCTTTCAACCACTCTCCTTTTAATCCTCAACACGCAATCTTTGCCATTGCATGTTGTCATCCAATGACCACACTCTTAACCTTAGCCTCCTAAGAATTTTTTCCCCAATACGCAGGATTTTCTAATTTTTATTGTATTGTGCAGGATTTAAAAGATTTTCAAATTTTTTAAAAGAAAACTAAAGTCGACGATGACGATCCTCCAGGCTTTTGTTTATTAGAGAGTATCCATCTTGCAGGGTTCAACCATCATGTTTCGTTAGTACCTCATGAGCACTGATGCAAGTCTAAAGGCCATGTAAACACTTGCACATCAACAAGACACAATATGATTAAATCAAATCAAAGAGTATTAGTGTTGAAGACCTAACCACAACAGGATTGAAGGTTAAAGATTAATTTCATAGTTTAATGGATTACAGCTAAGATCGACTATCAAAAGCCTAATCCACTAAATTAAACACAATCAAATAAAAATCATAAAGATTTATCAAACAGAGGATGCCTCCACTGCCACATCAGAGGCTAATTGATTCCTCTTAGCTACCAGATTGCCACCTATAGCCTCAAAGCATTCAACAGGGGCTGAGTTACTATCAGAACATCAGATATTTTCCTCAATGCAGTCCATCAGTTAATTCGGCCAAAGGATTTATTTCAAAAAATATTAGCAAATTTATTACACAATGACACAAAGCCTTAAAGTCAACAAAAAACTCCACCGAGCTTAACTCTTAATGTAAAACAATTAATACAGAGGAAATATCTATAATCTTCTTCATCGAGCCCCTCAAAGGCCAAAAAGCATTTATCTGTATTAATTGAACCTAGGAGATCTTTTAACCCATCCCACCTCCTCATTTCTTCTATAAATACTTCTATAGGAGATGAAACAATGTTGGTTGCAGAAATTTGAAATATACTTGTGCTCGAATATTCTACATGTAAATAGTGTTCCAAGGCTCTTGAAACTCTGTTTGTGATCGAATATTTAGTCTGAGAAGTGAAGATGATTGTTGAACTGAAACATTGGACTTGAAGCTGTAACTAGTTTGACTTCAATATACAAGTTGTTTCTTGGGATCCTGGTCTATATCAATTATTTTTCCTTTCATGTATGCCATATTTTCCATTATTCTCTGATAAATAACAGCAAGCATAGAGTTAGGACTTGTACCCTTCTCTGACTGATAAGCTTTATCTCAATGTTTTCCTCTAATTTTTTTATTTAAGAATGATTCAATACAGTTTAAGCAGTTAGGAATGTTGGTGTTCCCTCGTCCTACTGTTTTCTTTAAACATTATTCTTGAATGTTATTTTCATTATTTTCTTATTAAAGTGAGACTAGAAAAGTGATGGTGAGCCCTGTTTTCTAGCTTATATTCTCCAAAGGCCATTCTGAAAGTTTCCCTAAGTGTTTGTTGAAAGTAGACTAGGTTTAAAAGTAGCTTATCTAATCTTAAGTTGCATTTTGTTTCTCTTATGTGTTTTTCATCCTTTCTGAAGGTAATTATGTGGATCACTGGATTTTTTGTCTCTTGAGTTATCTTTAATACAATCTTGTCCCAAGAGGTTTATGGTGAGCCCTGCCCTTTGGTTGGTTTTAAACAGTTGCTTAAAAGGCTTTTCTTGTTTGGACAGACTATAAATCCTAGTTGAAATTATTATCTTTTTCCACCCCTCCAACACTTTATTGTTTCCATTACATATTTTTAATCTCAATGATATTGTGATATAGATGACTTTCCCCTTGGATCACTCTTGATGTTGTTGCTCAATTAAAGCCCTATTATGACTCCATGGCCCAATGGACTAAAAACCAGCATTATATCTATCTTTTTAGCTAAAGCTTGTTCTAATTGCTTGCAACTTCACACCTTTGAAACTCTTTCCATTTAGGACTTTCCACGCAAAAAATAATCATGCTCAACCATCCAAAACAAACAAAAACCCTCGATCTTAATAACTAGCCTATTATCAAACCCAAAAAGCTTTAAATATAAATCCATCTTTGCACTTTATTGGAGAGATCCCTCTCCAGATTCAGGAGGGCTAGATCCTAGAATTCCAAAGTGGTTGAAATAGTGTTCTCTCTGCAGTTTGACTTTTCCAATCTTGCAAATTACAGGGAGCTAATATTTTTGGCGACTCCACTGGGGAGGTTCTGAGTCATTTTCATTTTAAGGTAATCATAGGATATCAAAAATTTATTTCACAGAATACTTGCTATATTAACCAGTTGAGCCACTAGCAACTAACTTTTCTGGCGACTCCACTGGGGACGAGTAAATATTCATTCCAAAAAATCCCTTGAGTACAAGTAGCCATTTCAAGCACTACTAAGCAATGGTAATCATGGTAAAAATTATTTGAATCTGTGACAAACTAGGAAAACCCTAGGATTCTCATAAAACTTTATCAAACCTTGAAGAATCAGCTAGATTAGCCATAAGAGTAGACTATCTTTGTCTCATAACTGTAGCTAAGTTTTGAAATATATTTAGGACACTCTTAAGAACCAATAAGACTGAAAAATAACTCAGAAAACCAAAAAATATTTCAGATTGGTATTTAATAAACATGTTGGTGGACCATAAAACATTTTACCTCCTTAGGAGCTAAAAACTTCCACCTGACGACTCCACACTCTGAAATTCCCCAAAATACCAAATGACTCCATTGGTAGAAGACCTGGAATTGGTTAAACAGACATAGTGACCTCTTTTTCTGATTTACAAAAATGGATTTAGATATATACCCAGAAAATAAACATATGGTCATGATCGAGAAATTGATGTACATGCTTGGAGGAAGGGTGGATAGGTTTATGGCTAATCTAAGCATTGGAAATCTAGAACAAAAGATGCATATCCCTAAAAAAATGCAAAATCTACCCCAACAAGACATGTATGATCAACAAGATTATAAAGAAAATAAACAAGAAATCATGATGGAAAAGATGATGTACATGCTTGGAAAGAGAATGGATAGGTTGATGGCTAATATGAATATTGAAGATCTAGAGCAAGCTATAATTTCTCTTGATCAAACACAAGCCCAATCACCTCAACATCAAGACAGTGACCAAGAGATGAATTATGATCAACACCTTATAGAAGATGATGAGAAAACTTATAAAGGAAGCAATAAGCAAGGTTGACAAGAAAATTTTGATTGCCTTCCTATGTCTTGTACTATGTTGATAAGAGATCTTCATGACCAAAATGCAAAGACTAATAGTGAGCAGTGCTTTGAGGAAATAAGTAGCCATTTGGATAACGCAAAACCTGAAATGGAAGAGACACCAAAACATATAGAAAACCTTCTGTTGTGTCATAACTCCTTTCAAATTACACAAAAAGAGTGGTATCCTGATAATGAAGAGAAAATAACTCATGAAACCTGTATTCGAACTGAGTATCATAAAAATCATGAGGAATTCTTTGAAATAGAAGAAGATCAGAAAACAATTGAAAATCCTCAAAGTTTCCCTGCAAGCACAGGTCAAGATCTCCTAGAAGAGGCTCAAGAAAACATCTAGCCTCAAAATCAGCCTTTAAAAGAGACAGAGAACTGCTATACTTCTGTTCAAAGGGACATACAAAAATCTTTCCCGTTGACAGAAAAAGAGATAGATCAAACTATTAATAAACAGTCAGTCTCTGAAGTTTATTGCAAAACGAATACTCTTTCTTATTCACATAGAGAACTTCGTTGTAAAGATGCATAAAGTTCTTTTGTTGGTCATAAGAAACAGGGTAGCTCTATTTCTGTTTATGCTAAAAGAAAAATCTCTCCTTTAACAGAAGAACAAATTGAACAAATACTACATGGGCAGCTACCCTCCAAACCATCATCTCAACCATACAGTCATGAACATGGTGGCTATTCCATAGAACAATTCAATGGCACTTAGGACAAAGAGGATAGTAAAGAATTTAATGATGATACTAAAAATAGTCCTCTGTGGAATATGAATTTTGATGGGTTATGCACTAAAACTAGTGCAGGTGTAGGAATATGGCTTTATGATACACAAAATAATTATTCGAAAGCCTATTCATATAAATTTAACTTTGAATGCACAACTGACATAGTAGATTATGAGGCACTCCTCTTAGGGATGCATTTATTGAAGAAATTAGGAGCCGAGAAGATAACAGTTCATGGGAACATAGAATTGGTAATTAAGAAAGTGAAAAATGAATGCATGGTTGAACATCCTAGACTTAAAGCCTATAGGATGATGCCATGGATTTATTAAAATCTTTCAAAGAATTTCAACTTATTCTTGTTCCTAAAGACCAAAATAGTTTTGCTAGTGGTTTAGCCCTTGTGGCTGGTACATGTTTAAGACCTTGGGAGAGCAAACAATATACAATTTAAGAAAAAATTAGACCAGTTGTCCCAAAAAATAAAAGATACTGGAAAAACTTTGAAGGAGAAAAAAAAATAGAAGACTATCCTACTGAGGATATGTCATCTTTCCGAGAAGAGACTTCTCCCATTATTGATGACAATTTGCTAATTAAAGAGCCTGAATTTATATCAGAAGCAAGCATATATTTAGAGAAAAAAGATATTTCACCACTTATTGTTTTGCAAGTTAAGGATGATGATACTTCCAAGCAACATTCTAAAGGTATAGTTCTAACATATGAAGTCTTGGAAGCAAACAATCTACCAGACATGGAGAACCAAATTCAAGAGAACCTTCATCTTTTCTTTGTTGATCCTTTGGAAGAGTGTGTGGAAATCCCAACTGGCGCAAATTATCAAGCATCGATCCTTTTCAAGAGCCAAAGAAATGAAAAGATGTCACCTTCTGTGATAGCCTTGGTTTTTTAAGATTAATATTCAAAGTGTACTATGGATACCCCTGACAAACAGCCAGAGTTTCTTCTTCTCTGTAACACTTCTCAATTGGCTGCATTGGAACTTTTGTATCATTTGATAATGTAAATACTCCATTTAGAATAGGATAGATAGGAATGTCAATTTATTTTAGTTTTGAGAAATTATGTAGTTGTTGATTTTTGTCTCTGAAGAAAAATAAAAAATACAAAAATACAAAATCAACAGAAAGAGAAAAGAGGGCAGATTGTAAAAACAATAAAGGTACAACCCCATACCAAAAAAGAGAAACAAATATGAAAGTGTGCAAGCTCAAATGCCACTCCTGAAAAGCACACTTCTAGTTATTCATACAGCCTAATCATGACTAATTAGTTTTAAATTGACTACTGATAGGTTAGTGAATTCGATTTTCCAAACAACTTAATCTTGGCTTATCAGTTAGGTAGATTAGGATAGAAATTAAAGGTTCAAACAAGCTCAAAATCTGAACCTTAGTTTTCAAAAGAGAAATGACTCAAATATGTTTAAATTTATGAGTCATAAACAGAGGTAAACTGGTTCTAATCAGCTCAAAATCTGAACCAGATAATAAGGAAAAAACAACTCAAACAGAAGCAAAAACAGAACTGAAAAAAGATGAAGGTCGTGCTTAGAACTTTTAGATCTTAAGCCTTCCATTTTGATTTAAATTTTTGTAAAATAATTTCTATGTGCACCTTGTTTTTTATGCCATAGATTAGCAACAAATTAGATAATTTAATCCTAACTTTTATGCTTTAAATTTCTTTCTTAGAAATTAGTGAATAAAAATCTGTTAGATTGTTTAATCCTAACATATTAGTAGATTAGGTAGAGAAGCATTATGAACTCAATTGTTTAATCTGAGTTCATGGAGAAATAAGGAGTAGAATTATATTAGTTTTATGCTTTCAAAAGAATAAAATGTTGTAAGAGATTTTTCTAATCCAAGTGCACTCTAATGAAGAAAAAATGGTAGATCAGTAGGATTGGGTAGGTAGAAAGCTTGTGTTGATGATGATCCATTGTTTTTCATGGTTGCTAACATTTTTCACAGCAAAAAAAGATCATCCAAGTAAAGGGAGTTGTAGCCCAATGGATAAGGCACTGATCAGCCCCCAGAGAATGCAAGTCTGAATTTCTTGATGCCTTCAAGAAGGCACCATCCCCAAGTGGAGCCACTGTTAGCCACCTATAAAAAAATTTATATCAAAAGATGGCTAAATCATTTTTTGAGCCTTCAAGAAACAATTTTTATTGCTAAAAATTTTATCTCTTGAAGACTCATGAAGACATCATGCTCTTTTTTTAATCTTCACTGTTGTTTCCCTTTTAAACTTAGAAATTCTGCTGCTTTCATGAAGAAAAGACTATTGTAAAAATCTCTTTCTACCCATTTTTCCCTTCCTTTAACTCCAAATTGACTTTCATTTTTACCCCTTTATTCCCCATGGAATTCCTCTATTTTTCATTGTTTCCCATTTCCCCTTCATAAAATCCCCTTTACAAGGTTTGAAACTCACTTTTGAACCTTACCAACACCCCCAAATCCATCAGAAAACCTTGAAAATTTCATGAAAAATAAGTTTTCTAACTGCAGGCTTAAGCCCCTTTGGGCTAAGTCCTAACTACTTCCCCACATGTGCCCTAGCGCTAGAACCAAGCGCTAATAATTCCGAGCACTCATCGCATCGGAACAAATTGGAGAGCGCAAGTCTTTTACTTTTATGAGACCTCCAATCTGATGAGCCCCTTTGTTTTTTAACCCTCGATCCCTTGTCTCATTCGCATAACCCTAGGCCACCAATCGGGTGCTTAAAGCTTATAAATAAACCTTCCCGATCATGTTTTCCCTTTGTATATTCATAAAACCCATTTTTTCTAAGTTTTTAACTAAACGCACCGGTGCAATCTCTTTTATTAATAAACACCGTTGATCTCAAAACCTTATCAACGATCCGCGCGATATCGCATCGGAGAATTTATAATGGGTAGATTGAAAAGCCTGCTCCTTCCTCCCGATTCCAATTGGCACCTTGCATATAAAGCCCCGGTCCCTTTTCATTTTCCACATATCCATAGGCCCCGTAGTCGGGCGCCAAGCCACATATATATACCCCACCTTGAGCCATTAATACCTTTGCATTTAATGAAAATCCACCTTTTTTATATATTAAAAGGGCCCACCGTTCATTGGTCGGAGCCCTTCTCCACCATGGATCTTAGACCAATCAGATGGCCCTTGCAATCTCACATCAGGAAATCTTCATTGGCCGCGTTAATATTTTATTTCACCACCTCCGATTGGCGATCCCCCGATCCATCCTCCACCGTCGATCTGATCTGTAGACTGACGGCCCACAGTCAATCACTTCAAACCCCTCATATCCATTGCCTCCTCCGATCGCGAAGCTCCGATTGCATCTGGGCCATCCATGTGTCCAGATTGGACGATCCAGATCTTTCCTCTCGACATTGGTTAAATTCATGTGCCCCGCTTCATAATGTTTTTGGTCAAATCTCAACCATTGATCTCTACAGATCAATGACCATTATTCACCTTTCTTCCACCTCATTTATTTTTTCCATTTATCCCCAGATATAATCTCCGTTGTTGATCCTGCACATCCAACGGCCCATATTAACTCCGACAGGCCCAATCCCTGTGGGTCCTGCCTCCCTCCAAACTTGATCTAAGCCGTCCAAATATTTGATCCAATGGCTCAAAACAAAACCACCCTGCTACTTATCTGCCCACGCATCTATCCAATATCGCACTCACTCCTCACCGTTAGATCTGAGACCCCAAATCCAACGGTTGACGCGTGTTTTCGCGTAACTTCAAGCGCGAAGGTTAATTTCCCAAGGGCTGCGTAATATAAGCTATTTTCAAATGCCATGTGTCGGTCGGGAATGAATATCGCTTTCAAAAAGGTGAAACCATCTATCCCTCTTTTGGCCATGCGAAACCCGCGGTTTTCCCTCCCGAAACCGCCTTCCTCATTTTGTGTTATGTTTTATCGCATGCGCTCCCCACCATTGATCACTGCAGATCAACGGATCAGATCTAATCTGGCCATACATTATTTCCGTCCACCTTCACCAAAGGATTTCAACGAGCAATCTCCACTGTTGATCTCGGGGTCCAATATGATTTGACGGTCTACGATCGTTTGGCAACCCCAATTTCCATTTTTATTTAGATTTCTTCAGCCAAGGGATTTTTCCCCTTTTCCTTTGTTTTTATTCACATTTTCCACCATTACATAGTAATGTGACCCTTTCACATTATATTTCCTCGATTAATCTAGATCGTCGATCAAAACAGATCTACAGCACGGACTTAATCCTCTGCACCATTCTTTCAACGACTCTCCTTTTAACCCTCAACACGCAATCTCTGATGTTGGATGCTGTCATCCAACGGCCATGCTGTTAACCTAAGCCTCCTAAGAATTTTTTCCCCAATATGTATGATTTAAAATATTTTCAAATGTTTTAGAATAAAACTAAAGCCGAGGATGATGATCCTCCAGTTTTTCGTTTATTAGAGAGTATCCGTCTTGCAGGGTTCGACCATCATGTTTCATCAGTACCTCATGAGCACTGATGCCAGTCTAAAGGCCATGTACACACACATCAATAAGACACAGTATGATTAAATCAAATCAAAGAGTATCAGTTTTTAAGACCTAACCACGGCAGGATTGAAGGTTAAAGATTAATTTCATAGTTTTATGGATTACGGCTAAGATCGACTATCAAAAGCCTAATCCACTAAATTAAACACAATCAAATACAAATCATAAAAATTTATCAGACAGAGGATGCCTCCACTACCACATCAGAGGCTAATTGATTCCTCTCAGCTACTAGATTGCCACCTGTAGCCTCAAAGCATTCAATAGGGGCTGAGTTATTATCAGAACATCAGATATTTTCCTCAACGCATTCCAACAGTTAATTCGACCAAAGGATTTATTGCAAAAAATATCAGAAAAGTTATTACACGATGACACAGAGCCTTAAAGTCAACAAAATACTCCACCAAGCTTAATTATTAATGTAAAACAATTAATACAGAGGAAATATCTGTAATCTTCTTCATCGAGCCCCTCAAAGGCTGAGAAGCATTTATCTGTATTAATTGAACCTAGGAGATATTTTATCCCATCCCACCTCCTCATTTCTTCTATAAATACTTCTGTAGGAGATGAAACAATGTTGGTTGTAGAACTTTGAAATATACTTGTGCTCGAAACTTCTACATGTAAATAGTGTTCAAAGGCTCTTGAAGCTCTGTTTGTGATCAAATAGTTAGTATGAGAAGTGAAGATGATTGTTGAACTGAAACATTGGACTTGAAGCTGTAACTAGTTTGACTTCAATATACAAGTTGTTTCTTGGGATCCTCGTCTATATCACTGGTGAAGTGCTTCTTTCTTTGTAATTGTTTTTCCCTTTCATGTATGCCATATTGTCCATTATTCTCTGATAAATAATAGCAAGCATAGAGTTAGGACTTACTGTTTACAGTACCCTTCTCTGACTGATAAGCTTTATCTCAATGTTTTCCTCCAATTTGTTTATTTAAGAATGATTCAATACAGTTTGAGCAGTTAGGAATTTTGGCATTCCCTTGTCCTATTGTTTGCTTTAAACATTATTCTTGAATGTTATTTTCATTATTTTCTTATTAAAATTAGACTAGAAAAGTGATGGTGAGCCTTGTTTTCTAGTTTCTATTCTCCAAGGGAAATTCTGAAAGTTTCCCTAAGTGTTTGCTGAAAGAAGACTAGGTTTAAAAGTACCTTATCTGATCTTAAGTTGCATTTTGTTTCTATTATGTGTTTTTCATCCTTTCTGAAGGTAATTATGAGGATTACTGGATTGTTTGTCTCTTGAGTTATCTTTAATACGAGCTTGTCTAAAGAGGTTTAAGGTGAGCCCTGCCCTTTGGTTGGTTTTAAACAGTTGCTCAAAGGATTTTTCTTGTTTGGACTGACTATAAATCCTTGTTGAAATTATTATTAGTTTCCACCCCTCCAACACTTTTATTGTTTCCATTCCATCATTTTATCTTAAAATATCTTGTGATATAGATGACTTTCCCCTTGGATCACTCTTGAATTTTTGCACAATTGAAAGCCCTATTATGAATCCATAGCCCAATGGACTAAAAACCAACGTTATATCTATTTTTTCAGCCAAAGCTTGTTCTGATTGCTTGCAACTTCACACCTTTGAAACTCTTTCCATTTAGGACTTTCCTCTCAAATAATAATCATGCTCAACCATCCAAAACAAACAAAAACCCCCGTTCTTAATAACTAGCCTAATATCATTACCCAAAAGCGTTTAAAGGTAAATAAATATTTGTAATTTATTGGAGAGATCCCTCTCCGGATTCAGGAGGGCTAGATCCTAGAATCCCAAAGTGGTTGAAATAGTGTTCTCCCTGCAGTTTGACTTTTCCAATCTTGCAAATTACAGGGTGTTAACACAATCCACAGACCAACAGAAAATCCGTCGCTCCATGTGGAAGGGTTGAGATTCTCCCTTCATTTTAAGTCATATTTTACTACCTGCAACTTCCAATTTCGATTTATGGGGGTGGAAATGTGAATATTAGGGCACGACGGTTGGCGCGGGTTTCGGGCAGGGAGTCGCGCCAAACTGCCTGATTTTATACACTAGGGCACGCACCATATTTATTCAAAATGTAGTCAAATATCAAAATTTTCTACAAAAAAAGCTTCAAAAATGGCTAATACTATTCATATGAATGTTTTTGCAGGTAGGAAACGTCAAAATGGTAATCGAATGGAAAGAATAGGAACACAGTGAAGAGGACGAGCTTTCCATGGAAAGTGAGAGATGTATGGAAGCTCTCAGAGACTATGGACTGAAGAAGTCCTTCTTCACACCGTGTCTCCATGCTCAACCGAAGCTGCTACAATATTTGATCAGCATATGGGATGAGGACCAAGAAAATTTCATCCTCTGAGATCAAGAACTTGAGATTTATGTTTCCGATGTCTACTTCATAACAAGACTATCGCGGAGAGGAACAACACTGATCCTAACTGGTACCCAACCTTGCATGGAGAGTATTTCCATGGTAATGGACAGGGTATGTCGAGGGGCATGGAAGGGAACAAGAAGTGGGAAAGTTGATATCCAAACTATCCCAGACTTAGCACTAAAATTAGTTCTATATATCATCACACAAGTTGCAGGATCGCAAGCACCACACGAAGCAACAAAAACACAGTTGCTTCTTGCTGTAGACTGCTTGACACCGACCATCTACAACTGGGAAAAGGTCGTGACAATAAACATGAAACACCAGCTAACAAAATACAATAAGGGAAAATTGAAGCAACTTGGTTATGGGTCTATCCCGGTATCGTTCTTCTTGGAACGACTACCAATCTTCCAGCATCAGGAGTTCATTGTCCCAACACCACCAACGAGGGAACCACGGATGGCCCGATGGGTAGCTCTGATGCTAAGGGCAGGGGCGGTCAACAGATGTCCTGGAGACCAGAGTTTTTTTATTGGCTCCCCCAACAGTTGATCGTCGTGGAGGACTGGCCCTACTCTGGTACATATTTTACTAGTGATTTGGACCTCCCACTCTCGGAGGGAGAGGATTGGGATAACGATTTGGGTAAGACTCATTTTAAATTTTCATGAGTGTCATGAATTTTTTATTTTTTTTAACTATGTGTGTTCTGACATTAAATCCATGTATTTGCAGATGTTGGCCCAGAGAGACTTGCAGGCATGTCTCCGACAGTGAGCCGAATCCCTCTTGATTTCGACCCTCATAGCGAGGGAAGCGAGGAAGAGGAGATCATGCGCAACCTTGAGGGGATCACACATGGAATCCTGTACTATGCATGATTCGACGATGTTCCTTGAACCTACCAAAGACATACTGTAGGGGTTCCAAGTCTCATTCACCGCTTACTAAGGCGGCTTGTATGAGTAGTGACAATTTGTCATGAGCATCACAGTGATTAGACACCTAGGCTTTATCTGCATATTTTGAGAGACATGGTGTCTCAAGATGTAACAGAAACACACATATTTTTTGAATGTATGATGTACACTGATGCAAACACGCGATATATATATATATATATATATATATATATATATATATATATACATCTATTTTCCTACATAGATCTTTTTTACATGATGATGATTTTACAAATTACGCAAATGTCTATCTAATACAATGTTAGCCACTGTATCAGTTAATGCATTCATTCGTCTAGGAATATGTTGATATGTAATAAAATCAAAATGTATTTCCAATAAACAAATACATAAATACAGTCTCAAAATGTATGGGTTTCTAACCAAATAATGACCATTGAGTTGAAGAACAAAAAGCTATGAATCTAGATTTAAAATCAGTGCACGTATGCCGAGATTGATTGCCTCAATTAATAGTTCAAGGACAACACTATATTCAGTGACATTTTTTGTAGTTTTTCCTAGAAAAATACCTTGCAGTTATATCAACTCACCAGTAGGATCATAGATTACCCAAACTGCTAAAGGAAAATTCCTGGTACTGCGGGAAGCACCATCCGTGAAACCGACATAAGGGGTAATAGACATCTGCACAAATAAGAAAGACCCAAATAAGCAGGAAAATGCTCTCAAAGCACACCATATCAAAAGATGTACAAAAATGAAAAAAACACTTATGTACACAAATCATGCATGAATGCCTCATGCATAATATTTTTTGAGATACAACCCATTTCTAGTTTGTTCTAGAGGATGACCTTCGTAATCAATAAGCTCATAGGCCCCATTCTGCAATACACATTTAACAATGTAAGGTCCATGCCACATGGGTTAAATTTTACCTACCCCCAGCTTATCATGAGATTGGTTGTATAGGAGGATGAGATATCCTTCAATGAAAGAATGAGGGGAAACGGATTAGTTAAAACAAGCTTTGACCTGCTTTTTCTGTGCTTCAATAACCAGAGCAGCAAAGTGATGGGTTTCATCCAACCTTTCTAAATAACGGAGACACTCTTCTTTTGGTGAAGTGTTTGGTAGTAATTCAACAGCCAACTTGAGCGAAGTTATTTCTCATTCAATCGGAAGAGTAGCTTCCAGACCATAAACCAACTGAAAAGGGGTAAATCCGGTTGCATTCTTAATTGAGGTTCGGTATGCCCAAAGAGCTAAAAATAACATGAGATGCCAATTGGATTTGTGGATCCCATTGTACGTTGAAGCATGGTAACAAGAACTTTGTTCACGGCTTCAACCTGGCCATTGGCCTGAGGATAGTACGACGTTGAGCTGTCGTGACACAGACCCAACTTGGAAGTCAACTCCACCACCATGTAAAAATGGGAACTATGATCGGTAACGATGGCTTGAGGGACACCAAGCCTAGCAATGATGTGATTGAATATGAATTGAGCAGCTGTCTTACCGTTAGTGGCATCTGTAGGCATTGCTTCAAAGCATTTGGTGAACTAGTCCACGGCTACAATAATATAGGCATGCCTCCCAGTCGAGTGAGGGTTACACATCATAAAATCGATGCCCCACTTCGCAAAGGGACCAACGATAATGACAGGATGAAGAGGTATAGGTGGCACATGCATCTTGCATTGATAAACCTGGCAATCATGACATTTACGAACCGTGAAAATGTAGTCTTTGAAGATAGAAGGCCAGAAATAACCAGCACGAAGAATCTTTTGTGCAATAGCATAACTAGACATGTGACCGCCACAGGCACCACTGTGACAATAATTGAGGACTTTCTCAGCTTCCTCAAGGGTCAAACATCGATGGAGAATTGAATTGAATTTGACATGATAGAGGGTATCCTTGACTATACGATAAGGTTGTGACTGATGACGGATGCGTCAGCAGACATCCTTCGTCATCTCAGATCTAAAAATAGAAGTCTGGAGATAAATGATGATATCATCGTACAACAGATCGAGGGTGCTAATCAAGAAAAGCGTGTCGTATGGAATGTAATTCTCAGGACATGATGGAGGAGAGTCATAAGGAAGGGAACAGATCAAATCAACAAAGACTAGTGATTTCTTCGACTTGGCAACAATAAATTCCAAATTGAACTCTTGGAGGATGATAATCCACTTCGAGTATTTTCCCCACAGCAATTGTTGAGACAAAATAAAGGTCATGGAGTTTCAATCAGAAATCATAGTCACTGTACGCAAAATAATATAATGATGAAAACACTGAACTGCTTGAACCGCAACTAATGATAACTTCTCGACATGTGCTTAACATGTCTCAGGATCGAGAAGGTTACAAGACAAGTAATAGATAACATGCTCATTATCATCATCATCATCTTGTACCAGAACCATGGTAATCGTACTGAAAGCGGTGGCTAGATAAAGGGAAAAATCATGATGATAGTTAGGAGGATGCAACAGAGGAGCGTTGAAAAACAACGTCTTCAAGGCCTCAAAAGACTTCTGAGCAATCTCATCGCAACAGAAAAGGATGCCCTGCTTTAATAACCACGTATATCCTATAGCCACTTCTACATAGTTAGTTATAAAATGACGTAGAAAATTAGCCTTACCTTGCAAACTCTACAACTAATGTAATGAGGGAGAGGGGAGATTGATAATAACCTCAACCTTGAGTGGATTGAGTTAAATTCCATCTTTGGACATGATAAACCCTAAGATTCTACTGGAATCGACGCAGAAGACACACTTGTGCGGATTAAGCTGAATATTGTAACATCAACATTCAAGAAAAATCTGACGAAGATGGTCAGGATG
Source organism: Pinus albicaulis (assembly GCA_034641835.2). Lineage (NCBI taxonomy): Eukaryota > Viridiplantae > Streptophyta > Pinopsida > Pinales > Pinaceae > Pinus > Pinus albicaulis. The sequence goes on along the minus strand of CM076571.1, from coordinate 223,204,258 downwards.
GTCCAAATGCTTAGCTAAATGAGCAGGAAGATCATCCAGATAAGGTTGAATGATGTGACGAATATCTTTAAAATCATACGAAATCACTTGCTGAAATGTAGCCTCGACATTCTTAAGGCCAAAAGGGAGCTTCTTATATGCGAAAGTACCCCAAGGTAGATAAAGGCAGTCTTATGTTGATCAGAAGGGAGAATGTTAATCTGATTGTAACTAGAAAAACTGTCCATGAGGGAAAATATCTCACTCCCTGCACAGTCATCAATGATTTGATCGATAAAGGGAGTAGGATAATTATCCTTGGGTCAAGCTCGATTAATATCACGATAATCAACATAAATGCGAATAGTTACCTATTTCTTATCTACAGGAACAATATTAGAGACCCATTCTATCAAAGGAATCAGATAAATGAAACCAACTCTGAGAAGTTTGTCAACTTCGCCTTTAATGGCAGTAGCTTTTCTAGGGTGCACCGAACGAATATGTTAGCGAATAGGTTTCAAGCCAGGGTAAGTAGGTATTTCATGCACCACTATATTAGGGCCGATGCCAGAAATTTCTTCATAGGACCATGCAAAGACATCACAGAATTCGCGAAAAAGGCTAGTATAAACTTGTATCTCATCAGAAGAACAAGTGACCACGATATGGATGTTCTCAATGATTCTCGGGTTAATGGAAATTTCAATAGGCAGTGTCTGTGTAATGTTACTCAAGTTACCTTCCGTAAATATGTCATGTGTCAAAATAGGAAATTGAAGAAGAGGAGAAGGAACTTGAGATGCAAAATGCTCGAGACAAGTAGACATGGCCCTAAAGGCAGGCATGAATGAGGAACGTCGATGACCATCATCCCAAGACAAATCCTTAAGAGACATGGTTTCCACGATGGATTCATCAGAGGGAAACACTTATTTCAAAGGATCAAGCGAATTAGAATTGCCAAGCCAAGGGGATTGAGAATAAATGTCAAGTGACATGCTCAATGGAGCACAATCAGAGGACGGAGGTTCCGAAGCGGCGATGAGTTCACAATAATCAATCTCAATTGAACTCAAAGGCATCGAATCTCTGAAGGAATTAATATTTTTAGGGGAAGCAATAATCCATGGGTCATCAGACCGAGAGATCATATGAATCTGAACAGTGTTCGGTGGAGGAAGAGGAAAAATACCCATGAGGGCAGTGTTGGAACGTGGTCTCCTAACAAGCTGCGAAACTGGTCCATTTTGAGTATTTTTTATTATATTTAGTATAGCGCAGGGGTTTTTGGGCAGGTCAAAGCCCTGAATGCATTGTAATGGGTCAAAGGGTAAAATAGGGGTCCAAAAACCATGGGTTGCGGACCATAAGAAAGTCGAGGCTAGATTATTATAAATACAGATGTATTTTGTATCGTAAAGGATAGGAATTAATGAGATATTGATGCGATCTGTGGTTGAAGCTATCTGTTTGGGTTTTTGGGGAACATACTCTTGCTGGCTGTGTGCATGGAGATCCTAGTCCAGCTATGTGTGGACCCTGCTATTGTGTGTGCAGGTTGGGAAGGGAATTGTAAGGGAAGGTTGATGAATGAATGAATGCGAAGGATTATTAGAGATCTGAATCTGTGAGTACTGTTGTATGAATTGCTGATAATTGCTGTGTTATGTATTTTTTGTCTTTTCGTTGCAAAGGTTTGTGTACTGAATGCTTGGATCCAGATCTATTCTGATCTGTTTATATAAAGTTGTGTTGATGTTATAGAAAGCATATAAGTATAGATCTAGTGCACGTGGATGAAAATAGATACATAATTAACCCTGCAAAGAAACAAGATAATATGGGAATCACATAATAGAATGCAGCTCTCCTTGCCTTACCCTTCCTTTCTCAAGGTGCAAAAACCTAGTTCCAGCACCCACCCATACTACTTCGGGTGAGACTGTGACCTGCGAAAACTGAAAGGGCCAGTAGTATAGGGATTTGTTGGCAAACCTTGCTTACTGAACCTCGGTTAGGAACCCTCAAGCCAACAAATGGTTATGTTGCCGGGACCAAAAGAAGTCTGAGAGAGGAATCGGGTAATGAAAAGAGAATATTGGAAGCCTGAAAGAAAAGAGATCGAGGACTGGTTCGAAAGACAGATCCAGGAGTTCACAGTAAAAGAAAATCCCAGTGAGAATTTAATGGCAGAAAGATGGAAAAATAGGTACATCCTTACTGAAAGCTACGAAATATTCTTTGTGAATTTTTCGATTGAACTCCAAGAGTGGTTGGCCAGACTGGTGGAATTCCAGAAGTGCTGGAAGGACGAGAAGGTCACTTGGTGGACCCCAGAGTTGCTCGAACAGCTTGAGAAAACTGATAATACTATCACATGCACGATGGATCACTGGGTGGATAGTGTACTGGGAGGATTTGTGACATAATTTTTCATTGATCAGTTTGTATCATACTCTGAAGCCGAACGACGATTTTTCAAAGGATTCTGAGGAAAATTCTTGAGGACATTACCATTGCTGATCAACAAATTACTATGAAAAAAGAGCATTATGTGTAGTCATACGGACTGAATGACCTTGGATCTAGATGGGAGCACGACCCGTAGTGGTAAATACTATCAGACCAACCTTGACGAAGGGAGATCCATCTACAATATGTTGCAGGAACTAGCTGCGCAAGATCCCCTAGTTGCATCGCCACCTCGAATGTGCAAAGGTAAGAGTTCGCCTATACTGCCACCCCCCCTAGACAGTGATATGGCAGTGCATTTAAAACTACCTACCTTCAAGGGGGTAGGAGATGAGGATATGGACTGGTTTTGGTTTGTTGCAGACTCTGTCTGGACTGCGCATACTGTGGAAAGTGACACGATAAAGAGGGCGCAGTTGTCTTTAGCATTCGAAGACAGAGCTCTGGATTGGTATATGTGATATGTTTCCCAGAATGGGACCGCCTCCATTCAAGATATCAAGGATGCTCTGAAGTAACAATTCCGAAAGCTGAAATATTATTCCCAGCTGGTAGCGGAAGTAAAGGACTTCAAACAAGGCGCATTTGAGTCAGTATGGGAGGCTGATCAGCGATTGAAGAAGGAAATTAGGGAATGAGGGTTCGAGTACGATTATAGACAACATATGGAGTGGTTCATCGACATGTTGTTACCTCACCTACGTACGCCGATGAGTCATCAGACATTTGAATCACAAGATAAATTTGTGGAAGTCGCTATGAAATTAGAAGCTGCACCCCGAGAGGATACATCAGCAGGGGTACAAAAAATCCAGGAAAAACTCGAGGCTATGCATATGGAAATATAGAACCTATGAAAAGAGCGAGGAAAGGGCATCTACATAGATCTCTGGTGTATATGTTGCCAGGCCTCTGGCCATACGAAGGATCAGTGCCCTCTATTGACCGATTATATGCAAGCCGGAGGGCCTAGTCCAATACACTCAGGGGCACATAGGAAACCTGTTATGTTGCAACCAGGATCAAGTGGATCTGTGCTATGTTGTGATGATTCTCAGGTAGCAGGCTTACATGATACGAACCATTTCCCTCGGCTAGGTGCGTACATCCCAGAACTAAAGCAGCAATGGTGCCGACTCTGCCGATCAGTGGGACATCTGTCGCACATATGACTTAATGATAGATCGTAGGAACTTATATCGGGTGCAATTGGACCCTGCATTTCCAAGACTTGCTGCGCACTTTGGAGGATCATCAGCCGGAGGCAGAGGAGGCCGAGAAGGAAGCGCAAGCCGAGGACGAGGTCAGTTAATTTTGTTATAACTGTGGAGAAATAGGGCACTTTTCCAGAGAATGCCCTAATCCCACCAGACTGTCGTGTAAATATTGTAGACAACTATACCATGAGGTAGAAGACTGCCCAATTTTAATAGCCAAGATGCAGGAAAAGTAGCCTACCCCCACATAGAACGTACAGAGGGTTAAAAGTCATGACACGTAGTGGGCTGGACACCTAGGGAAACGAAGAAGGGCTTTCCTCTCGGAAGGGAGTGTCTTGCAAAGAAAAAGCACCATTGGCAGCCCCTGTGCAACCTCAGATCGAAGAAGGAATTGAGCCCTTTTTAAAGGCATGTCTGAAGTTGCGAAGGAATCTGCAGGCCATAGGAAATCTCCTAGCATTACTGACTACCTGTGTAACTCGGCCCAATTTGATCCCTGAGCCCAAGTATGTACACAAACTGTACAACTATAAGAAGCGCATCGGGAGAGAAATGTGATTAACTACACAGATTGGAGACTATGAAATGGATCAGGTTATCTTAGATCTTGGATTAGATGCCAATGCCTTACCAAAAAAAACATGGCAACGAATGGGAGAGCCTAAATTGGAATAGTCCACTATCCGGATGTGAATGGAAAATCAACAGAAAATCATCCCCCTGGGTAGGTTACCGAAGGTCATGGTTGACATTGCAGGGGTCAGGGTCCTAGCTGATTTTGAAGTAATTTAAATAGTTGAATACGGGGACCCCTACCCTGGGCTCCTCGGGCTAGACTAGGCAATAGACATGGGGGGGGTCATCAATCTCAAGAAACACAGCATGGTGTTTGAAACCAAAGGTATGCTTGTCATAGTACCACTAGATCCAGCAGAAGGTACACGGTATACAGAGCCAACCTATGCAAAGGAGGAATTAGATCACATTTATAAGATAACTGCGCAGGATGAAGATCAAGTTAACCCCACGGATGAAGGAATTCTCTGTTGGGAAAAGGACAGTGAATGTTTTTCCGACTCCAATGAAGAGTTAGATAATTGGCAAGGTTGGTTGCATGAGGTTTCGGCGCTTCAAAGCCTTCAGACCATCAGGAATTTCCATCGCATCTCCACCATAGAAATAACCTTGCCTTGCCAAGAGGACGTAGGTAATAATCAGCAACCTGAGGAACCTAAGATTCCCACAGAATGCAAGCCAGAAGTGCTACCACTAACCCGATGCAAAGCACCTATGCAGGGACCGGTATTATTTAGTCAGGGGAAGTATTGGAGTAGGGTGATCTTGCATATAGGAACCCCAGTGGCTAGATGGGCTCCAAGGTCAGTTGACCTACGTGGATACCTACTGACGTGCAACAATCAAGGGTGTGATTGACCCTTGCCCAACCAGACTTACCAGGGTACCACTGACATAAGCACGCATAGGATTACGGACTTGTCTACAACCATGTATATCCAGGAGAATCTGCGAACATATCAAGTAATAAATACCATAAGGACGTATGACGCAACCTTCTCACACAAGGAAGTCTCGCCCATAAAAGGCTCGAAAATACTGCTAATCAACTTGCAGGTAGACGTCGCGTCAACCCTCATTCAAGGTACGCAAACAACCTACAAGCATCATATATGGTCTGACATTCCATGGACAAGACCTTAGGCACGAAGGATGACTGTTAGCACATCCTGATTTAATAAGAAAATACCCTTGCAAGCACGAAAAACAGGCGGCAAATCATCAATGCAGCCATGTATGATAAGCACGGTCTGACAGATCGAGGGTACGTGCCACACACGAGCTACTTTACCATTAAATAGCTTCGGTTTGGGTGCAGACGGATGGCTGGAAATCTTCAGGTCAGGCTATTTATTCACCCTTCGATAGGCTTTGGCTATCTGCATTCTAGTTTTTTGTGTTCATCCATACTTTCTGTAATGCTCGTCTCTTTGTTAAAAAGATGGACACCAACCTGCCAAAGGAACTGTTAAGAGGACCTGGGAATGTTGAGTGCATTAATAGGTGTGAGCACGAGCTTCCGACAGAAAGGATTGCCTGCGAACCACGCTCAGTAGGAACGCTACAATATAGGGACATGCTGTGACTTCTTTGCCGCTTCCGAACGCTGCCCACCAGAAGCAATGTATGTTCACTCCCTCACGCTGCCATAGTTCGCACTCCCGACCTAACTATTGGGGGGTGTTCAATTAGACTTAGCGTAGCTATCTAGTATAGAGTTACAAGGCCTATCCTCTATAGTGTTGCAAGAGGTTCGCCGCCGTGACGGAGACAGGTGACAGCAGTATGAAATACCTCCAGAAGTATGAGCCCAACAGCTTGTTGTGGTCACTGATGCAACGCGTATTATTCAGGAGCAGCTGGCGCAGGGAGCCCAATTGGTCGAAACAGCTACGCAGCTATGGACGACAGTACAGTACCATCCCACGCTTCAGCATGTCTAGCAGGAATTACAGTAGGCAGAAGTTGTTCTGGAGCAAGTCCTAGCCTCCACACCTTCCCCCATCTCTACGTAGTGCCTAGCCGCCTGGACAGGATTACAGAGCTTCGCCACTCCAAGCAGTTTGTTCGAAAACGATTGAAGCCATGGTCTGATACTGCACTGCAGCTTGCACACGATGCTCAATCCGCCATTGCACGCCTCCACTGGCTGTTAGAACGGGTTGTTGCAGACACAGATGGGCTTGCCTCTCTGGTGCTAGTCAACATTGCACAAAAAGCTACAACCCAAATTTAGAACATACTCCCTCCACTTCTCTGTAGTCTGGCTACTTTTCACGTGCAAATAGAAGCCGCAGTAGTGCAGTGACTTGGGACAAGTCACAAGATTGTGTTGGGGGACTGTTGGAATGGGGTCTCCTAACAAGTTGCGAAACTGGTGCATTTTGATTTTTTTTATTATATTTAGTATAGCGCAAGGGTTTTGGGGTGGGTCAAAGCCCCGAACGCATTGTAATGGGTCAAAGGGTAAACTAGGGGTCCGAAAACAATGGGTTGTGGACCATAGCAAAGTCGAGGCTAGATTATTATAAATAGAGATGTATTTTTTATCGTAAAGGATAGGAATTGATGAGCTATTGATACGATCTATGGTTGAAGCTATCTGTTTGGGTTTTTGGGGAACGGACTCCTGCTGGCCGTGTGCATGGAGATCCTAGTCCAGCTGTGTGAAGACCCTGCTGCTGTGTGCCTAGGTTGGGAAGGGAATTGTAAGGGAAGGTTGATGAATGAATGAATGCAAATGATTATTAGAGATCTGAATCTGTGAGTAATATTGTATGAATTGCTGATAATTGTTGTGTTATGTATTTTTTCTCTTTTCGCTGCGAAGTTTTGTGTACTGAATGCTTGGATCCAGATTTATTCCGCTCTGTTTATATAATGTTGTGTTGATGTTATAGAAAGCATATAATTATAGATCTAGTGCACGTGGATGCAAATATATACATAATTAACCCTGCAAAGAAACAAGGTAATCTGTGAATTACAAAATAGAACATAGCTCTGCTTCCCTTACCCTTCCTTTCTCAGGGTGCGGAAACCTGGTTCCAACACTCACCCATACTACTTCGGGTGAGACTGTGACTTGCGAAAGCAGGTCACTGCCGAAAGGGCTAGTGGTATAGGGGTGCGTTGGAAAACTTTTCTTACGAACCTGGGTCAGGACCCCTCAAGCCAACAAGCAAGATCTTTAAAAAGACGTGGCCCTACACTCTCGTAGGGAGTAGGAATCTGATCCACATATGGAACATTTTTCTCGGAAGAAGAGGTGAAGAAGGACAATTGATCAACAGTAACAATCTTTCCTTCGTGTGGAAATTTCAGAACATGAAAGAGAGTGGACGGAACACATAACATGGCATGAATCCAACTATGACCGAGGAGAAGATTATAATTGAGTTTAGCATCAATGACTTCAACCTCAACATTGATTGTCTTCCCTTTCAAAGTAATCGGTAAACTAGCGAGAACACCTAAAGGTTTTGATTCTCTTCCATCAAACGCCTCAAGGGAATTTGGTGATGAATTCAGGGTTGGAGGACCAGTAGCTTTCCAACATGAATATGACATGACACAGGTTGATGCACCTTCATCCACAACTACTCAATGGATCTCGAGACCATTACAACTTGAATAATGAGAGCAATCGGATGTGGATGTCGTGGAATGAAATTCTCTAAATCAAAAGAAAGAAGGCTAGTATCGGTAGGATCAATTCCGCCAATCACAGATAACAAAGCTCTTTGCTGAGATGGACAACTCTGAAGTACTTCTAATGCTGACATCACGGATGGCGCCTGAGAAAAATCCTCAACAATATTGTAATGGTGAGCATCACGGGCATTGGGATTATAAGAAGACTTGCAGAGTACACCTGTGGAAGGTGGTCTTACAACGGATTCAAAATTGGGCCTTTCAATTTCAAGAGGGCTAGTAACAGGTAGAGGAGGAGGACCATCAGCGATCTCCTTCCCCGTGGCCTGACAGGATCCAGTATAATATTTTGACCAAGTAGCAATAGAAACGGTGGAAAAACCATTCATTATGAACACTTGAGAGCCAAAAGGGGCAAAGGATTGAGGTTTCTCTACCATATGAGTTTTCTGAGATGGGAAAGGTTCTTTAATAATGACCGAAGTTCCCTGGGTGCCTTTGAGCAATCATCTCACTTTGGATCGTCTGGGATAGTCCTTGGTGAAGTGCTCATCATCACAAGTAAAACAAGGGCACTTCAGTTTGCGTTGAGAACCATCGCCAGCATGAGGTTTCTAAGAATCCTATTTTAGGGTATCGGCTTTGGCCTTACCTTTACCCTTATTTTTTCCTTTAGAAGCATTATCCGTAGGATTGGCCTGAATGGCATTAAATTCTGCGGGTTTACTAGAATTCAAAGTGGAATGAGAAGCAACATTATTGGAAGAAGCAGACTTCGGCTTCCCAGTGTTTGAAGATGAAGACTTCTGAGAAGTCTGAGACACAGAACCAATAATACCATCGATGGATGGTGTCGCTGGTGGTTTAGAAGTTCTAGGTCCGAGAGCATCTGGCAAGATATCATATAATGCGCCAGATTGTGAGTACACAAGATCAAGGTATTGGGCATAAGAAATGGCTTGTTCCTTGGTTACATCTACCCCCATAGCTATGTCTTTGGAAATATGATTGATAAAGGAGGTTGTGAACCATTGATTTAGAAGCTGATCAGGAATTTCAAATTTGATCATGCGATGATGACGCCACCACTCATGAATATGATTCGAGATATGAGTAGCTCGGTTCTGTTTCAATGAAGTGAGGAGGTGCATCCCAGTCTCATAGCAGATTGGTAACTAAAAATGCGTAAGGAATGCCACAGCTAAAGAATTGAATTCTTGGAAGACGCCACGAGATAGTTCAATGTACCACTTGGCAGCGGCACCAATAAGAGTTCGCTATAAAAGACGGAGTCGAATTGAATCGTCAACCCAAGAGTTAGAAGAACACCACAAATGGTATGTCATAACATGTGCTTCGAGGTCTTTTCCAGACTTACCCTCAAATTTCAGAAAATCACCAGGAATCTTGGTCAGAAATGTAGGCCAATATGGGTTATGAAGAATGGGATTGTTCATCAACTTTGACACATCAGGTAATTCCAACATATCAAGAAACAATAATCGAGTCATCAGAGGTATTTGATAAGGACCTGCATGTACATTCCACCTAGTTCGAGCAAGATTCTATCCCCATACATTCTTTCTTGGAGGATTCAGATCATAGGGATTAGAAGCAGGATAATTTGGTTGATATTGGAGTTGAGGACCAGGGTACTGAGTCAGTGTAGACCATTGAGGTCCCTACAGAGCTGCGGAGTAGCATACGGAGTTTGTTGTGGAATGTAAGCATGGCTTTGAGGTTGATGATATACAAGTTTATTTTGAGTGTAAGAAACTTGGGGTGCACTGTATACTGGTTGATATGAAACTTAAGGGTAATAAGTGCCTTGCGGTTGAACAGGTGGTCCCCGCTGAGTAGGTTGAGTAGGCTGCTAAGTGGGAAAACGTGGTTGATTATAAGTAGGTAGAACTGGCTGCTGAAACGATGGAACCAGCTGAGGAGTAGGTCGAATTAGTTACTGAGCTAATTGAACCGAGTACTGAGGGCCACCAAGTTGGCCTTGTGGAAAAGGTTGGCTCGATGGTTGCAATAAACCAAGTTGTCCCTAATAACTAGGTTGACTCGGAGGAGGGCTTTAGGGTTTTCCTGGTTGCACAATATTTTGGCCATACTAAGCATGTGACTGCAGTTGTGGTGCAACAGGTTGTCCCTGTGGTGGGTAGTTTTTCCCCCTAGGAGCATGAGATAGTCCTAGTTGATTCTAAGGTTGACCAAATAGACTGGAGGGTTTTCCTTGTGAGATCGAAGGTTGTCCCTGTGGACTAGAGGCAGGGCCGTACTGAGCCAAAGGTTGTCCCATGGAGGGTTGTCCTTGCAAGCTAGAGGGTTGCGCATGCAGGGTAGGTCCCAAATGAGTAACAGTCTGATAAGGATCATAAACATCTTGATGGGGATCAATAGGAGGAAAATAGACCGGATTACCATACACATCATAATTGTGTGGATATACATATACAGGATTACCAACAGCAAGATAGTGATGGAATCAAGGATTTCCAAGAGATTGAAGGGTTTGATAACCTTGAGAGCTCTGCTGCTAAACAACCAATAGATGCTCTTCAAAAGTAAGACCGCCAGGAATCACAGGAGTAGTGGAAACTACACTAGAAGCAAGTGGGGCCTCCGCGGCACTAGATTATGATCTAATAGGACTGGGATTAACAGGCCATGTTGGATTGAGAAAGATAGACCTGCGAGTGTGAAAATATCCTGACAACTGATGGGTAACAACTGGTGTGGATGAAGCCACATAGATATTCGGTTGGATTGGAACAAAGGTAACAGTAACCGATGAACCAGGTGTCAGAGGTGATAGTCCTAACGAACGGAGGACCAAAGTCGTAGGAGGAGTTAATGTACTGGATTGTGCTATAGAAGCAACACCAGACATAATTTGACTTAAGGACCTATATCCAAGTGGAAGTGACACCGATGTTGGAGAAGACTGAGTAGAAACATGAGGGACATCTTCTAGGAAAACATGATATTCTCCTGTAGAAACAGGCATTCCTTCACTACCAACAGGACTAGATGAATCCATGTATGACTCCATCATAAGATCTTTGGAAATAACATGGGGACTAGGAGGCACAGTAGAAACAAAAAATGGCGAGCCCAACATAAGAGGAGGAAAATATCCTTCTTCCCCAAAACCAGACCAAGCACGAGAAGGAGGCCAATTAAATTCAACTATCTCTTCAGGAGGATATTGAGTAGTAAGAGGCAGGATAGACGAGAGAATAGGATGCAAAAACTCAGCAGACCTAGTGGATTGAGGGGTTTCAAAAGAAATGTCTGGGAAATAACTACCACTAGGAGGCAATGAGGGTGATGAGACTGGTAGTTTCACCACAGTGAATGTATTTCAAAATAGAAAGGAAAAAAGAAAACCAATTGAAGACTCCAAGACCAAAACCAAGGAAAAACAACTGGCCAAGTAATAAAACTTTAATGGGCATGTGATCATAGGTGATTAATTTTATGACACTAAAACCAGATTTTGTTGTTTCATATTTTAAGAGTCAAGAAACAAGAAAAAGATGACTCTAGTCACTTTCAATTTTAAATGAGCGTGAAAGGACAAGTGCTCGACGATCTCTTCTCTTTTTAAAGAGTCATGAAAATATCAAAATGACTACTCTGGAATGCTAAGCAAGAGGGTATACTAGGTTTCCGTGAATTTCCATATACACCTTGGTGATCAAATGAAAAAGAAATAACCAAGGACTTGACGTACGTGCAGGTAGTCTCCCTGAATGTTGTGTTCAGTGTATCACGGTTACAAGGCGGTAGACTTGACTTCCTATGGATAAAAGTATTGCAACCTAAAGGGGTATACCTTTATATACTTGATGGTATGGGGAGCACAAGTCCATACTAGCATTGCCTAAAGCCGGATGGCGAATGACAACTACTAGGTTTTAAGACGCCGGAAAACGTCTCTAGCCTAGACCACTAAAATGTTTCGTTGGGTTTCAATGCTTCCTTAGGTTAATTGAGTGAATTTTAAAGTTGATCTTGGATTATGTTTCAGTTTTAAGGCCATTGAATTTTGGATCTCAAATTTCCTAAATGCAAGCTATATGCAAATGAAGATCATTCCTGATTCAATGAATGCTAGTTACGAGAGGGATAGAGATATTTCAAACAAAAACAAACAATGAAAGTATGAGAAGAAATCCACTAATGAATCTAACAGAATAAAATGAAAATGAAACTCTTTCCTTGACAATTAGATGCTAGTTATGCAAAATAATATTTCGCTTTCAGTGCAAAGAAAGAATGAAAAATATGTTTTTTTTTTTTTTTCAATGAAAAGAAGTACATGATGCACTAATTACATGAAAAAATGAAAGAAAACACTAGCTTAAGTGTTGTGTAGGAAACGAAATTGGATGACTCAATAAAACGCAAAACAAACATAAAAAGCACTCAAACTAATGTCACAATCTTCCAAACCAAGAGAAAGTTTTCAAAACGATCCAAAAGAAGCAATGGAATCTATGCTTGGAGAAATAAGGAAAAGAATCAATCGAGAAATGAAATGACACTGAAACCAAAGAAATCACTCAAAAAGATCAAGAATACTAAATGCAGTCGATCCAAGAATGAGACTAGCAACAATCAAAACAACTTGGTTTCCGAACAGAAGGCTCAGTGCACCAAAACCTTAGAAACCCTAAGGCCTCAATCTACAATGATATGAAAATGGACAAAAGACTCTGAAAAATAGGCCGACAGTAGTCAAAAAAGTCCCAAAGGCATAATTACACATTAAAAAAATCTAGAAGCAAGCACAATTAACCAAAATACTCATTAAGTAGGTCAAACCAGATCCTACAGGATTTGGCGCGACTGTAAGTCTATAATTCGTGCCATATAGGGGTTGGCACAACAACAAAAAAAGAAAATTGCGCCAATTAGCACAATTGTTCAGATGAAAAGTGCGCCAAGCCATATAACTATGGTAAAAAGAGGAAAAACCAAAACCCAATGAGCAGAGGTCAATCTTGACACTTTGGATCTGAATGAATGAGGTAAGCTAAGCAAGAAAACTAGAGAAATATAGATAATAAAATCAATGATTGAAATGACCCAACAAAATGAAATGACAAAATCACACTGATCCCTAATGGAGTCGCCAATTTGTTAAGTAGGTAAATCATCTTTGCGGACAAAGATGATCCCTCTATCCCTAGGGTGGGTCTAGAAACAAAGAGACATGCTAAAGTGTTGATTCCTAATTATTGAATGAAAGAGGACATGGTAGATTGACCTACTTGGAGTCCAACGTTGTCGTCATTGCTGTAGTGGTGGTGGCCTCTCGCTCCTGCCTTGGAAATTCACAATCCTTCTGCAATCATGTTCGGATACTTGCACATAGAATCAAAGAACAAGAACATCATATGATATAATAACATTTTGTTCATAACTATTATCCAGTCAAAGAGGGCTAAACATATTGCGTTAAACAAATGTCATAACACAAAAGTGGAACCAAATATTAGTCACGTATATGTATTAATGAAAGGAAGAGATACAACTAAAGCTTTGACGTCGTGGTCTCCTCCAGCGGGGTTCACCCAAAGCACGTCTCAGATGTTCGTCAGGGAATTCAGATGGGGTAAAGGCATGGAATCAAGCTCTCTCAATGTAATTCCTTCTTATTCTATCTCTCCAACAATTCTGCTATAGTATGTTCAATTCTCCAAGTTCAACTAGTTTATGCAAAGAGAGATAGCTTCTTTTTATAGAGGAAAAGGATGAGGTTAGGATCCCTACAAATTTGGGAGGGAGGCCTATCCTTTAGGAGGTTCTCATGGGAGGTGGAAACCATAAACTAAAGGAGGGAGTATGTGGTTATTCAGTTCAACCACTCCCAATGACTCATCCTTGAAGTTGTTGAAGTGGAATCTTCACCTCTATTTTTTAAAAATGTTCAATAAACAGCTTGGCACAGGTGGCTAATTGAGATAGAGCGCTAACTCGCACGGGACCCAGTGTTAATTTTCCTCTTCGGTGCGAGGGCATAATTGACTACTTGCGCAAAGGCAAAAACAAGGGTTTTTGAGTCTCTGCTCAGTGAATTGTCAACAGAAGGAATATTTCCCTCATGTAAAGAGATGCAATGATGCTATTTGCAAGGCATGACACTACTTATTGATCATGAAAATGACCCTCCAATCCGCGAGATGGGGATTTCAGGGACAATGAAAAAATGTTGTGTAATAGTATTTTACATTTCACTAGCATAAATTTAAGAAATTAAGGTTTATGATTTTAGGATTAGTTATGGGCTTAAACATAATTTCAGGGTTTAAACATCATTTCAGATTTGAGAATGTAATATATACGCTATTTTATAAACATCAACATACTTAAATGTTTAACATTAAAAGGTAAGATGTGGGAACCCAATTTCAAGGTATCTAGTCTTCAGACTCCTACGACTTCACACAACAAAAGTATAAATTGAGGTGTTTTTAAAGTTTCAACTGACTCTAATTGTTTTATAGAATTTCAGTGCTACATAAAATAAACAGTGCAACCCTGGTCTTATGCATCTTGTGGGTTGGGGGATCCTAGTTTTGTATTCAGCCTTAGTATGTAGTATTTACAATATTTTATAAATATTAACATATCTAAATGTTTAACATTAAAATATAAATGTGGGATCTCCATTTCATGATGTTTGATAATAGTCTCATACTCCTGGGACCGCACACAACGAAATTAGAAACTGAGGTTTTTTTCTATTTTCAGCAGACTCCAATTATTTTTTAGCATTTTAGCAGTACATGAAATAAATTGTGTAAATATGGTCTTTAACATCTCGTGTTATGGGGTAGCCCAGGATATTGTAAGTCCAAAACATGGGAATTTGATTCTTGCATTGGAGAAACAAGATAAGGCCTAGGAAACCTGTGTGGCAATGGGATATTAGCTTCCACATTTCTACACAGGGTTCAAATTAAGAGCGCAGTTTTAAAAAATGGAACTGGTAACTAACGTGGTCCACCTCTCATACAGGTTTTTGAACTAGAACAATGAAAAACTGGACTGGTCAGATATCTATGTACTAGTCTTTAAACAAATATGTGAGATAAATTTTTTTTAATGAAAACAATTAATTTTAATATTTAGAACCATGATTCCAAATTCATCACCACTAATAGACATGGCAACATCAACAGGAGTGACATAAACATCATCTAGCTCTGCAACCTCAGTAGTAGTAGTTGTTGTAGCAACAGAACTAGACCTAGTGGAAGCACGAGTTGGTCAAATTGCATGAATAGTGCTTCTCATTGGTTGTTTTTCTTTGATTGATTCAGGTATTGGTTCTAGATCTATTGGCACTACCAGATCTGCATTGGGATCACCCCCCCAATGGAAGCACGATTTGGTCGAGCTGCATGCATAGTGTTTCACATTGGTTGGTTGCCTTATATTGATTCAGCTACTGGTTCTAGTTCTATTGGCACTATCAAATCAACACTGAGATCACCCCCCAAATCCAAATGAGACGTGTGAGGAAAATGAGAGGGGAGGTATGATTTTATAGGCTTGGAGGGTTGTTTTTGGAGGGAAACAATGCCTAGTTTCCTAGAAAAACCACTCACACCAACCCTAAACTACTTTGTGTCGCACGTGTGAACTCTCAATGACCCGACTAGGTTATGATGGAACTAGCTGGTTCATACCAGTTTGGTACCAAACACCTAGTTCATGGTTGGTTTGGTACCAAATAGGGGTCTACTTTGGCCCAAACTAGGGTCATTGGCTAGGTTGCCCACTGAACCTAATGAATTGGCTGGTTTGACAAGGTAGTGGTTCAACCTGGCTGGGTTTTAAAACCATGCTTAAGAGATACATTTTCTGAGTTGGCTAGTCAGTGATGTACACTAAATGTTTTAATTGAAAAAAATGTATCACACTGAGTTCCATTTCACTACTATAGAATCTAGATTCTAATGACATTGGTGCAAACTCATTCACTATTCGCAAATCTTTATTCATGATTGTAGAATTAAACATCAAAGTTTCATGTTTCTTCTTTAACAGAATCCTTCTTTGTGAAAAGAGACTCATCCCTCTAGCTTGTTTTGTTAGGAGACTCTACAAAGGCCAATTTGCAGCATCCTCTGTTGTGCCTTTCTAGTAATATATGAATTTCAATTGTTCATTTAAACCACTTCTACATTCAATAATTTCTTTTCCATAATGACTTCAAAGATGAAGAAGGTTAGAATGCCAACATTGCCAGGTTCTCGTATGGTTACCTTGCATGGGCCTTTGGGCACATCATACATTGTCATGGAAACTATGATGTGGCTAAGTTTTCACTAGATTATCATAAGCCACCATCTAAATCCCACAATGTTGGCACATTAAACATTGTCATGGAACAATGGTGTCAAATACATCATGGATGATGTGTTGTATCTTTTTTTTACAACACTTTTCTTCATCATATTATGGGAAGTTTGGCACTTGTGAATTTTTGCTTAACTAGTCAGTTTTCCAAGCTTGAGTGGCCACATTCCCATTGTAGCACACCTTCTTGTTTGACAGTGTTGACAAGTGAAATAGCCCAGTGGAATTTTGGATTGTGATGATTGGTGGCTACCGATATCCACTAGTAGTAAATGAAACCTTCGTTCTTATTTGTTTCTCTGGATCTTCTAATTTACATCAAACATATGGGATTTTAACATTTTTTTGTTTTTGATTTAATCATTTTTGTTTTCTATGTTTTATGATCCTAACCTTGCCACCTTTTTCCAGTTGTTGCTATATTTAGTACTAAACTTTGAAATAAGGCCCTACGTTATCACTGAATTTTCACTTAGTTTTACTTCATTAGTGGTTTAGCATGCTCTCATAGCAAACTGTAGGTGCAATAGAGAGTTCCTGAACTTATGGCCTATAAACCAACACTTAGGCTGCGATTGGCAGAGTAAACAACTCTACTCAAATAAATAAAGAGGATTATAGGTCATGATATGCATTGGTCTCAGTTGAGTATCTACATTTACTGTAGTTAATATATATCAGCAAACTATAGAATATTGAATATTAATAGATCAGATATGTTACTATTGTTGACAACTGCAAGAAAGTGTAAAACAACCATAAGAGACCTTTATAATGATGCAACTATTTTTATTTTACCTTGGAATTTGATACCAATACTTATTCCCCGAACTGCTGGTAGCGTATTAAATACATTGCATGAAACATGTAATTTTATTCAAGGTTTTCCTTTCCTGTTGTACGATTTTTCAGTTGTCTTGTTCTCATTGTTTTTCCCCAGCCAAACCCATCTAATCACATCAGGGATATACTCTTAAGTTCTTTAAATTGATATTCTCATTGGTCCTTTGTAGTTAGGAATGTGGTGGAAAATTAAGTTTAACTCTGGGCATTGATTGTATTAACTCTAAGTTTCCTACCTCTATTATGTCAACAATTATTTTTTCTAATTTTCTGAATACAAGATGTTACTTCACAAGTTCTTGAGATCTTGCTTGAGAAAGTAATTCTCTTTATAGCATAATGCGCCTTTAGTTCCTCCCCAAAAATATATATTCCTCTAATGTGTTAAGAAAACACTGGTAAAAGCCTAATAGAGCTCTCATTCTCTCCTAATAGCTTATGCATGTTACACAACACGAATTTGCTTACATACATCATGTTTACGACATTACTAAATATTTGAAAACTCATGTTTTAATATTCTATTGAAATAAACCAGATTGAATAGAGAAACTAGATGATGATAATGAAATCTAAATGCCATTCTCAACAATATTTCAGTGATTTATCGATCCTTATTTACTTGGAGTGCAATAATTAGTTATTTCCTAGTCAAGATTAAGATATTTTCAATGCCTTTCTTGAAACCATTTCCCAAGCCTTCATCTTTAGCTTGGGTTCTGTTAGTAAGTTTAAATATTCCTTACACTATTCACATGTCTTAGGGATTCGGATGCTAGAATGAATTTTACATAATGTTTTCAAGTATTTGTGCTAAGACAATTGCTAATGAATATAGGTTCTTGCTAAATTATCTTTTCTCTCTCATCCAGATAAAAAAGTTGAATTATGACATTTTTAGAAGATCTAATTTAAGCATATATAATTTCATTCCCTTGAGAAATTATATGATGTTACTGAAGAATATTTATGATTTTACCCTTTCTTAATAACTATTACATAGTTTAGAGAACATTTGGTTTTGCAATTTATTTTCTTGTTCCATTCTAAATTGATTGATACATAATTTTGTTGTCTGATAAACATTTGTGTTACCGTTTATTAATTTGTAGATAGTTACCTATCATATATTTAGGCCGATAGGCCTCCTTTTGAATCAATTCACCTCCAAATTTTGTCTACCCTTTTCACTATAATTTGACACCTGTCTCTTAGGTGGTGGTGTGCTGAGACAAATTGATGGTGAGCAGGCGTTATGATGTCTAATTCCACTTAATTAACATGTTTACTTGTATTGCGTCATGGTCTTCAATTACAGGCAAAATTATGGGCAATTTAGTTATAGGCGGAGAGCTTTGGTTGAATGAGAACCCTCGTGTGCGTTGTTATAGGTAAATTCTATGTTGATCTGATATGAAACTTGCACCTTGCCCCTTGCCATGTCTAAGTTTAACCATTCTTGCTTAGCTAAAGAGGATTTCAAGGCATTGGTTGTCCGAGTTTGGAAGAACTCTGACAAAAATCTTGAAGACTTAGCCATAAAGCAACTTGCAAATAGCTTTAAATTTAAACAAGGAATAAGGAAGTAGAAGATCAGGCCATAGGTTATGTGCAATAGAATCAGTTAGAGCTAAAATAAGTAGAATAAGGGGTTAAAATTATTTTTGAAAATAATGAATTTTGGTTTTCTTAGAGGTAGAATTTGATTCTGGAAGGGAAAAAGAAATATATTCTGAAGAAAGAGGTAAAAGAGTGGAGGCTCAAAATTCAAGCAACATGGCTTGCTAAGAGTAAAAGAAACCCTAAATTATTTCATAATAATGCTAGCCATAGAAATATCATGAACACCATACAGGAAATTAGAAAAACAGATGGTTGTTAGTAAGTAGCTTCAAGGAGAATATGCAGGAGGTAAAACAACATTACAAATCCCTATTTAAAGATCTTGAGGTAGCCAACATGGAGAAATTATGAAAATTATTTCACTTTTTCCTAGGTTCATCGATGTTGATATGAATGCAAAGCTTGAAAAAGTGGTGTCAAAGGAAGAGATTAAGTCATTTTTAAATTCTTTCAAAAGATCCAAAATCCCTATGCGTGATGGGTGGACAATAGAATTATTTTTAGGGTTCTATGATTTGATGGTGGTTTATCTGCACAAAATGGTGGAGGAATACAAGGATTTTTGGAAATTGTTGGGTGTGCTCAGCTCTACTTTTATAGAATTCATTCATAAGAAGTAGGTTCCATTATGATTTGATGATTTGAGGCTTATCTCTATGTGTAACTTGGTATGCAAACTCATTTCTAAAATTAGTGCCAACAAGCTGAAAGGAATATTATTTGGGCTTATAAATGAAGAGAAATCTAGGTTTATTTTTAATAGACAAATTCATGATGTTGTTGGAAAAACCCAGTAAGGAATGCATTCAATTAAATCTAGAATATTTCTATTGCAACGATGAGGACCTTGTAATATCACATGACAAGGTAATTGGTTTTATCTTAGACGGTTATTGATTCAGCTGGGCATGAATTTTCAAATTGTGGAATGGATTATGGGATGCCTCTCCTTAGCTTCCTTTGCAGTATCAACAAATTGCTCTCCCTTAGGTTTTCTTATCGCCTCTAAAGGAATTCAACAAGCATGTCTTTAGCTCCTTTTCTCTTTGTACTGGTAGGAAAAGATCTCAGTATTTTGATCAGAGAAGTTAGGAGAGTTGGAAACTTGAAAGGAGTCAAATTTTCCAAATGTGTTTATTTCATATTTGCTTTTTGTTGATGACATAATGATATTTGGCAAAGGTTCTATTTCTAGAATTAGAAAGATAAAATATATTTTGAATATTTTTTGCAATCCCACAGGCATGGATATTAATTTCAGAAAGTCGTCAATGTTGTTTAACACTAGATGAAGAAGTAAACTCCTAAATGGTCTCCTTTCTCCCAATGAATTTGTTAAAATTATTTGAAGGCATAAAATACTTAGGCTTCATTGTAAATCCTAATATTTACAAGCGCAGAGAGTGTGGAAGTTAGACTTCCCTTTAAAAGCAAATATTATCCTCTGGTTAGCTTGACAAAAAAATTCTGACATGGGAAAAATGTCAGAAAGGGAACATGCAGGGTCCACAAAGATCCACTATGTGTAAGGGTAATGTGGAAATTGTGGATCACTTGTTTGTTTCTTGTAATTTCTCTAGAGTATTATGGGTTGAGGTGCTTCGTATAAGTGAAAAAACAACTGGGATTAGAGGACTTTTCTAGATTGTTTTTGTTCTTGGAATAGAGACATGTATAAAAAAAATTTCAAGGCTTTATCATGTAATGTGTTTGGGGGTATTTGGACCTAAAGGAACAAAACCATATTTAAAGGAGCATAATTCAGTCCAACACAAATAGCTCATAAAATCCATAGTGCATGCGATAGTAGTTGGAATCCATTGAAAGAATTGTTTTCCAGAACTCAAAAACAATCTCTTATAAACTATGATCGGGTCTAGGATTTTATGATGGAGCCTGCCAGGGTTGCCTAGGTTTGTGGGGTTGATGTTGTATTTCTTCTCAATCAATATCATTTTTCAATCTGAAACTTGTTTCTGGAAATGGTACATATAATAGGACTGAGCTATTTTCCATGTGGTTCCGCTTAAAAACAACTGCAACTAAAGGCTTAAAAAATTTGAAATTCTTTGAAGATTTGAAAATAATGGAGAACTAGGAAAAAAATGAAGACAAAATTGAAAATATGACCTTAGAAATTAGAATGGCCCAAGTGCAAGAGGTTAAGAGGTTCTTTGATGAAGTTTCATTTTTTATATTTGTTTAGAATTCAACTCCCTAGTTGATCATTTACCTAAAAAAAATATTTCTTACACATGAGGGTCAAAATCCAAAGTAGGAGATCAGGGGAATGTTCATAGGTCTCAGTTTCTAAGAGAGTCTCATATTGATGCAGGGCCAATTTTCCAGTTGACTTTAATTAAAAAAACTCTAGTTTTGTTTATTGTTAATGTATTGGACCCTTTTGGAAAACAACAAGATGACTGATTCCTTTTGCTGAAGGCTACCTTATAGGAGCCTATGATGAATGTAATAATTAGTAATAGGACAGGTGCATATCTTGTTACTTTTCTAATACCCAACTGCTAATTTGAACAATTTTCTGAGATGCAAGGATTAGAAAACTGAACTGAAAAATGTTGAATCCTTTGTTAAACTTAGAGGGGGGGGTGAATCAGTTTCATGAATTCATGGTCTTGTAAAAATTTCATTTACACTTATTTACATCTTCATTTCATGATTAACTTAATGTATAGTGAAACCACAATCTTAATTAGTGAGCAGCAGGTATTAAGCAGATTAAATACAGAGTATCAACACATAATCATCATGTACATAGACACAAGATATAAGTGGAAACCCATAAGGGAGAAAAACACATCTTATTATTTTTGTGATGTAAAAGCAAGCTCCAACTCCCTCTCACCACTGATTTTCTGTAGGCTCCAACCTACAGGAGGCTCCTACCTCAATTCTGCAAGCTACAACTTGCAAGGAAGCTCCAACTCCCATCTATTTTCTGCAGGCTACAACCTACAGGAGGCTCCTACCTCATCCAGCTACAACTGACATCTATCAAGCTACAAATTGATAAGGAAGCACCAACTTCCTCACTCTTTCATAAAAAAAAACACATGTTGATTTACTTGGATATCAACTTTGTTCTGTTCCTTCTTCACTGTTGTCCACCAACCTTCATATCTTCCTTATATCATCTCTAAATCTTCACATCTTCTATATCTTCTCCTCCTTCTTCTTACCCTCTCTGCCTCATTTCTCCATTCTCTAACCTCTCTATGCATCTCTATGTGACATAATTTATAGAGATTACCTCATGATTTTTTGCATTCCATAGGGAATTCGAAATGAACAGCCATGACTCTTTGTCTTCCACCTTCTCATTTCTTTTTCATCTCGTTCAAAAGAATATATTAGTATGTACAAATTTCAGTTTTACAATGGAGTTTTGTTTTTCTACAGAGACTTTCCTTTGCATCACAAACAATATAAAATTAATTAAAACATTTACATCTACCTTTGCAACAAATATATCTCATTCAACCCTTTCAGTTCTTGGCTCACTGTGTGTTTGTCTTTTCTGCTGCTATAGTGTAATAGTTCTGCATACTCTCCTACTTTCTATGCATGTACCCCTGCCAAACCCACATTCTCCAAGTTCATTATGCATATAAAAATGCATCCCAAATTTTCCTCCAACCAAACTCAAATCTGGGCAACCTCGAAAATTTAATGCTGAAGTTTTTATATCTCAAATCCCAGAGTTGAGATATTAAAATAAAATTCTTATGGTTTTAAAACCACCTCTCAATCTAGCTCAAATTCCCAGTCTGGAAAATTCAAATTAATGCTGAAGTTTTTCCATCAAAGGTTAAAATCTCTATTATAACCCAATAATGAAAATTCACTTGTGGAAGCTTCTTTCAATAAACTTTATGGTTTATAAAAGGCATCAATACCAACTTCGGATGTGAAAGTTTCATTATTCAATCAATGATTGTGAAACCATATATATACATAAATACCCAATAGTCAACTTCAGTTCTAAGGTGTACAAGCAAAATGACCCTTAGAAATACTCACGGCCACAAAATTTCATTCCCAAATGTCAAACATAAATAACTGACCTCAATTAAATGGAGATTGCCTTTAACCTCAAAACACCACATCTGACCATAATATAATTTTGCGCTCATGCATAACATGTCCAAGGGTTAATTTTATTTAAACTCCTGAATGCCAAAAAATACATAACACATATGTATCAGACCAAAAATCACTTACATATATGGTCCACATGTTATGCATATTAATTATGGTCCCATCATTTCATTAAAACTTCCAGCTTATAAAACAAAGCATCAAGTCAATTTATAATGCAACCGGGCCTGACAAGTTAACTTACCTATTCATCTTACGGTTGCGGTTTTGATTGCATTCCTTTTCCCAATCCAACGATAATCGCGCTATCCACTTTCACAAAGTTTATTTCTCCAAATTCACACGACATTCATGGTTTTGGAATACCACTCAAATGCACGTGTCAAGTGTTGGCATATATCGCGTTTTTTTAAGGAATTCTACTTAGCGGTCTTGAGGTCACGTGAGACCACTTGTTTTGGATTTTGAAACCACCATTACTGTTCTACGCTTCTGATTCCCTTTTGACTCGGGATTCTACCCAATTCTTCAGCGCTACAACTCTCACCATTTTTTCTTTCGATTCTATTTCATTTGCCCCAACATTTACGCAGATTTCGATCTCAATTTTGCATCTGCCCTCTTCCAGATAAGGCTAGATTCCATATTATTCGAACCATGGTTTTATTTCAACGATTGTGCAACTCTATCTTAATTTCTCTACCATGCCATTCCACCTTCAACAGCTTCCAATGTATGATCGTGCCACGTCTAGACACAATTTTTTTTCTGATATGAAAATCGAAATGTAGTGCTTCATTTCATAAACGAACAGGTCTATGAAAACCCTCTACACCTTCTTCTACTGCGATATAAATCATCGACTCATGATTTGTTTCTGCATGTGCAAACGCACCATCATCTTGATTTTCTGGTTGTCTACAGTTCATTCTTCAACTGTATCATAGTCCTTCAATTCACTTTATGTCATCAATCCTTGCAATGATCGATGACTGCAATCTTCCTACAGTCTTTTCAAAGATAATTACAAACCTTTAACTCAAAGCGACAATATCGATATTAACATCGATTTCTTCAATGGTACACAGAACACCATTCAAAACCCCAATTACAGAGTTTATATCCTGCATTACTCATACAATTGTCTATTCAAATTCAAAACCCATTCACACAGAAATTAATTCAAAAAATATTCATATTATTCTAAAACAATTCCTTCATATATATCCAAATGAAATCACTTACAAAATTTTTCTTGTCTTCGGCCAGATCTTCAAAATCAATGGCCCATTCAATTACCCGTAGGCTTATAGGAACAAACCCTATTTCCTAAAACTTGAAGCACTCACACATTATGTAGCTCTTTAAAGACCCCAAACCTTTCTTTTCTTTAGCGCAACTCCCTCCTGAGCTTCTTGTCTAATGCTCTCTCTACTGCCTCTGCTTCTTCCTGGTGTCTGAGTTGCCTTTTTTTTCTGGTTCTTCTTTGTGATAGTTCAAGTGCTGCTCCTTTCTTCTCCTTTGCCATCAATGACAATATTTCCAACAGTCTCCCCCTTTGGCATTGATGGAAATACTTTAATACTCTTCTTTTGCTTGCTTTTCCTCCCCCTTTGAAATTAATGGCAAAGGGTTGCACATTTCCTAGTGTGGTTTCCAAATCTTGTCCATAATACTCTGATCTTCAGGACCTATTCCATGCACTGCTCATTATTTTTGGCTCTTTTGTGACAATATTTTTTGACTGATCTCCCCCTGGAATGATGCTTTCTTTTCATGTCAGAGAGTAACATCTGCAGACACTACCCCTAGTTTGTCTCTTAGATATTTGAATGGTTCTTTAGCAAGAGTTTTTGTGAATATGTCTATTGTTTGTTCCTTTGTTGGTACATATTCCAAATTCACTACTTTATATGCTACTTTTTCTCTGAGGAAATGGTATTTAATTGGGATGTGCTTTGTTTTTTAACGAAATACAGGATTTTTTGATATACTTATTGCACTTGTATTGTCACATTTGATTGAAATTGGATCATCCATACTTACCTTCATGTCTTGGAGAGTTTGTTTCATCCACATTACTTGTGTGCAACATGCTGCTGCTGCTATGTATTTTGTTTCTGTTGTAGATAGAGAGATGGAAGTTTGCTTCTTGCTTAGCCATGACACCAGACTTTTTCCCAAATAAAATGTACCTCCACTTGTGCTTTTTCTATCATCCATGCAGCTGGCCCAATCTTCATCTGTATATGCTTTCAAAGTGAAGCTTTTTCTTTTTGGATACCATAGCCCATAATGTGCAGTTCCTTGTAGATATCTGAATATTCTCTTGATTGCTAGTAAGTAATCTTGTTTTGGTGCTGCTTGATATCTTGCCACAAGTCCTACTGCCAACACAATGTCTGGTCTAGAGGTAGTTATGTATAGCAGAATTCCTACCATGGATCTGTAAAGTCTTTGATCTATATCTGTAGATCCATCATTAGCACATAGCTTGCATCCAATTATCATGGGAGTTGACACAGGTTTGCAGTCTTCCATTTGGAACCTTTTCAAAATCTCTCTTAAGTATTTTTCTTGTGAGATGAATGTTCATGTGTTATTTTGTTGAAATTGAATTCCTAAATAGAAGGTGAGCTCTCCAATCATAGACATCTCAAATTCTGATTTCATTTCTTCAACAAATTATTTTGTTAACTTCTCTTTGTTGCTACCAAACATGATGTCATCTACATATACTACTACAATAAGGAGTTCATTTTCATTAGCCTTTATGTATAGATTGTTGTCTACTCCTCCTTTCTTAAAACCTTGTTTTTGCAAGTATTTTTCCAGCCTTGAATACCATGCACGAGGAGCTTGTTTCAACCCATATAAGGCTTTCTTTAATCTAGACACATAGTCTTGTTTATCTGTTAAGGAGAATCGTTCAGTTTGTTCCATGTAGACTTCTTCCTCTAAATCTCCATTCAGGAAGGCAGACTTCACATCCATTTGATATACCTTGAAGTCATGGTAGCATGCAAAGGCCAAAAACATTCTGATTACTTCCATTCTGGCTATAGGGGAAAATGTTTCATCATAATCAAGACCTTCGATTTGAGTGTACCCCTTGCATACAAGTCTGGATTTATTTCTGATTACCTATCCTTGTTCATTCATCTTATTCTTGTATATCCATTTTGTGCCAATGAAATTTTTCCCAGTGGGTCTTGGTATTAACTCCCAGGTATTATTCTTCTTACCATTTGTCTTTGTTGGCTTCTTCGAACATCTTTGGCTCTATTTGAGATAAAATGGCTAGGTATGCTTCTTCTTTCTGTTCAGCTAGCTATCTTCTAGTCTGGACTCCCACACTTTTATCCCAAATTATTTGGTCTTGTGGATGATTCTTTTGAGTGTGTCTTGAGGGACCTTTTGAGTTTAGTTTAGTATCTTATGTTGTCTTGCTCAGTTCATCATTATCTTATTTCTCATCTTCAATATTATCTGGAGGATTGGTGCATCTTGTGCTTCTTTTTCTATTTGGTATTTCTTCATCGAATCTTACATCAATGCTTTCCACAATCTTTTGTTGTAGCACCTGAAGCCCTTACTCTTGGATGCATATCCTAAAAATATTCCTTCATCAGCTTTTGCATCAAACTTTCCCAGGTTTTCTTCACTATTTTTTATGAAACACTTGCTTCCAAAGACTCTAAAGTGCTTGATAGATGTTGGTTTACCATGCCATAGTTCGTAAGGAGTCTTTTCACAGTTTGGTCTTAAATGAGCTTTGTTAAGAATGTGCACAGCTGAGTGTACTGATTCTGCCCAAAAGGTTTGGGGAATGTTACTTTCTTGCATCATTGCTCTGGTAATCTATTGTACTGACATGTTTTGTCTCTCTGCCACTCCATTCTGTTGAGGTGTACCAACAATTGTAAATTGTTGTTTTATCCCATGTTCATTATATAGGTCTGCAAAATCATAGTCTGTGAATTCACCTCCTCTATCTGATCTGATGCACTTTAACTTGCATCATGTTTGATATTCTTCCAATGCCTTGAATATCTTGAATTTCTCAAGTGCTTCAGATTTATATTTGAGAAATGATACCCACGTCACTCTGGAAAAATCATCTATTATCAGCATGAAATAAGATTCTTCGCTTGGTGCTTTAGTTCTTGAAGGTCCACACAGGTCCATGTGAACAAGCTGAAGAGGTCTACCTGTAGATAGTTTCTCTTTGGTCTTGAAATATTTGCGGGTCTACTTGCCTAGTTGACAGGATTTACATATGGTATTTAAAGGATTCTTTATTGCTGGCATATCTATGACTGCGTTTTTCTTGCTTAGACTGATGATGTGGTCAAAGTTAAGGTGTCCCAATATTCTATGCCATAACTATGATTCATCAAATTTGCTTAGGTGGCATGCTTCATTCTCTTCTTTCACTATATAGACATTAATTTTTGTTTGAATACCTTTGATCAAGGTCTTTCCTATGGTGCTTGATCTTACTTCACATTCTTGTGCTCTAAAAAGAACATCACAGCCTTTGTCACACATTTGACTGACATTTAGCAGATTGTCTTTCAGCCCATCCACAAATAGTACATATTGAGCCTTTCCTCTTCCATTATCCAGATTGACTGAGCCTTTCCCTTTGATTTTCCCTGCTTTATCATTGCCTAATGTTACATTCCCATATTTCTTTTCATCAAAGGTTACAAACTTGCTTCGATCTCCAGTCATATGTTTTAAGCATCCACTATCCAAATACCATTGGCTTTTCTGGTCTTGAGCTATTAGAGCCAGGTCACACTTATTCAACTTCTTTTTCCACTGAATGCATCCTTTTGTTTGGTACCCTTCCTAAGATGATGGACCACATTCTCTGAGAGGACATTTTTTACACATGTGCCCAACTTGATGGCAGTCACAGCATTTGATTATGTTTCTGAATGAATTATGTACACGAGTGAATTGTTAGGTCCCTATATTACTAGTATAGTCCCTTATTGTTGTTAGTGTAACCCCATTATTGTTATTATTGTTACCTTGTAAGCCCCATATTTTTATTATTGTGCCCTTAAAATATTATTGTTAGGTTGGCTAGGATTACATTGTGGCCCCACTAGGATTACATTAATGCCCCATGGACTCCTATACATAGAAAGGAGGATTTGTAAATTGTATCATCCAAGAATTGTTCATTTATGTAATTTATTTGAGGTTGCCCCCTCGAAATGGCTTATTTCCAAGGCATTGATATCTCTTTTCTTCTATTTTTGGAGCTGGTTACACAACATTTGGTATCAGAGCTTTGGATTCTAGGGTTTCACTTCTCTAAACAGGTCATCGTGGAATTTTCGCTATAACTTCTTTTCTACAAAGGTTCAGAATCTGAAATTTTTAAGGTGTGAAGCTGAAATCTTGAGGAAACTCTTCAAAAAATTTCAGATCTTGGTTCGTAATATTGTCAGAGATATGATTTGTGGAAGGTCGTGCTTTTTCAGGCTCTCGAATTTCATCTCAAAGAAGTGATCGTGGGAAAAGATTCATAACTCTCTCTCTGAGCATCGGATTGGAGTACCGTAAAATGTGGTTGCAATTAAACAGACTGTAGTTTCATGGCTATCAATTTCAGAGCTGAAAGATGAAATAGTGACACGTGGCAAGTCATAAAAGTTCGCTCTAATGAACCAGTCCATAATTAGGTCATTGTGGACGATTGGACACAACTTTGTCTTGGAGAATCCCAATCAAGTCAGACCTATGGCATTTGAAAGAGAATTTAGAGGGGTACGTCAATACTAAAATTCAACGATTGAAGTGTTGCAATCACAGAGATAATCAAATTTCAATATCGAGCTCCTCAAAAGCAAGAAAAAGGTGTGTATTTTTTTTCTGAATTGCATAAGTCTTGTTTGAAGAATAAATTTGAATTGATTCCAAGGGAATATTGTAGAATAGATATTAGTATTTAATTCTAAAATATGCCCCATAAAAATAATTCAACACCCATTAAGCCTTCAGAAGGCTCTACTATGACTCATGAAGATGAAGAATTGCAACATGATCTATCAAAATTACAAGAGCAAGTGCAACAAATTTTTCTCTCGCAAAGAGCAACAAAAAATGAAATAAAAGTTTTGAAGAAAGGCATGGAAGCTAAGATGGATGGCATGGAAGCTAATATGGATGACATGAAAGAAAACATGGAAAACATGAAGAATGATCTAAAAGTAGACATGGAAGGTTTGACAAAGTTGATACAAGAAATGTTTCATAATGGTGAACAGATAGTAGAAGAAACTCATGATGAGAACAAAATAAATGTTAATCGTGATTTCACAAACTCTATTTTTGGTGGGAAGAACTACCATATTCCAAAAATGGAGATGAGGAAGTTTGATGGAAAGGATCCTGTAGCATGGATACTACAAATGGAGCAATATTTTGATCTCCATAACGTGCAAAAAACACAAAAGGTATGCATTGCAACTTTACATTTAGAAAAAAATACATTTGTATGGTATCGATGGCTTTAATCTCGTAAAAAAATTGTCACTTGGTCAATTTTTATGGAGGAAATGATAGCACATTATGAGGATACAAAGAGAAACGCCTTCTTTAGCCAATTGATAAATCTCAAACAAAAGGGCTTAGTGGGGGAGCACATTGAGGACTTCCAATAATTGAATATAAGGGTAACTGATATTCTAGAGGAACACAGGATTGATCTCTTCATAGGCACTTTAAAGGATAACATCCAACATGAATTTCGCGTTTTGGAACCTGATTCATTGGAGAAGGCATTCAGGTTGGCAAGAAAAATTGAATGTAAAATTATGGCGACAAGGAAGCCTACCACTCACTTCTATAAAGAAGGAAGTGTTTCTACGCCTAGATTTCCACAACCTACAAGGTTGACATCACAAAAATTGGAAGAAAAAAGAGAAAATGGGCTTTTCTACAGCTGTGATAGAAAATACACTAAAGGTCATAAGTGTGCTGAGAAGTAATTATTTTACATAGATTGTGAAGAGGAAGAAGAAAATGAACAAGAAGAGTATATACACCAGGAACCAGCCATAGAAGGGAAAGAAATGTATTTGACCATATCGTGTAATGCACTGGCAGGAATTACCACTCCTCAAACTCTCAAGATAGAAGGACATATCAAGAAGAAAAAGGTAATAGTGTTGATTGATTCAGGTAGCACCCATAATTTTATTCATTGTAATGTAGCCAAGGAATTAAATTGTTTCCTATACCCAGCACCAGAATGTCAAGTGATGGTTGCAAATGGAGGAACTATAAATTGCTCTGGAAAATGCCATAATATCAAGCTAACCATGGGGGAATGTGTATTGACTAGTCCAATGCTTTCCATTCCTATGGGAGGTGCTGATGTTGTACTAGGAGTACAATGGTTACAATCTTTGGGGACGGTAGCTTTTAATTTTCAAGAACTTTTCTTGAAATTTTTTTCAGAAGGAGAGGAAGTCGAATTACGGGGTATTGCGAGGAAACCGGGAAAGATAATAAGCTCTAATGTCATGAAAAAACTTCTAAAGAAATAACAACGAGGCATAATTTCACAATTATGCTCATTAGAAGTTCCAACATCAAAATCATCTATTTCTGCAGATCTCCAACAGGTCTTGGACAATCATTCCAAGGTGTTTGAAACTCCCAAAGGACTCCCACCTATTCGTGATCATGATCATGCTATTCATTTGATTCTAGGAAGTGTTCCTCCAAACATCAGGCCTTATAGATATCCTTATGTCTAAAAGAGCGAAATTGAACGTATGATTGCAGAAATGTTAGAGGCGGGTATAATTCAACCTAGTCAAAGTTCTTTCTCTGCTCCTGTAGTATTGGTACACAAGAAGGATGGATCATAGCGAATGTGTCCGGATTATAGGGAGCTCAATAAGCTCACCATTAAAGATAAATTTCCCATTCCTGTGATTGATGAATTATTGGATGAATTACATGGAGCAATTTTTTTTACCAAGTTGGATCTTCGTTCAGGATATCATCAAATTAGAATGAAGATTGAAGATATTCCAAAAACAACATTTCAAACTCATGAGGGTCATTATGAATTTTTGGTCATGCCTTTTGGCCTTACCAATGCACCTTCTACATTTCAAGGGTTGATGGATTCCATTTTCAAACCCTTCCTTAGAAAATTTGTGCTAGTATTTTTTGATGATATACTAATCTACAACAGGTCTTGGAAGGATCATGTTGAACATGTTGACAGGGTGCTCAAACTATTGCAGGAGAAACAATTATATGCAGAAACATCCAAATGTTTCTTTGGAGTACAAGAGGTGGAATATCTGGGTCATATTGTATCTCACGAGGGTGTTAAAGTAGACCCTAACAAAATTAAAGCCATTAAGGAATGGAAAGTCCCCACAATCATAAAGCAGTTGCGAGGATTTCTCGGGTTAACAGGGTATTATCGCAAGTTTGTTAAGAATTATGGGAGAATAGCAGCACCTCTAACAACATTATTGAAGAAAGAAGCATTTTCATGGACTCCTGAAGCAACTAAGGCCTTTGAACATCTTAAAGAGGCAATGTGCCTAGCACCGGTCTTAGCTACGCCAGACTTCACAAAAACCTTTATTGTGGAATGTGATGCCTTAGGAAATGGAATTGGTGTTGTTTTAATGCAAGAAGGAAGACCCATTGCTTTTGAAGGTCGTCCAATCAAAGGAAAGTATTTACAGAAACCTATTTATGAGAAGGAAATGTTAGCAATACTGCATGCACTAAAGAAATGGCGAACTTACCTAATGGGAAGACACTTCAAGGTAAAAATTGATAATGATAGTCTTAAACACTTTTTGGAAAAAAGAATATCGTCAGAAGAGCAGCAAAAATGGGTCACAAAGATGTTGAGTTATGACTTTGAAATAATCTACAAAAAAGGAAAGCTTAATGTTGTTGCAGATGCACTCTCAAGAAAGAATGAAGAGGTGGAAGCATTGCTTTGTACCATTTCTATTATCCAACCAGATTGGATAACCGAAGCAAGAGATGAATGGAAGAAGGACAAAGATGTATGGACACTCATTCAAAAGTTGCAGCAAGATCCTAGTACATCTGATACATTTAGTTGGAAAAATAATTCCTTATGGTACAAAGATCGCTTATATCTTTGTAAGAATTCCCAACTAAAACAAAAGATTCTTCTGGAATTGCACACTTCTCCTTTAGGAGGACACTCGGGATTTTTAAAAACTTACCACAGGGTGAAGAAAGAATTTTTTTGGGATGGCCTTAAATCTGATATTCAAAAGTTTGTGACAGAATGTTTGGTTTGCCAGCAGAATAAAGTTGAGACAATTAAGACCCCGAGACTTCTACAACCTTTATCCATTCCAAGTCAACGTTGGGAGGAGATTTCAATGGATTTTATCACAGGTTTACCTAAGTCTGAAGGAAAGAGTGTCATCATGGTGGTGGTTGATAGACTTACCAAGTATGCACACTTTTGTGCATTATCTCATCCATTTAAAGCAAGTACAGTTGCTACTACATTTATGGACAGAATTCAAAAGCTACATGGAAGCCCAAGGGTTATTGTGAGCGACAGAGATCCCATTTTTACTGGAAATTTTTGGACGGAGTTATTTCCTTGTTTGGGTACTCAATTAGCTCATAGCTCATCTTATCATCCTCAATCTAATGGTCAAACTGAGATAGTAAATAAATGTTTGGAAGGATATCTTCGTTGTTTTGTATCTAATAAACAAACATAATGGGTCAAGTGGTTACCACTCACTGAATGGTGGTATAACACTTCCTTCCATATTGCAGCAAAAAAAACCCCATTTATGGCACTTTGTGGATATCATCCACCATCCATCACATCATCTTTAAGGGAAAATTCGAAGGTTCAAGCAGTGGAAGATCACATCGAGCATCAAAAAGAAGTTCTCCAACTCTTAAAGGATCATCTAAATTTGGCACAGAATCAAATGAAACAACAGGAAGATCAACATCGCAACGAGAGAAATTTTGATGTAGCAGATTGGTTATTTTTATGGCTATAACTGTTAGCCACCTATAAATTATGTTATACCATGCGGTGGCTAGACTTTGTCTTCAAGCCTTGAAGAGATAGTTTCCTTTGAAAACCTATCATATTTTTGAAGTCTTATGATGTTCTTCATCCTCTTAATTAATCTTCACTACTGTTTCACTATTAGCCCTAAAATACCTGTTGATTTACCAAGAGAAAGAATGCTTAAAACTCCATTTTTTCATCATTACACTTCTCCATTTCATTCCAAAAATTACCACATTTAGCCCCAACAGCCTCAAATCCCCTTCAAGCCTTTTGAAATCCCTTTATAAGGTTTTAAACCTTGTCTTTTCCCCTATTGGAACCTTCAAATTCCTTAAAAAACTCCTCAAAAATCCTAAAAAACCTTCATTTTCTATAAAACCTTAAGCCCCTTTCGGCCTTAAGCCCCAGGCCCTTTTTCTTATGTGACCTGGAGCCACGACCGAGTGTTAAGCCTCATCGCTCCATTACAATCGGTGATCACAATTCCCTTTATCCTTTTCCTTTTTCCTCCGATGGCGAGATTTGTCGATTTAATCTCAGCCGTCGAATCCACAAGAACCAACAACCCAGATTCAATCGCGCTCCGCTCATAAGCCCTTCACCATATCATCCGCCGATTTTATATATAACATTGATCTCTCATACCAATCCTACGGCCAGCGCTTAATCGCACATCGCAAACTCAAACACCCCGGTGCTTTGGCCTCTTTCCTTTTCTCTGATGCGATGTAATCCCGGCCGTTCATTCCACCAGATCGGAAGGTTCACGCTTCATCGCATCACGCTCATCCGTCGTGTGATCCTCCACCATCCCGACCTCCGATTGAATCTCCACCGTCGATCAATTTTGATCAGATAGTCCGCACTACTTCGCATCCTTGCCTTTCTCCCTTCTCCTCTCACCATTTGCGTCCTGCACGATTCTGCGATGCAATCTCCGCCGTTGATCTTCTCAAAACTGACGGTCCACATTACTTCTACTCTTCACACCCCACCCTTCTCATTCTCCCCCATCAATCCTCACGATCCGATGGCTCCCATTGATCCTCCTCTTTTTAACCCCATTTGACCATTTTTAACCGGGCGTAAAGGATTTTTCAAAGCACGCCAATTTTGCTGATGTCACCATGGACCCCACCTGTCTTTCAAACCTGCACCTCTTCATCCATCGCACTAAACCTTCACTTTTGGATCTAGAGCCTCCAATCCAACAGACCAGAATCCATATCACGTAATTTTTGGCCCCTTTCCATAGTGCGCTACTTCCGCATGATAAAAGTGGTTTTAGAAATCCACATGTCAAACGATAATGTATATCGCGTTCCAAAAGCTACCACTTACCCCCCCCCCCCAAATGCTACGTGAAAATCGCTGCCAGTTTTCCCAAAACCACTCTTCTTCATATTCGTGCCATAATTCAAATGCGAGCCTCGTTAGCTGTTCTGCCGGGTTTTACATCCTTCGCTGTTGCATTTCCCCATCCGCAATCATTCCTACCACCTCTGTTAAACCTCTATAATGTAGTTATACCATTCTCGCAGGGTTTCTTAATGAGTTTTTTATGTTCTGCATGGTTCTAATGGTGGTTAATCTGTGTATTTCCATAGTCACAGACAGGTGACTGATAAGGTTCAGAGTGACGATTCTAACCTTAAATCAATGAAGAAAAGGAGCCAGCGGGTTGCGAATTCATGTTTTATCAGGGAGATCACAACCTTCAATCTCAGATTAAACCCGCCAATAGTAGAAAGCCACCTATATAAGCAAATAACAACAAAGTGTATCAGTATTGAAGACCCGAAGACAAATATCGAGGCTTAATCAAGCCTAAACACAACTCAAAATAAAATTAAAGTGTTTTAAGGTAAAACAGAAAGAATTGTCAGCCAGAAAGGCCTCCACTGCCACATCACAGGGGCTAATTGAATCCCCAGCTGCCAATGTTACCACCTGTAGCCTCTCTGCCTCAAAGGAATACCCAGATTGAATCTCAGCCAGCAACATTAAACACTAAGGCAAATGACAGTTATTACAAACAAAGGAAGACATTTCAAACTGTCAGTAAAGTTATTAAAAAGATAATAAAATGAAAAAATATTTTCACCCACTAAGCCTAAAAAGCAGAAATAGAATAAATGAAACAGAGTTGTAATTCGATGCATTCCTGCCTTATGCCTTGCATGGTTTTCAAGGCTAGGAGTTGCATTTAACATAGCATTAATGATATTCAAGCCCTAAAACTCTTCCACCTCCTCATTTCTTCTATAAATACTTATGAAGACAATGAGAAGTTGTTGGTTGGTTGGTCACTAGTTGTAATACTGAAACTCTCTGAAATAATACATAGTCTATCTGAAGTTGAAGAATAAATTGAAGTATTGGAAGCTGGATTATGTTTTGACATGCTTGCTCTTGAGAAGGCTCTATCATTGGATCCCTAAGCTTGGCTATTGGTGATGTATTCTGAACTGTCCATTGTTTTTCCTGTTTTCATTATGTTTCATAAATTCTTACTACAGTAGGATGAAAATTTTAGGCTAAGAAATGACTCTTGGAAGCACCTTAGACCTGTTTATCCTTCATTGTTTTATGTTTTCTTCTGCTGAGGTATTTTAGAGTCTTTAATCATTCTCTTAAACCCTTTTGCTTGTTTATTTCTCAAATAGTTCAAATAGTTGGTTCCATCATGATTTATGGTTTTCCCTGCTTGTCTGCTACCACTTAAAAACTGTTTTTGAAGTCTCCCTTTGAAGTACCATTGTTTACAGTTAGCCAAGGAGGTCTATTTTGATCATACCCTTTGTCCCTGCTTGAAAAATTGTTTTGAAGGTCTTTATAGTTGTGATCATGGATGTTTTTAGGTGTTCCCTCTTCTATGACTGCAATTATCTGTGAATATTTCATGTTTTCTAAGTCCTTTGAAATAAATTCTTTGAGGAAATAGGGTGTTCCCCAAATCTTAGATTTCATTTTAAAAGTTCTCTTGAAGTCATTATTTGCTTAGAGTGTGGTTTGTAGAATTCATGGTTAGCCTTGTCTATCAAATACCTCTTTATTGTTCAAGTTATGTTTTCAAGTTCCCTTTGTTGAGAATTAAACTTCCCTTTTCAAAATCATTAATTTCCATCTCATTCACAAAAACTAAAGGATCCTATGGCCAAGTTAAATTTTCCCTTTGATATCCCATATCCATTGATCAGTTTGTCATAAACCTCGTCTTGACTCCATTGCCCAATGAATTTGACACTTCTTCTTTCTATCTATACTACCTAGACCTTTCATGTTCTGTTGTGCCAATTCAACCAAACAAACAAACAAAACAAAAACTTGCACTTAATAACTAGTCTAAAATCAATACTTAAAAGAAAACAAGATAAATCTTTGCAAAACATTTGAGAGATCCCTCTCTGAGAACAGGAGGACTAGATCCTGGAACTCTAAAGATTGGTTCTGATGTTGCCTTGTCTTTTGGTAAGCCAATCTATCAAAACACAAGACCCCAACAACAACCATACAAACAAATTTCCCTTAAGCAAGCTAAGAAGGATAATAAATTATCGCCAAAGTACTATGGTCCTTACAAGGTGTTGCAAAAGATTGGTACTATGGCATACAAATTGGAGCTTCCTTCTTCTTCACGAGTGCATCCATTTCTCCATGTTTCATGCTTAAAGAAGGTTATAGTTGAAAATCTTCCAGTTCAAACAATATTTCCAGAACTTGATGAGGAAGGAAAAATCATATTGGAACCTGACGCGGTCAGGGAAACAAGAACTCGACAGCTAAGGAATGGATCAATTTCAGAGTATCTCATCAAGTGGAAGAACTTACCCACTGAATATTCTACATTGGAGGATGAGAATTTTATACAGAAGCACCCAAAGCTACTCAAGTGTTGAGGACAACACTTTTTTGAAGGAGAGGGGCATGTTAGGTCCCTATATTACTAGTATAGTCCCTTATTGTTGTTAGTGTAGCCCCCTTATTGTTATTATTGTACCCTTGTAACCCCCATATTGTTATTATTGTGCCCTTAAATTATTATTGTTAGGTCGGCTAGGACTACATTGTGGCCCTACTAGGATTACATTATGGCCCCATGGACTCCTATATATAGAAAGGAGGTTTTGTAATTTGTATCATTCAAGAATTTTTCATTTATGTAATGTATTGGAGGTTTCCCCCTCGAAGTGGCTTATTTCTAAGGCATTGATATCTCTTTTCTTCTATTTTTGGAGCTAGTTACACAACATTCACTCACAGTAATTTTATGTGAAATCATTTGGAATCAATTTTCGGAAATATTCTTGTTGGCTATAGATCTCAACTAGTTTGCATATTCGATATGATCTGGATGGTTTTTTGAACCTTGGTCAGTTGGATGAGATGTTTTGTCCTCTATTTGAACCCTTTTCTTGTTTAAATCATTCAATAAATAGTTGAGGTTGTGTAGCAGTTGCTATGTACCCATAATGAAAGCAATACTTATCAAGTTATCACAATGTGGTTAGATCATACCTTATATACCAAAATATGAATCATGGCACATTCTTAGGTCTTGGAAAGAAAAAATATTTAAGAAATAATAAGAGATGATTTTTTAAAAAAAATATAATTAAGTGAAATGTTCATTCAATCTAAGGAAATTACTTTGACCTGTGCTTAAATTAAGAGAAACGATGGAGAATTCCTTGGGCTGTTAAGAAGCTTATGCAATCGATATGTGTTCTCAAAGCCATTTTAGAACATGGATGCTAGATCAAAGTAGGGTCATCTTCTTTTTTTCTTTTTTCAAATAAATGTTGCTTATATTAACACATATTACAACACAACATACAACTCTCTAAAGGAATTAAAAGGTCCTTAGGAAGGATAGAACTTTAGAATTACAATATTTAAAATCCTTTTTAAGGACAACCTTGGCTATAATCCTAGTTTTAAAATTAGCATATAACATATCATGAAATGATTCTAAAGAAAATTGAGCCCCATTGGAATCTGAATTGCAGTGAATCCTTAATATGGATGCAGAAAATCTATTTTGATGTAGTGCCAGACACCTTGAAAGTTACCTCGAGCAATTGCATCACAATCCCATATAGTGCATCCTTCAGATGGAGTGTAGGAATACTATTCTGATGCAGCGCCAGACATCTTGAAAGTGAGGTGGAGCAACTACATCACAATCCCCTACATTGCATCCCTCCATGGAAATGTTTTGTAGAAAATATGCTTCCACGAGGTCCAAATCATATATCTGGGACTTCTTTACTTCCAAAATATTTAAAAATATATTGAATGATCTTAGTCATTCGACACTGTAGACATTGAGCATCCATGAAGCTAGACTTTACAAGCTTGGTTTGAGAGGGTAATTCCTGATAAACCACTAACCATGGAAATATCATTAACTGAAACACCATGCTTCCAAATTGTGTTAAGGTGCACTATCTACTTCCATTTTTTCCTTAATATCCACTTTCTGTTGAGTATCTCTATGAATGGATGTGATAGATGAAGAGCCTGGTAAATCTGGCATGTTCTAAAGATCCAAATTGTCCCTGTATAGCACCGAAGCCAATCCCTCTAGATGTGGTTGGGGTTACTACCATTAAGTGTCTTCTTCAGGGATAAGGGAACACCCTTGGCTATAATCTTGGTTTTAAAATCATTATAGAAAATATCATGAAAGGATTTTAAATAAAATTGAGCCACATTGGAATAGAAATTACTGTGCATCCTTCATATGGGTGCAAACAATCTATTCTGATGTAGTGTCAAACACCATTAAAGTTACCTGGAGCAATTGCATCACAATCCCATGAAATGCATCCTACATATGGAGTGTAGACAGACTATTATGATGCAATGCTAGACACCTTGAAAGTGAGGTGGTGAAATTGCATCACAATCCCCTACAGTGCATCCATCCACAGAAAATGTTTGTAGAAAATATGCTTCCAAGAGGTCCAAATCAGATATCTGGAACATCTGTACTTAAAAAAAAATTAAAATATATTGAATGATTTCAATGACAGTGTAGACATTATGCATCCATGAATGTAGACTTTACAAGCCTGGTTTTAGAGACTAATTCCTGATAAACCACTAACCATGGAAAGATCATCAACTGAAACATTGTGCTTCCAAACTGTGTCAAGGTGCACTATCCGCTTCCATTTTTTCCTCAATATCCACTTTTTGTTGAGTATCTATGTGAGTGGATGTGACAAATGAAGATCCTGGTAAAGTTTCCATGCATTAAAAATCCAAACTAGCTTGGTATAGGAATGAAGTCAATCCCTCTAGATGGGGTTGGGGTTACTAACATTAAGTGTCTTCTTCAGGGATAAGGTTTTGAAAATTTATTTAAATGGATGTAACACATGAAGATTCTGATAAAGCTAGCATGCCTTAAAGATCCAAACCAGCCTTCTATAGCAACAAATCCAATCCCTTTTGTTATTCAATTAATGTGTGTCTTTTGCAGGTACAAGGCTTTTCAATTCCTGTATTCTGCCACTTGGTGACTGTCTCTGTGAATGGATGTGACTCATGAAGAGCCTTGTGAAATATTATAGATCCAAACTAGCTTGTTCAGTGTAGAAGTGTCTTGTGTGGGGATGAGGCTTTGCGATTCTTATTTTGAAACATAATCTGATTTGCGAAATCCCTTTTCTTGAGAGATCAATGTCCAAGACATCCACTTTCTCTTAGATTGATCCTAAAGGCCCCTTAACCCAAAACCATTTTTCAGTGAATTGTTTAAGTGGTAGCCTCTAAATTCAAGAAAGAGTAGTAGCCTAATATGTCGTAGCCTCTGAAATTCCCATGTCCTTTACATGAAAGACAAAGTGCAACCCTCTTCCAAGGTTCCCAAATTCTCTTAAGAATGATAGTCTGAGCAATATTCAAACCTATTGGTTTGGCTAGCATACCACAGAGTTGAATTGGCCCCTTCATTCTCACGATATGTTTGTTGTGAACAATTATGGATATGGGGAGATCCTTCCACAGTTAGACACTAAAAAGGAATTAAAATACCCACTTAGCAAACGAGATTTTACGTTATACACCAATAACGATCAATCCCAATCCTCCATCTTGCCTAAACATCATGGAAAACCACGATTGACCTAGATTTGCATATAATACTTCTGATTAGTAGCATAATCTTCATATAATACTTAATATTGATTGTTGTGTACATTAGTATCCCCTTTATTTTGAATTTAGCGGATTAGTCTAAAGTCAATGACCCAGCCTTTAAATAATGTTCCAAGGTCTGGTGAATGGAGCTCCTTCAATTTCCATTCCCAAGGTGTTTGGCTGTCTTGTTTGCATTGAGTACTCATATTAATTGTTGTGCACATTAATATCCACCTTATTTTGTTGTGTACTTGGTTTTACATGTTAAAGCCAAATTCAATTTTTTCCTTTCGAGTCCCTTCCTACTTATAGTCATTTAGAGATGGGGTCCCCTATGCTAGAGACACCAACATCCCCCTATCCCCCGAGAGGCCTCATAAAATTTGGGGGGGTGTTTCCATATGAATCTCAAGTGCATTTCCAAGCTCCTTCATCCCCATGTTCTAGAAATTTGGTGGAGCATTATAATTATCAATTTAATGATACTTTTCATGAAGAACCATCCCCTCTTAGCACTGGGGAATTGAGTATTTTTAAACAAGATCTAGTTTTACTTGTTCAAGAAAAATTCAAATTTTTTCATTCTAGTCCCTTCCTATAGGTGCATAGATTCATATGATAGCATTTATGGTTTAATGAGGATGGTAATTCCATTGAATTCTTTTCATTATATTATTTTACCTCTCTTTGCTCTATAATGTCATTGTCCCTTGAAGTAATATATGATGCATCTAAAAAAATGTAGGATTCTGTCAAATTTTAATTACTTCTTGATTTTAAAAATCTTGAAATAGTGGACTACAATTTTCTATATTCAATACTAAACAAATATTAATTTATTGAGCACAAAGTCAAGTGATTAAATAAATTTTCATGCTTAGACCTAGGTTCAAAACCCAGAAGACATATTTTCACACTAATGTTTCCCGCAGAGTTAATTTCCGCATCCATGGTCAATAGAAATCCAAGTGACATGCATGGCCTAAGGATGTAGAGTATCTCAATGAATGATGCCAATTTCAAGCCTTCTTTGGACTTTACAGAATAGATACTTCTTTGTCATGGAATTTGAGCCAAAGGAAGAGCCAACAATTAACCAAGAGTTATTTAACAACAAAGGAGAAAAATTGTTCCTATGGCCTTTACATACTTCATTGTAGACATTTTTAACTTATCCAAAACCAAACCTAACTGTAGTTGTAGCACTAATTAGGGAAAATCGTTGGTTTACCCCTCCAAGATTACCAATTCAAAACCCTAATAGGTTACCAATAGTGTTAGGTCCCTATATTACTAATATAGTCCCTTATTTTTGTTAGTGTAACCCCCTTATTGTTATTATTGTACCCATGTAACCTCCATATTGTCATTGTTGTGCCCTTAAATTATTATTTTTAGGTCGGCTAGGATTACATTGTGGCCCCATGGACTCTTGTATATAGAAAGGAAGTTTTGTAATTTGTATCATCCAAGAATTGTTCATTCATGTAATGTATTGGAGGTTTCCCCCTTGAAGTGGCTTATTTCTAAGGCGTTGATATCTCTTTTCTTCTCTTTTTGGAGCTAGTTTCACAACATTTGGTATCAAAGCTTTGAGATTCTACGGTTTCGCTGCTCCAAACAGGTCATTGTGGAATTTTCACTATAACGTTCTTTCTACGAAGTTTCAGAAGCTGAAAATTTTAGGGTAAGAAGCCGAAATCCTGAGGAACATCGTCGCAAAATTTTAGAGGTTGGTTCGCAATATTTTCAAAGATATGATCTGTGGAAGTTAGGTCATTTTGCAGACTCCTCAATTTAATCTAAACAGGTCATCGTGGAATTTGCGCTATAACATTTTTTCTACGAAGGTTCAGAATCTAAAATTTTTAGGGTGTTAAGCTGAAATCTTGAGGAAACTCGTCGCAAAATTTCAGAGCTTGGTTTGCAATATTTTCGGCGATATGATCTATGGAAGGTAGTGCTTTTTCAGACTCCTGAATTTCATCTCAAAGAGGTGAGCGTGGGAAAATCTTCATAACTCTCTCTCTGAGCATCAGATTGGAGTGCCGTAAAAAGTGGTCACAAGTATATGGAATTTAGTTTCTTTTCTATCAATTTTAGAGCTAAAATATGAAACAATTACACGTGGTAAGTCGTACAAGTTCGCTCTACTGAACCATTCCATAATTATGTCATTGTGGGAGATTGGATATAACTTTGTCTTGGAGAATCCAAATCAAGTCAGACCTCCGGCATTCGAAAGATAATTCGGAAGGCTACCTCAGTACCAAATTTTAGATATTTAAGAGCCACAATCATAGAGATAATCCAATTTCAATATCGAGCTCCTCAAAAGCAAGAAAAAGGTGTGTATTTTTTTTTCTTCTGAATTGCATTAGTCTTGTTTGAAGAATCAATTTGAATTGATTTCAAGGGAATATTGTAGAATAGATATTAGTATTGGGTTCTAAAAATTTCCCTGTAAAAATAATTCAATGCCCATTAAGCCTTCAGAAGGCTCTACTATGACTCGTGAAGATGAATAATTGCAACATGATCTATCAAAATTACAAGAGCAAGTGCACCAAATTTTTCTCTCGCAAAGAGCAACAAAAAATGAAATGGAAGTTTTGAAGAAAGACGTGGAAGCGAAGATGGATGGTTTGAAGAATAATATGTATGGTTTGAAGAAAGGCATGGAAGCTAAGATCGATGAAAAAATGAAAGACAACATGGAACACATGAAGAATGATCTAAAAGAAGACATGGAAGTTTTGACAAAGTTTATACAAGAAATGTTTCCTAATGGTGAAAATATAGTAGAGGAAACTCATGATGAGAACAAAATAAATGTTAATCATGACATCATGAACTCTAATGTTGGTGGAAAGAACCACCATATTCCAAAAATGGATATGAGGAAGTTTGATGGAAAGGATCCTGTAACATGGATACTACAGATGGAGCAATGTTTTGATCTCCATAATGTGCAAAACACACAAAAGGTACACATTGCAACTTTACATTTAGAACAAAATATATTTTTACGGTATCAATGGCTTTTCTCCCATAAAAAAATTGTCACTTGGTCAATTTTTACAGAGGAAATGATAGCACATTATGAGGATACAAAGAGAAACACCTTCTTTAGCCAATTGATAAATCTCAAACAAAAGGGTTTAGTGGGGCAGCACATTGAGGACTTCCAAAATTTGAATATAAGGGTAACTGATATTCCAGAGGAACATAGGATTGATCTCTTCATAGGTACTCTAAAGGATAACATCCAACATGAAGTTCGTGTTTTGGAACCTGATTCATTGGAGAAGGCATTCAGGTTGGCAAGAAAAGTTGAATGTAGAATTATGGCGACAAGGAAGCCTACCACTCAATTCTATAAAGAAGGAAGTGTTGCTACGCCTAGATTTCCACAACCTACAAGGTTGACACCACAAAAATTGGAAGAAAAAAGAGAAAAGGGGC
Source organism: Pinus albicaulis (assembly GCA_034641835.2). Lineage (NCBI taxonomy): Eukaryota > Viridiplantae > Streptophyta > Pinopsida > Pinales > Pinaceae > Pinus > Pinus albicaulis. Next base: position 223,160,692 of record CM076571.1, on the reverse strand, counting down.
TTTGCTACAGTTGTGATAGCAAATACACCAAAGGTCATAAGTGTGCTGAAAAGAAATTATTTTACATAGATTGTGAAGAAGAAGAAGAAAATGAACAAGAAGAGGATACACACCAGGAACCAGCCATAGAAGAGGAAGAAATGAATCCGACCATATCATGTAATGCACTGGCAGGAATTAACACTAATCAAACTCTCAAGATAGCAGGACAGATCAAGAAGAAAAAGGTAATAGTGTTGATTGATTCAGGTAGCACCCATAATTTTATTCATTGTAAGGTAGCCAAGGAATTAAATTGTTTCCTATACCCAGCACCAGAATGTCAAGTGATGGTTGCAAATGGAGAACTATAAATTGCTCTAGAAAATGCCATAATATCAAGCTAACCATGGGGGAATATGTATTGAATAGTCCAATGCTTTCCATTCCTATGGGAGGTGTTGATGTTGTACTAGGAGTACAATGGTTACAATCTTTGGGGACGGTAGCTTTTAATTTTCAAGAACTTTTATTGAAATTTTTTTCAGAAGGAAAGGAAGTCGAATTACGGGGTATTGAAGGGAAGCCGGGAAGGATAATAAGCTCTAATGTCATGACAAAGCTTCTAAAGAAAGAAAAACGAGGTGTAATTGCACAATTATGCTCACTAGAAGTTCCGACATCAAAATCATCTATTTCTGCAGATCTCCAACAAGTCTTGGACAATCATTCCAAGGTGTTGAAACTCCCAAAGGACTCCCACCTATTCGTGATCATGATCATGCTATTCATTTGATTCCAGGAAGTGTTCCTCCAAACATCAGGCCTTATAGATATCCTTACTTCCAAAAGAGCGAAATTGACCGTATGATTGCAGAAATGTTAGAGGCGGGTATAATTCAACCCAGTCAAAGTTCTTTCTCTGCTCCTGTAGTGTTGGTACACAAGAAGGATGGATCATGGCGAATGTGTCCGGATTATAGGGAGCTCAATAAGATCACCATTAAAGACAAATTTCCAATTCCTGTGATTGATGAATTATTGGATGAACTACATGGAGCAATTTATTTTACCAAGTTGGATCTTCGTTCAGGGTATCATCAAATTAGAATGAAGACTGAAGATATTCCAAAAACAGCATTTCGAACTCATGAGGGTCATTATGAATTTTTGGTCATGCCTTTTGGCCTTACCAATGCACCTTCTACATTTCAAGGGTTGGTGAATTCCATTTTCAAACCCTTCCTTAGAAAATTTGTGCTAGTATTTTTTGATGATATACTAATCTACAGCAGGTCTTGGAAGGATCATGTTGAACATGTTGACAGGGTGCTCAAACTATTACGGGAGAAACAATTATATGCAAAAAAATCCAAATGTTTCTTTGGAGTACAAGAGGTGGAATATCTGGGTCATATTGTATCTCACGAGGGTGTTAAAGTAGACCCTAACAAAATTAAAGCTATTAAGGAATGGAAAGTCCCCACAACCATAAAGCAGTTGCGAGGATTTCTCAAGTTAACAGGGTATTATCGCAAGTTTGTTGGGGTGTATTGGCTTTGTGATTGTTAGATCTACTGCTCTTGAATCTTACCCTTGCTGAGTTAAATTGGTATTATTGCAAGTTTGTTAAGAATTATGGAAGAATAATAGCACCTCAACAACATTATTGAAGAAAGATGAATTTTCATGGACTCCTGAAGCAACTAAGGCCTATGAACATCTTAAAGAGGCAATGTGCCTAGCACCGGTCTTAGCTACGCCAGACTTCACAAAAACCTTTATTGTGGAATGTGATGCCTCAGGAAATGGAATTGGTGCAGTTTTAATGCAGGAAAGAAGACCCATTGCTTTTGAAAGTCGTCCAATCAAAGGAAAGTATTTACAGAAACCTATTTATGAGAAGGAAATGTTAGCAATACTGCATGCACTAAAGAAATGGCGAAATTACCTAATGGGAAGACACTTCAAGGTAAAAATTGATCATGATAGTCTTAAACACTTTTTGGAACAAAGACTATCTTCAGAAGAGCAGCAAAAATGGGTCACAAAGATGTTGGGTTATGACTTTGAGATAATCTACAAAAAAGGAAAGCTTAATGTTGTTGCAGATGCACTCTCAAGAAAGAATGAAGAGGTGGAAGCATTGCTTTGTGCCATTTCTATTATCCAACCAGATTGGATAACCAAAGCAAGAGATGAATGGAAGAAGGACAAAGATGTATGGACACTCATTCAAAAGTTCCAGCAAGATCCTAGTACATCTGATACATTTAGTTGGAAAAATGATTCCTTATGGTACAAAGATCGCTTATATCTTTGTAAGAATTCCCAAATAAAACAAAAGATTCTTCTGGAATTGCACACTTCTCCTTTGGGAGGACACTCAGGATTTTTAAAAACTTACCACAGGGTGAAGAAAGAATTTTTGTGGGATGGCCTTAAATCTGATATTCGAAAGTTTGTGGCGGAATGTTTGGTTTGCCAGCAGAATAAAGTGGAAACAATTAAGACCCCAGGACTTCTACAACCTTTATCCATTTCAAGTCAACGTTGGGAGGAGATTTCAATGGATTTTATCACAGGTTTACCTAAGTCCGAAGGAAAGAGTGTCATCATGGTGGTAGTTGATAGACTTACCAAGTATGCACACTTTTGTGCATTATCTCATCCATTTAAAGCAAGTACAGTTGCTACTACATTTATAGACACAATTCAAAAGCTACATGGAAACCCAAGGGTTATTGTGAGCGACAGAGATCCCATTTTTACTGGAAATTTTTGGACAGAGTTATTTTCTTGTTTGGGTACTCAATTAGCTCACAGCTCATCTTATCATCCTCAATCTGATGGTCAAACTGAGATAGTAAATAAATGTTTGGAAGGATATCTTCGTTGTTTTGTATCTGATAAACAAACACAATGGGTCAAGTGGCTACCTCTTTTGAATGGTGGTATAACACTTCCTTCCATACTGCAGCAAAAATGACCCCATTTATGGCACTTTATGGATATCATCCACCATCCATAACATCATCTTTAAGGGAAAATTCGAAGGTTCAAGCAGTGGAAGATCACATCGAGCATCAGCAAGAAGTTCTCCAACTCTTAAAGGATAACCTGAATTTGGCATAAAATCGAATGAAACAACAGGCAGATCAACATCGTAGCGAGAGAAGTTTTGATGTAGGAGATTGGGTATTTTTACGGCTACAACCATACAAACAAATGTCCCTCAAGCAAGCAAAGAAGGATAATAAATTATCGCCAAAGTACTATGGTCCTTACAAGGTGTTGCACAAGATTGGTACTATGGCATACAAATTGGAGCTTCCTGCTTCTTCGCGAGTACATCCAGTTTTCCATGTTTCATGCTTAAAGAAGGTTATAGGTGAAAATCTTCGAGTTCAAACAATATTGCCAGAACTTGATGAGGAAGGAAAAATCATATTGGAACCTGAAGCGGTCACGGAAACAAGAACTCGACAGCTACGGAATCGATCAATTTCGAAGTATCTCATCAAGTGGAAGAACTTACCCACTGAAGATTCTACATGGGAGGATGAGAATTTTATACAGAAGCACCCAGAGCTACTCAAGTGTTGAGGACAACACTTTTTTGAAGGAGAGGGGCATGTTAGGTCCCTATATTACAAGTATAGTCCCTTATTGTTGTTAGTGTAACCCCCTTATTGTTATTATTGTACCCTTGTAACCCCCATATTGTTATTATTGTGCCCTTAAATTATTATTGTTAGGTCGGCTAGGATTACATTGTGGCCCCATGGACTCCTATATATAGAAAGGAGGTTTTGTAATTTGTATCATCCAAGAATGGTTCATTCATGTAATGTATTGGAGTTTTCCGCCTCGAAGTGGCTTATTTCTAAGGCGTTGATATCTCTTTTCTTCTCTTTTTGGAGCTGGTTTCACAACATTGGTGTTGGTTAAAAAATCACTGGCTAGGTAGATCAAATTTTAGTACATAAGCCTTAGTTCAATTCTCATCATAAAACTATATAGGTCTATCCAAAATGACGTAAATTTTTTGGGTTCCCTTCTAATGAAAAATTATCGATTCACCAATTATAGTACATGTGTTATAATTGCGTGTTGTTTCTTTGCATCATGATATTATTGTTTCAGATCATTCTATACTATTTTGTTTTTTAAATATATTTCTTGTATTGTTAATATTTTGTGTTGACATCTTCATCCCTTACTTCCGCTTATTGTCTCCGAACTTTTGGAAAATATAGAGTTATATGTTGAAAAGTGTAACTAGGTTGGTCTTCATGTTGATTATGTAATTATGTAATTATGTAAAAGAAGAATTCAATTTAATATATATTTTTTTTGTATGTGCTTCATGGGTTTCATAAGCATGATTTATTATGTAGATGGACTTCTTCTTGATGTCCATTAGGTTTAAAGTTAAGTGTCTAATCTAGTATTTTTCATATGCTCCAAGACCTTGTATATCAAGCTCCATGATATAGTAAAGTCAACCTTCAAAACACTACTGAAGAAACACCCTTCGAAATGTTGAAGAAATTACAATCCTAGTTGACCTTCATGATGCCTCATAGTCAGCCTATAGTCATTGGGAAAGTCGGCCTAGAGGTCGACCTAAAAGCTAAATGGAACACTGTATATAACCCAGTTTACTGCGGCTCATTTATACACAATACACTGTGGCTATCTTTGATATTTTACAGTGATAATTTTTTTAAAAAGAATAAATTACGGTATACAACACTGAACCTAAGTGTGGATTCCTCTAAAATAAATTCTGACAACCTGAAATAAGTTTGCAGATGTTTTGGAAAGGGTATGTGGATATATATATATGAACATACAGTAAATAACTACCATAAAGTAATTGCAGACATTTGAGATTATATTGTGGACAAGGCCAACTCTACCACATAGATTGCAAGTAGAAGACAAGAGTTAAGGGTTACAGATGATGCTGAAATTAAAGTGCGGATATATAAGACTACATTGCAGATAACAAGAACGTCACAGTGCATATATAGGAAGCACATACATGTGAATAAGTAGCAGCAAGAGGTGCAGACCAATCTCAAAATATTTGCGTATTAAATCTTAGGATCATTTTCAGATAAAAGGAGAGTGTATCATTGCAGACAGAGAAACATATGTATAAGTGCAGGAAGGACAGCATAGAAGATAAACTCATGAATGTGAATAAGTGAAGGAGAAGACAATGATCAGAAGGTAAAAGAGGCAGTAACAGTGAGGGAGGTAAATCCTTCCTACTATTCAAACAATTCAACTGCAAGCATATGCAAGGAGAAGATCAAGGTCTTGGAAGCTCATCTAGGTTAAGGGTCTAAGTCTTGGTCATGGTACTTTTCATTTGAAGATCTATAAGAATAATTCTTTGCAGGTTTTCCTCTCCAAGAGGGAGAGGTTTTTCCCTGGCTCTAGGATCCTAACTTGTGTGTCTTGTGTCTTTTGATAATTGACTTGATGAAAGATCAACTAAAATAAAAGAAGAGAAGACATAAGTACCAAAAGTAAGGTCACAAGTAATTATCAAGAAGAGAATTTGTATTAACTTACAACCCTTCAAATTCTCAACATTGTAGACATAATATTTATGTATAAGTGTGTGTAGATATTACATGATCATAAATTCATAGTACTGCCATTAATAAATATATAAGCATGAAGGAAGTGTTGTGATGGGTACAATGATAATTTTCCATCTTGCTTCATAGTAGCTTGATATGCAATTTTTTTCATTCTCTTTGGATTGACAAGATCTAAATGAATAATGTTTTTGTCATGCTAATATAAGTCCTTTTTTTATATGTGAATACATGTATTCTATGATACCCTTGTTAGTTTATTACTATTTAGTGCCATTGAGGTCAATCATACCTAGTTCTCTTAAGTAGTTAATAATATCTGTAGGATTAGTTTAGGTTCAACTGCATAGATTTATGACTTAACTCATTTTCTACTTTTGAAAGTTAATAAAATTATCTTATTTATCTATATTTAGCTTCAGACATGTTGTAATAATATTTTTTTATGTGCAGAAGGATTCATGAATTTTCCCTTCAGATGTATCAAGTGTGTATGAGAAACTGCCCCCTATGGATGTGTTTTTCCTATGTTCTAAGTGTTTTCCGTCAACTTATTTGGCAAGGTTTTAGGCCAATACTAAATAGGTTGTTTTTGATCCTTGGAAGAAATATAAATCCTAGCTTTTATTTTAAGAAAAAAAAATTAATATTTTTTGTCTTCCATTAAAACAAATCATCACTATTTTTTTCACTAAATCTTTGATAAATTTTTTTATCAATGCTACTAATTGTGCAAAACTACCTTCTATAGATAGATCAGGATTACTATGAAGGCAGAGTGTTCAGGTCACAGGTGTTTTCAATGATGGAAAGAACACAATGATTCTATAAAATATGGCTCATTTTCTCATCTCATTTTCTTTTCTGCATTCTCCAATTGTTGCTCATACACCATCTTTAGCTGCCACTTTTGTGAGTGATTTAAGTGCATTATCCTGCATGAGCCAGATGATGTTGTTGAATAATCAAGGTTGCCTCCTCCAGCAAAGGTGCATTATCTAATCAAGTTGTTTCCCCACAAGAACAATTAACATTGACAAGTAGGACAGGAAAGTCGAGCTCCCTAGCTTTTGAGTTTCCAACCTCTTGTTCAGCATCATAGTTTGTATTGTTGTCATCCATGGATTCATCTAAATTATCTTCTCTAAGGAAGTAAACACTAAATACCAATGCAAAGGTAAGAGAATGGGTTGTGATTATGTTTTTTATTTATATAAGATGCATTTTTTATCTAGCTTTCTTGAAAATTGGTAAAGAAAACCCAAGTCATGGATTTGTGTCCAATTGTGTTGTGAAATTATTGGCCTTGTTTTTAAAGAATTAAAGCTTAATCCAAATGCAAAGAGTTAAGCCCATGTTTCTCTACACCTAGACCAGTAGCATCTCCAGTGGTTCACGGTCTTTTATATGTTGCAGGAAATGTTCCTCCTATGACACCCATACAAAGCATACCAATAGGGCTTGGAGTAAGCTTTTTGGCACAACAAATTTCTCAACCTACCAATTTTTCTTAGTACAATAATGGTGTGGATGCATCTAGAGTGGGTGCTAATTCGTATATCCAACCTATATCCACCTTTGTGCCACATGTGTTAAGAGATGTTGTATCAAAAACTTTGACTACACAACCAGCAGTCGACAAAATCCCCCCTCCAGCACAACGGGTATGTTTTTTGTACCTTTATATAGAGAATGTGAGTTGTCTATTGAGATATAAATTATAAATATGCTCTAGTAGAGAAAGATAACTTATTTTATCGAGATTACATTTTTACTATCTTGAAGAAACTGAATGTTTACTTTCATATAGTATACTAGTATGCTACATAACATGCATTAAGATACTGATGTTTGAATAAATATGAACTTTTCCAAATTAAATATTTAAAACATGCATTTCCTTTCAAGGAATATTTAATCCATATTATTTGTCCGTGTGAAATTTGAAATTATAGAAGGACCAAAAGCTTGCAAATTTATTACGCAGAAAATTAAAAAAAGTTCGAAAAATGGCATACTAAAATGTTAAAGAAAATATTCAAGGTGATCATAATTGATCTCTTTTTAATGCTTTACAGTGAGTATATTATGATGTTTGCAAGATAAACATATTTCCTTGGTCACATATGATTTCAACTGAGGAGCTACAAGAATCAACACTATCTTTGATTTGAACATAAATAGTCTTATTAACTCTGAGTATTTCCCTAATCACAATGGGAAATGGATGTTACTCATGGATTATTTCTCTCATTATATCTATTAGTAAAATCTGCAAAATGTATCCCTATGTTTGAATCTTGGGAAAAAAACATATGATTGTTATCATTTGAATTATCCATATCTCCTGGAGCCCAAAAATCCATTTTATTTGGATAAGATTTATATATAACCTCAAAAACAACCCTATTATAAGTTGAAGGCCCATTATGTCCTCTTGATTCTTGACAAAGTATGATGCAATGAAACTAGGTGAGGACTGAATCCAGGTTTACCATGTGAAAACCTAGGTTCATTAAGATGACGACCTTGGTTTGAAGATAACCACCATACAAACTAGGACAACCCATAATTATTGTTTCCATCTCTATTTCATCATCAAGACTAACATACTAAGGATCTGTAACCCGTGGAGGTCCATGGTAGTCATTGCAATGCAATTTATTAGAATACATGTCATGTCCACAAGTTTTTATATTTAATCTTTGCATCCAATGTGACCATTTCTTATTATGAGATTTACCACATCTGAAAATGGCATCATTCACATAATTTTGAAGAAGTCTACAAAGGTCAACATAATTTTTTTCACATTTACAACTTCCCTCATATTTTTTGGTTCCTGAAGCTTTCGAGCAATTTCATAACAGAAAAAGGCAAAGTCAAGCAACAACAAAAATGGTCCACTAGTCTCTTTTCATTTGTTGATATTAGAATGAAGTTTTATTAGAGACATTGTTTGTTTATTTTGGTTAGAAAATGGTTGTTTGTTTATTTTGGTTAGAAAATGGTTTTCTCTTGGTTTTATGTGACTTTCAATTTATGATATGTAGCATGTTGGGAAATGGAAAATAATAACGTGTGACATTTATCTTGCAGAAATTGATGTTGAATGAAAGGATACAAAATTTAACCAGACTACAGTTCACTTTGGTAAAGGTAGAGGAACATATTTAAAAGGTTCCTAAGAATACACCATATACAGAGTTTGAACATAATATATGGATTTTTCTTTTGTAGGTATGTTCTTTCTTCTACCCACGATATCACAACAAGAAAAATATTGATATTGTAGAAAATTTTTGAGGACCTTATTGAGGTGGATTTTTCTGATGTCCTACTTGATTGATACCTTCTCTACTTGATTGATACATTCTCATATGTCAAGAATGCTTTAAATATGGATTAATATGTTCTTTAAAAAAATAAAATTCAAATTATATATATATATATATAAGATAAAAAAAATGTCAATGCTTTCATTTGATTGTTAGTTGACTCTATTGTGGGCAAGTTACATGAAATGTGATTGGAAAAAGGATGGGGAGACAATGCAGAGAATGTCTTAGATATGTTTAATTTTATGTTAGAGATCCTTCAGGCACTTGATTCATCGACTTTGGAAATGTTTCTAGTAAGGATTCCTATGGTTTTTAATGTTGTGATTCTTTCATCTCATGGTTATTTTGGGCAAGCAAATGTTTTAAGAATGCCAGACAAGACATTGTCGGAAAGGTAAAGATATTTTTTATAATTGCAATGTACATTCCATCATATCCTCTCTTTATTGTTTGATTGTATTTTGAACATTTATTTTGATTTTTTTTTGTCTTTTAAATGTGAAATTGAAAATACTTGGTATCATGTCCACTTAAAAAACAACCAAAGCTTGAAGATGAAATTAGTATTACATGATATTGATTGGAATCCTTAATAACTATTTTTGTTAAAATATTTTCATGACTATCAGAAAAGTTTACTTTCATGTTGTTATTTAAGTACATGTTGTTTATATAATTGACCAAGTTTATGTATAGAAAATGAAATGTTATTGTCGAATAAGATGATAAGGATTAAACATCACACCTCAGATTATTTTTTTCACAAGTTATCTACAGCTTGAGTTTTTTAGCATGTAACTTATAGGTTGACATGATTATGCGTAAGATTTCCATGGAGGTTGAATACTAAGTTATTAAAGTGTTATTTTCTATGGTGAAATTTTATTTTATTTCTTTATACAGGTTATCTAGCCACAAAGTGGCCACTATCTCTCAACTTAAGAAAACTTGTTCGAGTTGATTGCTTGTACGGGGAAAAATGGCTTTGTCATTTTTGATGTTGAGGTATGTGTCGTATAAATTCTTTATAGTCTACTTTAGTTTATATTCTCGCATTCATTGTCTTTCATGTCTTTCACTCAACATTGCATCTTCTTTTGTTTTCAGAAAATGAACTCAATATTGATAGTAAGAAGCAGGAATTGAAGAAATAGGAGAACAATAACATTGGAGTGACAAATGAAAAAAGGGAGAGACAAGAGAACCAGTCTAGTTATACCCTTAGAGCCAATATCCCACATAAGACACACATATAGAGAGTAATGGTCAAGTATTTAGAGTTGGCAAATTCACCTACAATGCCTTTGAAATACAATGATAATGTTTTGAAGTGATTGAAACATCATTTCAGGTGTAAATTGTAGTCCAATCAATATTAAGTTGGAAACTCATATTGTAATACTTTAAAATTTCATATAATATAATTTATATGGTTTAAATTATTTATAGTTGTACTTGATATTGTTTAGTATTGAAATTAACATATGCAACTTTGTGTTTTCATATTAAATGGAGATACCCATTGTATGACATTTTTTAAATTTAGTTGCAAAAGCATACTAATTAATTTATGTTGATTAATAATGAACACATAAAATCAATCTAAAACTACTAAATTAGTAGTTTGCATTGATTAATGATTACGTAAATAAAATGAGTATATTACTAAATTAGTCATTTATAATGATTATTAATTAAAGTAATGAAATAAATATAAACTACAAAAATAGTCATTTATATAATGAATATGAAACTACCAAAAAAAGATATATGACTATTGCTAATGATAAATTTGTGATTACAAATGAAAACTAAATTTTACATATATAAGACTATTAATATCTAATTTACAGTATCTTATAACATGACTAAAATTTAGTCATATTTCTCTTGTCATTAATTGGTTTCCAACAATGACTAAAATTTGCACACACACACATATATATATATATATATATATCTGTGTGTGTGTGTGTGACTATTAGTAGCTATTTTACAGTATCTTATAACGCGACCAACATTTTAGCCATATTTATTTGGTCATTTATTGGTTTTTCGAGTGATCATATAGTAATATATTCTGCTGTATATTTGGTCATTAATTGTGACAATTAATGACTAAATTAGTGACCACATTTATGACTAAATATACTAATAGATGATAAAATTGAGACAACCAATTAAGGACTAAGCTAAAAATGACTAAAAGTTTTTCGCGTTATAAGATACTATAAATTAGCTACTACTAGTCGGCGAATGAAAAATGGTCGTTTATATGCGAATTTTAGTAGTTTTTTTAGTAACTAATTAGCCATTTTGTACTAGTGAATCTGAATCCGTATGGAGAATTAGAGCGAGTCAAATTTTTGGTCAAATTTGGGCAGTGGGCTAAGTTTAACTATCCCACAAATTCATCGTGAACCGACAGGGAACCCATATCCTAAAAATGGGCGAAATTGTGGCCTCGTTAATTTGCCCAATGACCCTTATTTTTGTTAAAATAAAAATTGACCTATTTGTAATAATAATAAAAAAGGTGGTGGGCCATGATCCCTGCCACCCCCAAAGATCCACATTATAACAACTTTAAAAATTATGGGGTGGTGGGCCATTACCCTTGCCACACCCTCCACCCTTGGAAACCATATATATGGTGGATATATATTAACAAAAAAATTATGTGGGTGGGTGGGCCATGTCCGGTGGGCCTGGCTCACGCCACCCCCTCACAAAAAATATATAACGTAAAGGCCGAAGCAGGTGGGAGTTGAACCCATGGCCGGTGGACTGGCCCCACCCATGCGGCGGCTCCACATTACTGCACCTCATAAATGGAGTCAACACACCCATATTTAAATGCATTTGAACTGCAATTAAAAACCATTCAAACCATATTTAAATGGATTTCAAACCAAAAAAATTGTGCGCCATTTTTAACATAAACAAATAGCAAGCATGGGGTCGATGGGGTTGGAACCATTGACCACCCTGCACCCAACATAACCTATATTCCAGTACACCCAACGACCACGACCTGTAAATTATACTGACACTTGCACATATAAACACATTTCCGAAGTGCACCCAGCAGGATGGGAGGAGTGTGGAATTCGAGGCCGATTTATTTTTTATTGCAGGTGGAACCATGATCTGAGCCAAATTTTCAAAGGGGCCAAAATTGTCCGGTGTCTAAATTGGACAAATTTTATATGGATTTTACATCTCTCAACGACGAGAATCTAATGATTATGCCAGTTTTTGTAGCAGAGGTCTCGATTTTTTGGCCATTTTCTAGATTGGAAAGACGATGTCAAATTTCAGAGTGTGGATAGTCGATTTCATGCCATTCAATGCCACAAATTCGATGGTGCATTCATATCCAACAACTGAGCATTCTATTCTTCATATAAATTCATATTTGAGGTATATGAAGTGTTGTTGCCATGTACTTCATTGATTATTGTTGTGAGATGTTTTATGTCGTTTCGATTCCTTCTTGATGTATGATGTGGAAACTTGGTGTTTATGTCATGTGATATGTATTCATCATGGATGGTCATTTATGTTATGAGATCCCTTTTTCGCCTTGATAGCGGGATACTCTTTGTCACCATGTGTGAGGTTGTCATGCTGATAGGAGGTTTGTTATGAGTGAGAGTTCCTTGTAGCATGACGTCTCGTGGAGAGACTTTGCCACTCATGTTGAGGGCACATTTCCTTATATGACAAGTAATCAATGTCCATGTACATCATCACCATTTCCAGCACCAAATAAAGCGGCCAACACCATCGAGAGACCGAGGCCCGAAGACGTAGTCCACACTAGACAAACTCCATTATTAAACGTCTTGCATTTTATTTTGTGATTGTTGACATGTTTTCTTCTTAATTATATCTGCATATGTGTCCATTAAATCTTTGATAAAATTATATTCTAACAAAAATCACAAAATTAAAATATCATTGGTAAATCTGGTAGCTGACGGACCCAGATCAAGTGGTATCAGAGCAGTGTTCTTGCTGATGTGAATTGCAAGTGTGAACCATTGAATATGCAACAATGGAGGATTTCAAATACATGTACAAGGCCATGTTGAGGATGTCCGAAAGGGTGGACATGTTGTATGAAGCTTATGAGAAACAGGCAACAGATAATGTTGAGTTGAAAACACTTCTACAAGAGGAGGAGGACAAGAAGTAATTTCAGCTTCAATTGCAAGCCATGACAAATGCAATGGAAGAATTGAAGTGCAACGACAAAAGTATTCAAACAAATCATGATGCATTAAAGACACTCCTACGAGAAGAGAAAGAGGAGAAGCAACAATTACAAATTTAGCTACAATCCACGATAGAGGCCTTAGAGGAAGTGAAGTGCAATGAAGGTTTAGATAATCCCTCTTCACCTATTTAAAAATAAAAAACTGAGGTAAAAATTGTTGATTTCTCTTCAATTTCATATTCACATGATATCATTTCTGTTGGAAGTGTGAATATACCCATTACAGGAACTGGCATGAGACTCTTTAATAAGATGGGGTACAAAGGAGAAGGACTTGGCGTTAATGGCTAAGGCATAACTCAGCCATTGGAGGTTGTGCATATACCTCTCTATGCAGGTTTTGGATACACTGAAGGAGAATTCTCAAAGGTATAAGAAGCTTCCATGACATTGATGAAACTGCCAAGGAAAAATAATTATGGGAACACTTCACCATCATCTTATGGCAGCACATATTGCAGAGAGAGAGCTGAGGCAAGCTCTCATCACCATAATGACATCAGAGGAAAGCATACATTTTTGAACTCGTCAAGGGAAAATATTGATGGGAAATTTTCACCATCATCCCATGGAAGTTCATGTTGCAGTACAAAAGCTAAGACAAGCCCTCATCACCATGAACGCACCAGATACCACAAGGAAAGGTATAACAAGTCTCTATATTCTCAAGTTCATTTTGATTATAATCATGTTGATAATCATGGATGAAATTAATGGCATAGAAAAACTTGTCATTTTTTTGGTTTACATAACTGTGTCATTGTTGAGTGCTAGAAGAGAATAGAAGCACGAAAAAGTATGAGGTGTGAAAGGCCTTCTCCACAGCAGGGAAATAAATTGGTTAAGAAGGTATGGAGGAAGAAGACTCATTGCATTTATTGTGACAAAAGTGGCCATCAAAGAGCCACATGTTGGAGAATCCATCCAGAGTAATGTCTGAAGGACAAAGCTTCCATGCAGAAACCAATCAATGAAAATGATCAACAATCAAATCCACCACATTCATAATGGTTCACTCTGTTGAGTAAGAAATGGTTTTTCTACATGTATTGGCTAGAGTTGTAAGTCATGTGTTGTGATTTAAAATGTAAAAGTGATGATGTGTTTTCCATCACTTATGAAGCAACAATGATATTTTGGCCTTGTAATGATAGCTAGGGTATTTATTCCATTTAATATAAACTTGACCACCGAGTATTGTTATAAACTCATGGAAAGTATGGATGCTTGGGTCATAGATTGGTCACTTAGTTAAGCATGTAATTTTCAAAAATTGTACTACATGTTTGCAGAAGATGTAGGTGTTGGCTCATTGCTTATGGCTTATGGCTCCGAAGGACAAAGGTGAAGGAGAATGAAGGGTGACCTTTCAAGACACATGTGGTGTAGATAAGGTACACAACAACTATAGATTATGTTCATGATTTTGGTGGAGGAAAATATCCTTAGTGGGGAGGATTGATCCAGGTCGCTCCAGACACTCTCTGGAAACCAAGAGGTCTAATGATAGGTCAAAATTAAAAGTGGTCATATTTCCCTTGAACTAGGTTCATACTGAAGTACTCATCGCCTTGACTCTAATGGTGCAAACATATCTCCAATCCGAGCCCGTATGGAGAAGTTAGAGTGAGTGAAATTTTTGGTCAAAGTTGGGCAGTGGGCTAGGTTTAACTGTCCCACAAATTCATCGTCAACTAACAAGGAACCCAGCTCCCGAAAATGAGCGACATTTTGGCCTCATTAATTTTCCCAATGACCCTTATTTTTGTTAAAATAAAAATCGACCTATTTTTTATAACAAAATAATAATACTAATAATAAGGTGGTGAGCCATGACCCTCGCCACCCCCACAGATCCTCATTATAACAAATTTAAAAATTATGGGGCAGTGGGCCATGACCCCCGCTGCACCCTCCACCCTCGGCAACCATATATATGGTGGATATATATTAACAAAACAATTTTGTGGGTGGGCGGGCCACCTCCCACCCCATAAATAGAGTCAACACACCTTTATTTAAATACATGCAAACCACATTTAAAAACTGTTCAAACAATATTTAAAGGGATTTCAAACCAAAAAAATTGTGTGCCATTTTTAACATAAAAAAATGCCAAGTATGGGGGTCGGTGGTATTGGAACTCCCGACCACTCTACGCCCAACATAACCCATATGCTAGCATGCCCAATGGGCACGACTTGTAAATTCCGCCGACACCTGCACATATAAACTCATTTCCCCAGTGCACCCAACAGGGGAGGAGGAGTGTGGAGTTCGAGGCAGACTTATTTTTTATTGCAAGTGGAACCTTGAGCCATTCAGGGGTGGGGCAGTGGAACCATGATCTGAGCCACATTTCAAGAGGGGCCAGAATTATTCGGTGTCCAAATTGGACAAATTTTATATGGATTTTACACCTCTCGATGATGGGAATCTGATGAAGATATTAGTTTCTATAGCAAAGATCTCAATTTCTCGGTCATTTTCCAGATTCGAATGATGGTGTTGGATTTTGAGGTGTGGACAATTGATTTCATTCCATTTATGATGCCAAGATACTGGGTTAAATCAGATCTCAGAATGTAAAAACTCATGTGCTACTTTCAAAATTAAAATTCTTCATTAAAACCACAAATATGTTCAACTCAAGATACATATGAAGGAAAGAGAGCCATACAAATAAAATACTGATATAAAAACATAAAAACTTTTTGGTCAAATATTACAATGGGTGGCCTTTTGGCTCTCGGCCCTTCAAACCATTTCTCTTACTCTCTTTGTATTCCTCACTTGTCACTTGTCTTTTCTCACCCTCACAAGCTACATATTTATACATAAATATAATTTATTCCATTCCGTAATTTCCTCCACACTTATCTCAACTTAAAATCTAATATAGATTTATCTTTTTCTGATCTCAACTAAGCCTCGTTTATGGAATTCCTCATCTCTAGATTATCTACCTAATTCAACTCCACTCATATCCTTAATTATTTGAGGAATATTTACAATAATCCTCACATTTATATTTTCTCTCCTAATTTATTAAAAATGAGAGAATTAATTAATAAAATAATTAAAAATCATTTCCCCCCTAATTACATAATTGAATAATGAAAATTTAGTTTTGATGTTTCTGCATCAATTTAACACCATGACTTTGATGGTGCATTCAGATCCATCAGCTGAGCATTCTATTCTTCATGCACCATCAGAGTCGAGGTATATGAAGTGTTTTTTCCATTTACTTCATTGATTATTATTTTTAGATTTTTTATGTCGTGCAGATTCCTCCTTGATGTATGATGCAAAATATTGATGTTTATGTCATGTGATATGTATTCATCATGGATGGTCATTTATGTTCTGAGATCCCTTTATTGCCTTGATGGCGATATACTCTTTGTTACTATGTGTGAGGTTGTCATGCTGATAGGAGGTTTGTTATGAGTGAGAGTTCCCTGTAGCAGAATGTCTCGTGGAGGGACATTTCCACTCATGTTGAGGGCACCTTTCCTTATATGATAAGTAAACAGCGTAGATGTACATCATCACCATTTCCAACACCAAATTAAGCAGCCAACACCATCGAGACACCGAGGCCCGAAGACATATTCCACACTAGACGAACCCCGTTATTAAACATCTTGTGTTTTGTAGTGTGATTGTTGACATGTTTTCCTCTTAATTATATCTGCATATGTGTCCATTAATTATTTGATAAAATGAAATTCTAAAAAACATCACAGAAGAAAAATATCATGGGTAAATCCAGTAGCTGACGGACCCAGATAAGAAATATAGAGCATTTCTTCTTTTACCTAATTATATATAAAACCCCCAAAATTTCTCCTTTCACCTAGTTTTATATAAAACTCCTACGCCTGTCTATGGTTTAACTTCAACTTAACTTAATCTCAAGTTAGTGAATTGCATGAGTTAGTTGAATATTTCATATTGTTTATATTAAAAACATCATTCTAAAGAAACACATATTTCAACATTTCTAAATATTTCTATTCTATTTTTTGTCCTTTTTATTAATAAAAGAGTATGTAATTATGTCAATAGGCATGTCTATTTCAAAATAAGGTTCTAGAATTTCAATTTAATTATCAATAATTATGAGTTGAATAATAAAGATTTAACCTCTATAGAATATTGTAGAATATTCTTAGTAATATAAACAAATCAAAGACAAATTTATTTCCAAAGCAGTTATGCCTTTTCTTATCCTTTGAATTAAATTCATTAATTAAAATAATGTCACATTAACAAGTGCCATAAGAAATGAATTATCGATTTTTTGGCATATGATATTGATAAACCATGGTATTTGCCTATGGTATTATGACAAACTCTATTTCTAGATTAAGAATGAACATGAAAAAATATGAGTGAGAGAAGAGAGAGATAACCTTAAACTATTAGATACAATAAAACCAAACTTAAAATTAAAGACTGAACTAAGTGGCACGGGACTAAAGTTGTAGTGAAAATAGAGATATCAAACAATAACATAAATTAACTAGGCTAAGTGATTAGAATCTAATACTGCAACCAATATATGCTCTTTTGGGTCCTCAAGTTTCTACGTTTTGTAGGTATGTTGAGCTTTTACTCTATTATTTCCATTCTTCGATCTAGATACCTCAGGTGTTGATGCAAGTGTTCAAGGGATTGGAGAATATCCTCGAGGTGCTCATGCCAGTTTAGGAGAGTGTGTCCTAATAAAAACTTCATTTTCCAATAAATATCAACAATTTTCAAATACTGATTAAACCTTCCCCAAGTGTGGCCTGTATTCAAGATCCAGTTTAACCATTCCATGAGAACCTTTGTATTAGATAGTTGCAACTTTGAGAGGAGACTTCTCCCTCAGTTTTACTAATTTATCCTTGAATGTGGTCTAGTGTGAGGTTATGATACTGTGAGGAAAATTCCTCTACTATATGATGCATCCAATTATTTCCCCTATGAGTCCGCTCCTAAAAACAATTAGCCCTTATTCTTACACATACCCTAAGGCATGGGGAAGAAAGAAACCAAACTAGGAAAAACAAGTTTGGTCTAGCACTAGAAAGGATTTCCAAGTTCAAAATGGGGGTGCCATTAAAGATTAGAACTAGTAATAAAGGAGACATCAAAGGGGAAACTTATTGGGGAGTTTGATAAACCCAACCCAAAAGAAAAAAGAATGAGAAGAGTGTTTCCCCACCCCTACAAGCCTCAAAAACTAGGAATAAACGTTTAAAAAGGTATAAATAAGCATTAGAGCTTGAAAACAAAAGTGTTCAAGGGGAAGGAAAACCAACACCATAGGTAAAGGAGAAGAAACGAAACCATTGGAAATGCAGAAGCTTCAGGAACAATAATTCAAGATACTAGAGAAGGAGAAGGGACAAAAATTTTGTGACCACCAAAGGAAATTATTCACAAAAGTAAATAATTGAGTTTTAGGAGTTTGGTAAAGTTGTTCACCAACCATCCTATAAATTAACAAAAAAATAAAGCTCCAAACAAAATTGTAAGGAAAATTAAGATTATTGAAATCCATACATAAATGCGAGACGAGGAGGGAAAATATGCTTCCTAGAATTTGACGACTTGGCTGGTAATTTAGCTTTTAGCCATATAAAATTTCTTCATGGAACCTTTGAAAGCTCTATCTTGTCATCACAACATGAATGGAGTATTTATAGAAGCCCCCCATCCACAAAAGAGCAACACAATAAATACAAAGAATGCATGGTGTTATACTTCCACTAGCTTCATTCCTTTCAACACTATATAAATCATTATGAATGTTTAATAATTTGGCTTCATCATATTTTACTCCCCTAGGGATGTGTTGTCAAATCACTTTGGTCTATTAGCTAAGTGGGGTGCTAACATCTTGTCGCACCCGCCCTGCCCCCCCCGCCTTCAACTTCACCCCGTACGAGGTTGGGAATTCTCTCAAGATAATATGCCAACATGTGTTCTTAAGAGAAGAGTATAGCAATATGAGTCTCCAAGTGGATGAAATTGTGGTAGATGATTAAAAACACCCCATAGTTGAAAAGTAAATCAACTATTTTATTTCTCGCTCTTCGAACATGCATTAGGATAAGAGTTAGGATGTGCAAGCTAAGTGAAGAGACTTATTATAGTAGTGATTCTAACCTCCAACTTGTATATAGTTTATGGATCTAGGGGCCATTAGTAATCTTACAAATAATATTTTTTTTTTTAAATTATTTTCGTTTTATGAGGAGCTTAGTGCATCCTTGAGCCTAGGCATGCTCTAATCTTATACAGAGACTCATGATTTCAGTTGCATTATTGCTACTAATTACCATCATTCCAGAGTAAATGATTAGGGCATACTGGAATGATCTCTAATGATGCCACCATAGCCTGGTGGAGATGGATTACCTTTTGAAGCCTGATAGAAAATTAATTTCAAGAAAGAAGGAATTGAAGGGTGCCAAGTTACAAGAAAATATATGAGAGGGGATGGTAACCCAAGGGTGGGGGATGAAACTGTATATATAGGATCCTTGTCTCACTATTGGAAGATTCCTAGTCCCAATGGGACCATGAGAGGGAAAAAATATATTATTTGACCTAACATATAATAGAATTCCATGTGGAGTCCAATGGGATAGGGGACCCCTTACAAAGTCTTTGATTGTTCTCTTTCCATATTCGCAAGAGGATTAATCTTGGAGAAAGGGTCCAAATTTTATTTAGAACCAGATTTGAGATGGCCTATGATCACCAACACATTATAATATTGGAGATGTTTACGAGGTCTCTATTCGATTTCATAAAAAAATCCTCTAATATATTCCATAATCTTGCAGAGAAGGTGCACTTGTTGAAAAAATACTCCAAATTATTTTAGGGTATAAGATATAGAGCACACCAAGATGGATCCTATTAGTTTTTATTTTGTATGTTTTCCCATGTTAAAGTCTTGTTCTATAGGATAATCCAAATAAAAATAGATATTTTTTGCCACACATTTTTCTTCCAAATTTTGGGCCAAAATTCTAACGACTGGAGTTGTTATGTCCTACTTTTAAGTAATAGGATTCCTTGATAGAAAATATACCTTTAGATGTATACCCCCATCATAACTTGTCATATTTATTAGAGAAGGGGATTTGTTTATTTTGAAAACTCTCCAGAAGGTTTTCCATACTTCACCAGCTAGTTTGGGATGCCAAGTCTCTAGTGGAATTTACCGACACCATAGCTGAGTAAATTATTGCTCCGCCCAATAATCCATAGTTTTAGTTCTTCCTTGGGTTTTCATTTGATTATTCAATGTTTCTAACTCATTTTTTTCTGCCATTTTTGGCAACTACTGCATAGAATCCACCAAGAATAGACCCATGAAACCAATTATTATCTCTTAGAAATAATTATTTTGTATTAAACTTATACCTTTTTTTTCGAAGGTCAAAATCAACGATTCAGGGTTTGTGGTGTTTAATATAAGTATATTTTGATTAGGAGTTTGAGGGGAATACTTATATTTCCATATTTTTTTCCCAAATATGACGGCCTCCTTAAAGCCATCATAGCCATATTTTTTCTCCTAGAACTATTTCCATTGTTGATGTATCATGTAGTCCTAGGCCTCCCTTAAGTTTTAGCTTACATAATTCATCCCATGCCACTTGGGACCGTTTCTTGTCTAGATGTGAGCCTCACCCATAGGAAACATAATTGAATTCTATGCAGTTTGTGGAGAATAGACAAGGGTGCCTTCATTGCTAAAAAAATATAAAGAGGTAGAGATTGAAGTGTCACTTTGAGGATAACTAATCCTCCGACGATATTCAAGGAGTGGAAGTCCAACTTGCCAATTTCATGAGAAATTTGGTTATAATTTCCTCCCACAAGTTCCATTTAAGGGAGCTTTACACCAAAGGAGTTCCCAAGTACTTTGAGGAAAGATTATTAATTTGGAAACCCAATATATGAGCTACATGGAGTTAAACCAACAAAGGAGTATTAAAGGAAAAACCCTTTGATTTATTTTTATTAATATCTGTACTTGAGATAAAATAAAATAAAACATTATGAAAGGTTGTTGAAGGCATGAGCCTCTTGCACCATTGGAGTTCCTAGTCCCATAGTATCATCTGCCATTTTTTTATGGGTGAGTGGTAGACCCTCCCCAAATAGTTGGAGGTCTTTGATTTCTCTCACATGATGTTGGTTTGAAAAAATGACCTAATCCCTACATCGCCAAAATTAATATGAATTGGGAGAACGAGTCACCTTGTCAGATCCATTTAGAAGAATAGGATGGAGGATATGGGGATCCATTAACCAAGACTAAGAAGGAAGCTAAGGAAATGAGATTAAAAATTCATTCAATCCCTTCAACTACAAAGCCAAAGGTTCTCAGAGTGCTACATAGAAATTTTCAGCTCAGTTTGTCATATGCTTTAGACAGATCCAATGTGATAATCATTTCATGCTTCTTTGTGACTTTAAAAGAGTGGATTGATTAGTATGCCACCATAATCACATCTAGAATTTTTTGCCCTTCTACAAAGTTTGTATGATTTGGAGAAATGATCTTGGGGATAACAAGCTTAATATTCTTAGCTATTATTTTTGTTATGAACTTGTAAATTACATTGCATAAAGAAATAGGTCAATAACCATTAAGGTCTTCCACCTTTTTTCTTTTTGGGCACCAAATTTATAAAGGTGGCATCCAATTCTTTCAAAATGGATCGATATTGTATGGATTCTTCAACTACTTGCAAGACTTAATTATGGCTCATAAGAAAGTAAGAGATTAATTATGGCTCTTTAATATTTTATTTCTATAATTAAAAATGAGGGAAAGAAGGCCACTAATATCACTATACTTTTGCATACTTAACAAGTTAAGGATGTTGATACTGTGGCAAATGTTTTTGGAAATGAGAATTAAAAGTGAGGCAATCTATGAGAAAAGTAGTTTTTGTTAGGTCCCTATATTACTAGTATAGTCCCTTATTGTTGTTAGTGTAACCCCCTTTTTTTTATTATTTTACCCCTGTAACCCCCATATTAATATTATTGTGCCCTTAATTTATTATTGTTAGGTCGGGTAGGATTACATTGTGGCCCCACTAAGATTACATTGTGGCCCCATGGAATCCTATATATAGAAAGGAGGTTTTGTAATTTGAATCATCCAAGAATTTTTCATTCATGTAATGTATTAGAGGTTTCCCCCTTGAAGTGGCTTATTTATAAGGCATTTATATCTCTTTTCTTCTATTTTTGGAGCTGGTTTCACAACATTTGGTATTAGAGCTTTGGATTCTAGGGTTTTCACTGCTCCAAACCGGTCATCGTGGAATTTTTGCTATCACTTTGTTTATACGAAGGATCAAAAGCTGAAATTTTTAGAGTGTGAAGCTGAAATCCCGAGGAACCTCGTCGCAAAATTCCATAGCTTGGTTCGCAATATTTTCAGAGATATGATTTGTCGAAGTTAGGGATTTTTGCAGGCTCCTGAATTTAACCTAAACGGGTTATCATATAATTTTCACTATAAAAAAATTTCTATGAAGATTCAGAAGCTCAAATGTTTAGAGAGCAAAGCCGAAATCCTTCGAAACATGTTTGAAAAATTTTAGAGCTTGGTTCGTAATATTTTCAGAGATATGATCTATGGAAGTTAGGTCTTTTTCAGGCTCCCGAATTTCATCTCAAAGAGGTTATCGTGGGAAAATTTTTATAACTCTCTCTCTGAGCATCGGATTGGAATGCTGTAAAAAGTGGCTGCAAGTAAATGGACTTCAGTTTCCTGTCTATCAATTTTAGAGCCAAAGGATCATCTAGGTGGATATTGGTGGCCACCTGCCTTTTCCACTTGGGGCCCCCACTATTGTCTCTTTCAGTTTTTTTCACAACTTACTATTTTTTAGCATTTTTTTGGGTCCTGAACCTTCGGATCTGTTTTGAAGCCCCAAACAGAGATAGTATGCTGAAGTTACGTCCCTGGGAAGTTGAAACACTAATTTACCCAAACAACACCCATAGTTTTGGCGCTTCATCTCCTACGGTTAGGTTTTGGACGTTTAGAATTCTCCAATGTTTCTCCATAACAAATAGGCCCTCAAGCCTAATTGTAAGATAGTTCAGAGGTCTGTCATCACCACATCTCTTCTCAGAGATTTTCTACCAGCACCCTAGCTATTTTATTTCCATCATGTTTGTAAGAATATTTCTGTGATTTGATATTAATGAAATAAAGCCTTATTTCCATTTTATTTCTATGTTTATGGTTATTTATGTATTCTATTGCGTTCCTGCATAAATCTAGATCAGTGGTAACAGAGCGGTCTACTTTTTCTCGATAATTCTTTGCATGTCCCCAATGAGGTCAGGGTATAAGGAGTTAGGGCTCGATCTAGTGGAACCTTTGCAAGATCAGCCTCGCAAACCCCGACGGACGCCCATGGGGGATGAAAAGAAATATGAGGGAGCAGGAGATCCTATCAAACTATTGCTCAAGGAGGCCCTCAAAAAACAGAGGAACGCGATGATGGATAACTTTGCCCAGATCCTTCAATGACTACCCACCGGTGGTGCATCTGCATCCAGCAGCCACTCTGGAGGTGCGACTCCCTTTAAGGTACAAGTAAACTTTGACATTCCCATATTTGGGGGTCAAATAGATGCAGATGCCATAGATATATGGTTGAATCTATTAGAAGGATATTTCTCGGTTCATGAATTTTCCGACTAAGAGAAGATTATTTTTGCACTCCTTAAAGCTACCCCCATGTCAAGGACTGGTGGGAAACCTACTGTGATAAAATAGATGAGACAGGACCCTCTTTGTTCTCAGTCGTACCCACTTGGAATTATTTCCGAGATTCCATCAAGGAACTATAGTATCTCGTGGGGAGCTATGAGGACAAGTACATACAATGGACCACGTTGTGACAACAAAGGGATCAAGATGTGCATGACCTAATGAATTTGATACATACCCTAGGCACAAAGTTGGGTATCAAAGATTCAGAGAAACATTTGGTGCTAAAGTATCGTGATTTTTTGCACAGATACATTCAGGAGGAAATGGAGTTCCTTGACATCTCCTCGCTTGGTACGGCATACTGGTATGCTGCCAAAATTGAGCAAAAATTCAAACAGAAGAAGCGAGACTTTGGATCTGTGAATCATAGGCAAGGGAAAGGTGCCCCCAAACCGCAGAACAAAGGACAAAGCTAAGGCATGGCGGCCCAAGAAAACCCGCCAAAGACACAAGCAAAGAACAACACCACAAAGCCAAAGAAGGACACTAGAAAGTGGTGTGAGTTCCATAAGAGCCCCACTCACAACACAATTGAGTGTCGAGCCAAGTAGTCGCTGGTGGCCGAGATGAGGGCTTCTGAATCAAATGCATGCTCCAACTCTAAATCATAACTTGACAAGGTGAATGATAAAGGGAAGCAGATTATTGATGCAGAGCCCAATGCCACTGTTGCCACTATGAAGATCTAGAAGGAGGAACCAGAAGATCCAGAGGAGGCAGAGTGTCTCTTCCACTCCCAGATGTGCGTAAAGGGTTCCCCGCTATGGTTCATTGTCGACAATGGGAGCCAAAAGAACCTCATTTCAGCAGATGTCGTGAAGTGGTTGGGCTTGCCGACCACAGTGCACCCACAACCATACACCATCGGGTGGCTTCACCAAGGACAGGATCTCCGCGTCAGCCAGTAGTGTCACCTTCCTTATATCATCAAGTCCTTCACGAATGAGGTATTGTGTGACATTTCTCTTATTGATGTTTCTGATGTATTATTAGGCCAACCATACTTATGGAAGAGACATGTTGTGTATGAGTCCCAACCTCACGTTGTTATTGTTACTTTGGGAAATAAATTGTACAGGATACTAAAGGTACCACTGCCTCCCACTATCTCTTTGGTTACTGCAAAACAATGCAGTAAGCTTATTTCCCAAACCAAGAAATTTGTTTTCCTGATGATCCACCCCCAGGGCAAGAATAATACTGTGGCCATGACCTCCATACATGGCTCCTCTACACGACAACAACAAATGGACAAGGTTGTGGAGTAGTACGGGGACATCTTCACCTCATCCACAGGGGTGCCTCTACACTGACAGGTCAAGCACCCCATTAACTTGACCCTAGGTGCGCTACTACCCAATGGACCAATATATAGGCACTCTGTTCTGGAGAATGATGAAATCAAGAGGCAGATTCAGGAGCTGCTGCAGAAAGGTCACATCCGGCCAAGTTCATCGCCCTATGGGAGCCTGATCGTGTTGGTAGAGAAGAAGGATGGGACTTGGAGACTCTGTATTTATTATCAGGCACTGAATAAGATCACTGCCTGGAATAGGTACCCAATCCCATGGATTGATGACCTTCTGGACCAACTCAAAGGGGAAAAATATTTTAGCAAGATCGACTTGAAGTCTGGGTATCACCAGGTACCAATCGAACCCTCTGACGTGTGGAAGACTGCCTTCAAATCCAAGGAGGGCCTTTTCAAAAGACTCT
The DNA here is from genome assembly GCA_034641835.2 of Pinus albicaulis. Lineage (NCBI taxonomy): Eukaryota > Viridiplantae > Streptophyta > Pinopsida > Pinales > Pinaceae > Pinus > Pinus albicaulis. Next base: position 223,134,928 of record CM076571.1, on the reverse strand, counting down.
TCATTCCTTTCGGATTGACAAATTCTCCTGCAACCTTCATGAGGTTGATGGATGACATCTTGCGTCCATTCACCAACTCATTTGTAGTGGTATACTTGGATGACATTTTTATCTTTAGCTAGACTTAGGAAGAGCACCTCCACCACATTCGAGAAGTCCTCCAAACACTGTGGCAACACAAGTTGTGTGCCAATTTGGAGAAGTGCACTTTTGGTATGACCCAGGTTCAATATTTGGGATACATTATTGATGAAAGGGGGGTGCATGTGGATCTAGCCAAGATCCAAGTCATTTTGGATTGGCTAGCCCCAACCACCCTAACAAAGCTTCGCAGCTTTCTGGGTCTTGCTAATTTCTACCGTAGGTTCGTGTTGGGATTCTCTCATATCACTTGGCCATTGAGTCAAGTCACCAAGGGAGGAGTGAAAGCAAAATTATGTTGTTCGGAATCTCAATAGAAGGCATTCATAGAATTGAAACATCGCCTCTGTTCTGCCCAGTGCTCACATTACCAGACTTGAAACAACCATTTGAGATCAAGACATATGCCTTTTACTATGCTATTGGGGAAATTCTTACTCAACAAGGGCATCCAGTGGCATATCACAGTGAGACATTGTCCGACACAATTTGAAAGTATCCCACTTATGACAAAGAAATGTATTCCATTGTGCAGGCTTGTCGACATTAAAAGCATTACATTTTGGGGAAGGAGACAATCATCCACATAGACCACCGACCCCTGCAGTTCATACAGACACAAGGGAAGTTGCAAAATGATCGCCATCAGAAGTGGTCCACATATCCACAACAATTTAATTTGAACATCAAGTACAAGAAGGGTAGCACCAATAATGTTGCAGATTACCTTAGACGACCACCGATCATGGCCATAACCACCATTCTCAACTCTTGTGGGCATGAGACTTCTGATTGGCCGCTTCTCTACAAGAGCGATCTAGAATTCAGCCACACATACAAGGCACTCTTGGGGGGTATGCAAGTTCCAAATTTTCACCAACAAGATGCACTATTATGTCACCTGGGACACCTTTGTGTTCCTTCAAGTGAGCGTGCCAAGATGATATGGGAAGTGCACTACAGTCAAGTAACTGGGAATTTTAGGGTTGCGAAAACAGTGGCAGTACTGCAAAAGTATTTCTATTGGCCGAACCTTTGACAAGATGTCGGGAAGTACATCAGATCTTACATTCCTTACACCATTGCCAAACTGACCATCAAGAAGCAAGGGCTCTATACTCTGCTACCTACCCCTAGTCGACCTTGGGAATCCATCTCCATGGATTACATGTCAAGCCTTCCTTCTACTAAGCATGGAAATGACTATGTTTTCGTGGTCATTGACAGATTCTCAAAGATGGCCATTATGGCGGCCTACAAGAAGAATATCACAGCAGAAGCCACTACTAAACTCTTCTTTGAATGAGTGTGGGTGCACTTTGGGATCCCACAGTCTATCATATCAGATCGTGACAGCAGGTTCCTCATCACATTTTGGTCCATCCTCTGGACAATGTTGGACACCAAGCTCACCAAGTCCACAGCTTTCCATCCCCAAACTGATGGCCAGACAGAGGTTTTCAATAGGATGATTATACACATTCTACGCATGTAAAATTCAAAGCATCCACATAGATGGGATGAGAGCCTTCCCTATGTACAACACAGTTATAACCGTTCTCTCCACAGCTCAACTGACCACAGCCCCTTTCAGGTGGGCTTGGAATTCCAGCCACTATGCCCCATTGACGTAGCCATGTCATTTGCAGCTACTCAGGCCAATTCGGCTCATGTCCATTCTGAAGCTGACAAAGCAAACAACTTCATCAAGTGCATTCAACACATTTGCCAATAGGTTCATGACATATTAGATAGAGCCAATGATAAGTACAAGCAACGACATGATCAACATCGAGTGCCACACAACTTCCAGGTGGGTGAAAAAGTGTGGCTACATTTGTAGAAGGAGTGCCTCACTAGACCCCACCACAAGATTCGCCCACTCCGATATAGGCCATACACCATCACCAAGGTTGTAGGGAAAAATGCCTTCGAGCTCAGTATTCCACCATTTCTTGGTCTGCACCTAGTATTCAATATAAACCGCCTTTTTCCCTACTTCCCACCTCTATTGGACACCTCTGACGTTGCAGAAGAACTCACACAAAAAGAGTTAAACCCAGACTGCATGGAATAGGCCACAACAAACTGTATCATGGAAATGCAAATCAAGAACACTCGCCGACAGAAGATCCAACTGTATCGGGTTGTCAAAGCTGGCCAACTCCTGCACCAAGGCAAGTGGTTCACCAGGGACCAAGTTAAATAGAACTTTCCTCATCTCATGGAGGAACTCAATGCAATGGGGACCATTGCTTCCTAAGGGGGGAGGAATGATTCAGGTGGATATTGGTGGCCACCCGCCTTTTCCACTTGGGGCCCCACTATTGTCTCTTTCATTTTTTTTCACAACTTACTATTTTTAGTAGTTTTTCGGGTCCTGAACTTCTTGAGCTATTTTGAAGCCCCAAACATAGATAGTATGCCGAAGTTACATCACTGGGAAGTTGAAACACCAATTTACCCAAACGGGGCTCATATTTTTGGCGCTTCATCTCCTAGGGTTAGGTTTTGGACATTTAGAATTATCTATTGTTTATCCATAATAAATAGGCCCTCAAGCCTCATTGTAAGACAATTCATAGGTCTATAGTCGCCACATCTCTTCTTAGAGATTTTCTACCAACACCCTAGCTATTTTATTTCCATCATGTTTGTAAGCATATTTCTGTGATTTGATATTAATGAAATGAAGCCTTATTTCCACTTTATTTCTATGTTTATGGTTATTTCTGTATTCTGTTGCGTTCCTGCATAAATCCAGATCAAAGGAAGAAATAGTGACACGTGGCAAGTCGTACAAGTTCGCTCTACTGAACCAGTCCATAATTGGGTCATTGTGGGAGATTGGATATAACTTTGCCTTGAAGAATCCAAATCAGGTCAGACCCATGACATTTGAAAGAAGCTTCAAAGGGTTACTACAAGGTCGAATTTCAGATATTGAGGATCCGTAATTATAGATATAATTCAATTTCAATATAGATCTCCTTAAAAGCAAGTAAAAGGTGTGTATTTGTTTTCCTGAATTGCATAAGTCTTGTTTGAAGAATCAAGTTGAATTGATTCCAAGGGCATATTGTAGAATAGATATCAGTATTGGATTCTAAAATGGCCCCTAAAAATAATTTAACACCCATTAAGCCTTTAGAAGGCTCTACTATGGCTCATGAAGACGAAGAATGGCAACATGACATATCAAAATTACAAGAGCAAGTGCAAAAAATTTCGCTCTCTCAAAGAGCAACAAAAAATTATTCCTTATGGTACAAATATTGCTTGTATCTTTGTAGGAATTCTCAACTAAAACAAAATATTCTTTTGGAATTGCACACTTATCCTTTAGGAGGACACTCAAGATTTTTAAAAACTTACCACAGGGTGAAGAAATAATTTTTTTTGGGATGGCCTTAAATCTGATATTCAAAATTTTATGGCAGAATGTTTGATTTTCCAGGAGAATAAAGTTGAGACAATTAAGACCCCAGGTATTCTACAACCTTTATCCATTCCAAGTCAATGTTGGGAGGAGATTTCAATGGATTTTATCACATGTTTACCTAAGTCCGAAGGAAAGAGTGTCATCATGGTGGTAGTTGATAGACTTACCAAGTATGCAAAATTTTGTGCATTATCTCATCCATTTAAAGCAAGTAAAGTTGCTAATACATTTATGGACACAAAACCCAAGGGTTATTGTGAGCGACAGAGATCCCATTTTTTTAGGAAATTTTTGAACGAAGTTATTTTCTTCTTTGGGTACTCAATTAGCTCATAGCTCATCTTATCATCCTCAATCCGATGGTCAAACTGAGATGGTAAATAAATGTTTGGAAGGATATCTTCGTTGTTTTGTATCTGATAAACAAACATAATGGGTCAGAATGCATTTACCTCTTGACTGAATGGTGGTATAACACTTCCACCTTACATCTTTGTAGCAAAATACTGCAGCAAAAATGATCCCATTTATGGCACCTTATGGATACCATCCACCATCCATCATATCTTCTTTAAGGGAAAATTCTAGGGTTCAAGCAGTGGAGGATCACATCGAACATCAACAAGAAGTTCTCCAACTCTTAAATGATAACCTAGATTTGGCACAAAATCGAATGAAACAATTGTTGTGAAGTCGGTATGGAAATAGAAGAAAAGAGATATCAATGCCTTAGACTTTAGCCCTTCAGAGTGATAACCTCAGCCATTACATGAATAAACAATTCTTGGATTATACAAATTACAAAACCTTCTTTCTATATATAGGAGTCCATGGGGCCACAATGTAATCCTAGCCGACCTAACAATAATAATTTAAGGGCACAATAATAACAATATGGGGGTTACAGGGGTACAATAATAACAATAAGGGGGTTACAATAACAACAATAAAGGACTATACTAGTAATATAGGGACCTAACATGCCCCTCTCCTTCAAAAAAGTGTTGTCCTCAATGCTTGAGTAGCTCTGGGTGCTTCTGTATAAAATTCTCATCCTCCCATGTAGAATCTTCAGTGGGTAAGTTCTTCCACTTGATGAGATACTCTGAAATTGATCGATTCCGTAGCTATCGAGTTCTTGTTTCCGTGACCGCTTCAAGTTCCAATATGATTTTTCCTTCCTCATCAAGTTCTGGCAATATTGTTTGAACTGGAAGATTTTCACCTATAACCTTCTTTGGGCATGAAACATGGAAAACTGGATGCACTCGCGAAGAAGCAGGAAGCTCCAATTTGTATGCCATAGTACCAATATTTTGCAACACCTTGTAAGGACCATAGTACTTTGGCGATAATTTATTATCCTTCTTAGCTTGCTTGAGGGGCATTTGTTTGTATGGTTGTAGCCGTAAAAATACCCAGTCTCCTACATCAAAACTTCTCTCGCTGCGATGTTGATCTGCCTGTTGTTTCATTCGATTTTGTGCCAAATTCAGGTTATCCTTTAAGAGTTGGAGAACTTCTTGTTGATGCTCGATGCGATCTTCCACTGCTTGAACCTTCGAATTTTCTCTTAAAGATGATGTGATGGATGGTGGATGATATCCATAAAGTGCCATAAATGGGGTCATTTTTGCTGCAGTATGGAAGGAAGTGTTATACCACCATTCGGCGAGAGGTAACCACTTGACCCATTGTGTTTGTTTATCAGATACAAAACAACGAAGATATCCTTCCAAACATTTATTTACTATCTCAGTTTGACCATCAGATTGAGGATGATAAGATGAGCTATGAACTAATTGAGTACCCAAACAAGAAAATAACTCTGTCCAAAAATTTCCAGTAAAAATGGGATCTCTGTCGCTCACAATAACCCTTGGGCTTCCATGTAGCTTTTGAATTCTGTCCATAAATGTAGTAGCAATTGTACTTGCTTTAAATGGATAAGATAATGCACAAAAGTGTGCATACTTGGTAAGTCTATCAACTACCACCATGATGACACTCTTTCCTTTAGACTTAGGTAAACCTGTGATCAAATCCATTGAAATCTCCTCCCAACGTTGACTTGGAACGGATAAAGGTTGTATCAGATTAAGGGTCTTAATTGTCTCTTTATTAGAAACAAACATTTGCTTTAAACTTTTGAATATGGAATTTAAGACCATCCCAAGTGTTCTTCTACCACTAGTGGTACCAACAAATTGAGTGTCTCCTAAAGTGTGACCCTTTTTAACTGAGCACTGTGGTTGATTCTTCAAGGATATAAGTGATCAACAACTGCAAAGAATCATTTTTCCAACTAAATGTATCAGATGTACTAGGATATTGTTGCAAATTTTGAATGAGTGTCTATACTTCTTTGTCCTTCTTCCATTCATCTCTTGCTTCGGTTATCCAATCTAGTTGGATAATAGAAATGGCACAAAGCAATGCTTCCACCTCTTCAATCTTTCTTGAGAGTGCATCTGAAACAACATTAAGCTTCCATTTTTTGTAGATTATTTCAAAGTCATAACCCAACATCTTTGTGACCCATTTTTGCTGCTCTTCTGAAGATAGTCTTTGTTCCAAAAAGTGTTTAAGACTATCATGATCAGTTTTTACCTTGAAGTGTCTTCCCATTAGGTAAGTTCGCCTTTTCTTTAGTGCATGTAGTATTGCTAACATTTCCTTCTCATAAATAGGTTTCTGTAAATACTTTCCTTTGATTGGACGACTTTCAAAAGCAATGGGTCTTCCTTCCTGCATTAAAACAACACCAATTCCATTTCCTGAGGCATCACATTCCACAATAAAGGTTTTTGTGAAGTCTGGCGTAGCTAAGACCGGTGCTAGGCACATTGCCTCTTTAAGATGTTCAAAGGCCTTAGTTGCTTCAGGAGTCCATGAAAATGCATCTTTCTTCAATAATGTTGTTAGAGGTGCTGCTATTCTCCCATAATTCCTAACAAACTTGCGATAATACCCTGTTAACCCGAGAAATCCTCGCAACTGCTTTATGGTTGTGGGGACTTTCCATTCCTTAATGGCTTTAATTTTGTTAGGGTCTACTTTAACACCCTCGTGAGATACAATATGACCCAGATATTCCACCTCTTGTGCTCCAAAGAAACATTTGGATGTTTTTGCATATAATTGTTTCTCCTGCAATAGTTTGAGCACCCTGTCAACATGTTCAACATGATCCTTCCAAGACCTGCTGTAGATTAGTATATCATCAAAAAATACTGGCACAAATTTTCTAAGGAAGGGTTTGAAAATGGAATTCATCAACCCTTGAAATGTAGAAGGTGCATTGGTAAGGCCAAAAGGCATGACCAAAGATTCATAATGACCCTCATGAGTTCGAAATGCTGTTTTTGGAATATCTTCAGTCTTCATTCTAATTTGATGATATCCTGAACGAAGATCCAACTTGGTAAAATAAATTGCTCCATGTAATACATCCAATAATTCATCAATCACAGGAATGGGAAATTTGTCTTTAATGGTGAGCTTATTGAGCTCCCTATAATCCGGACACATTCGCCATGATCCATCCTTCTTGTGTACAAATACTACAGGAGCAGAGAAAGAACTTTGACTGGGTTGAATTATACCCGCCTCTAACATTTCTGCAATCATACGTTCAATTTCGCTCTTTTGGAAGTAAGGATATCTATAAGGCCTGATGTTTGGAGGAACACTTCTGGGAATCAAATGAATAGCATGATCATGATCACGAATAGGTGGGAGTCCTTTGGGAGTTTCAAACACCTTGGAATGATTGTCCAAGACTTGTTGGAGATCTGCAGAAATAGATGATTTTGATGTCGGAACTTCTAGTGAGCATAATTGTGCAATTACGCCTCGTTGTTCTTTATTTAGAAGATTTGTCATGACATTAGAGCTTATTATCCTTCCTGGCTTCCCTTCAATACCCCGTAATTCGACTTCCTTTCCTTCTGAAAAAAATTTCAAGAAAAGTTCTTGAAAATTAAAACCTACCGTCCCCAAAGATTGTAACCATTGTACTCCTAGTACAACATCAACACCTCCCATAGGAATGGAAAGCATTGGACTATTCAATACATATTCCCCCATGGTTAGCTTGATATTATGGCTTTTTCCAGAGCAATTTATAGTTCCTCCATTTGCAACCATCACTTGACATTCTGGTGCTAGGTATAGGAAACAATTCAATTCCTTGGCTACCTTACAATGAATAAAATTATGGGTACTACCCGAATCAATCAATACTATTACCTTTTTCTTCTTGATATGTCCTTCTATCTTGAGAGTTTGAGGAGTGGTAATTCCTGCCAATGCATTACATGATATGGTCAGACTCATTTCTTCCTCTTCTAGGGCTGGTTCCTGGTGTATATCCTCTTCTTGTTCATTTTCTTCTTCCTCTTCATAATCTATGTAAAATAATTTCTTCTCGGCACACTTATTACCTTTAGTGTATTTGCTATCACAATTGTAGCAAAGCCCTTTTGCTCTTTTTTCTTCTAATTTTTGTGGTTTCAACCTTGTAAGTTGTGGAAATCTAGGCGTAGCGACACTTCCTTTTTATAAAAGTGAGTGGTAGGCTTCCTTGTCGCCATAATTTTGCATTCAATTTTTCTTGCCAACCTAAATGCCTTCTCCAATGAATCAGGTTCCAAAATGCGAACTTCATGTTGGATGTTATCCTTTAAAGTACCTATGAAGAGATCAATCCTGTGTTCCTCTAGAATATCAGTTAGCCTTATATTCAATTTTTGGAAGTCCTCAATGTGCTCCCCCACTAAACCCTTCTGTTTGAGATTTATCAATTAGCTAAAGAAAGTGTTGCTCTTTGTATCCTCATAATATGCTATCATTTCCTTCGTAAAAATTGACCAAGTGACAAATTTTTTACGAGAGCAAAGCCATCGATACCATAAAAATGTATTTTGTTCTAAACGTAAAGTTGCAATGTGTACCTTTTGTGTGTTTTGTGCATTATGGAGATCAAAATATTGCTCCATCTATAGTATCCATGTTACAGGATCCTTTCCATCAAACTTCCTCATATCCATTTTTGGAATATGGTGGTTCTTCCCGCCAACATTAGAGTTTATGAAGTCGTGATTAACATTTATTTTGTTCTCATCATGAGTTTCCTCTACTATATTTTCATCATTAGGAAACATTTCTTGTATCAACTTTGTCAAACCTTCCATGTCTGCTTTTAGATCACTCTTCATGTTTTCCATGTTGTCTTTCATTTTTTCATCGATCTTAGTTTCCATGTCATCCATATTAGATTCCACGCATTTCTTCAAACCATCCATATTATTCTTCAAACCATCCATATTTGATTCCACACCTTTCTTCAAAACTTCCATTTCATTTTTTGTTGCTCTTTGCAAGAGCGAAATTTGGTGCACTTGCTCTTGTAATTTTGATAGATCATGTTGCAATTCTTCATCTTCATGAGTCATAGTAGAGCCTTTTGAAGGCTTAATGGGTGTTGAATTATTTTTACGAGACATTTTTTAGAATCCAATACTGATATCTATTGGAATCAATTCAAATTGATTCTTCAAACAAGACTTAATATGCAATTTGGAAAAAACATACACACTATTTTCTTGCTTTTGAGGAGCTTGTTATTGGAATTGGATTATATTTGTGATTTTGGCTCTTGAATATCTGAAATTCGGCACTGAGGTAGCCTTCTGAACTATCTTTCAAATGCCACAGGTCTGACTTGATTTGGATTCTCCAAGGCAAAGTTATGTCCAATCTCCCACAATGACCTAATTATGGACTGGTTCAGTAGAGTGAACTAGTATGACCTGTCGCACGTCACTGTTTCATCTCTTAGCTCTGAAATTGATAGCAACAAAACTATAGTCCGTGTAATTGTGACCACCTTTTACGGCACTCCAATCCAATGCTCAAAGAGAAAGTTATGAATATTTTCCCACGATCACCTCTTTGAGATGAAATTTAGAAGCCTAAAAAAGCACTACCTTCCACAGATCATATCTCCAAAAATGTGGCGAACCAAGCTCTAAAATTTTGCGACGAGTTTCCCCAGGATTTCAGCTTCGCACCCTCAAAATTTCATATTCTGAACCTTCATAGAAAAAAGTTATAGCGCAAATGCCACGATGACCTGTTTAGATTAAATTAAGGAGCCTGCAAAAAGACCTAACTTCCACAGATCATATCTCCAAAAATATTGCGAACAAAGCTCTGAAATTTTACGACGATGTTCCTCAGAATTTCGGCTTCGCACCCTAAAAATTTTAGCTTCTGAAACTTCGTAGAAAAAAATTTATAGAGAAAATTCCACGATGACCTGTTTGGAGCAGCAAAACCCTAGAATCCAAAGCTCTGATCCCAAACATTGTGAAGCCAGCTCCAAAAATAGAAGAAAATATATATCAATGCCTTAGAAATAAGTCACTTTGAGGGGGCAACCTCCAATACATTACATGAATGAACAATTCTTGGATGATACAAATTACAAAACCTTCTTTCTATATATAGGCGTCCATGGGGCCACAATGTAATCCTAGCCGACCTAACAATAATAATTTAAGGGCACAATAATAACAATATGGGGGTTACAGGGGTACAATAATAACAATGAGGGAGTTACACTAACAACAATAAGAGACTATACTAGTAATATAGGGACCTAACAACAACAGGAAGATCAACATCGCAGCGAGAGATTGGGTATTTTTACGGCTACAACCATACAAAAAATGTCCCTCAAGAAAGCTAAGAAGGATAATAAATTATCGCCAAAGTACTATGGTCCTTAAAAGGTGTTGCAAAAGATTGGTACTATGACATGCAAATTGGATCTTCCTACTTCTTCATGAGTGCATCCAGTTTTCCATGTTTCATGCTTAAAGAAGGTTATAGGTGAAAATATTCCAGTTCAAACAATATTTCCAAAACTTATGAGGAAGGAAAATTCATATTGGAACCTGAAGCAGTCACGGAAAAAAGAACTCGACAGCTACGAAATCGATCAATTTCAGAGTATCTCATCGAGTGGAAGAACTTACCCATTGAAGATTCTACATGGGAGGATGAGAATTTTATACAGAAGCACCCAAAGCTACTCAAGCGTTGAGGACAACACTTTTGTGAAGGAGAGGGGCATGTTAGGTCCCTATATTACTAGTATAGTCCCTTATTGTTGTTAGTGTAACCCCTTATTTTTATTATTGTACACAACTTGTGTGGTAATGCTTTTCATTTATTATTGTTAGGTCGGGTAGGATTACATTGTAGCTTCTCAGACCCCATTTATATTTACATGGACCTATATATAGAAAGGAGGTTTTGTAATTTGAATCATCCAAGAATTGTTCATTCATGTAATGTATTGGAGGTTGCCCCCTCGAAGTGGCTTATTTCTAAGGCGTTTATATCTCTTTTCTTCTATTTTTGGAGCCTATTTCACAACAATTTTGCAGACTTAACAAGTTAAAGAGGTTGGTAGTGTGGTAAATGTTTCAGAAACCCAAACAAATGTTATTAAAAGTCAAGCAATCTAAGAGAAAGTAGTTTTTATATTCAACCCTATTATTATCTCTATTCCTCATTTTAGACTCCAAAATGCATTACCATTTGTATATGTTCTTTAATTTTTCATGGTTTATATATGACAATCACATAATACAAATACTTCAATCAAAATTATTTATCAATAAAATGTTTATTATCTTTCATTTTGGTAAAATGATTGTACCTTGATATAAATATTATTGGTACATGTTAATATTTCTTAATATTTTAGTGAAATGGAAATTTGGGAAAACTACAATATAACTATAAAAAAATTATAAAAATACATGTAGAAGACATTAAAATATCATATAAAATGATGAAATATAATAAATTAAATTAACTTTATATATAGTAAGATGTTTCTTTTTATTTAAATAAAAATATAATATACAGACATGTTTGTATTAAAATGTCAGTTTAAAACAAATTTGCATGAATATAACTGATAATTTGTTTTTTCATTACTATCTTACATATTTTATGTTTCTGGATCACTATTTTACTCAAGTATGTTTTAATCTTGATGATAATATTTACTTGTTAAAATTAAGAAATTAAGACTATTTAACATTTCTTTTAATCATTTAATTTGTCTTCTTAAAGATAAGCAAGATAAAAGGTCATGATACAAACCAAAAAAACTCCAGACAACTCTCACACAAACATGGGCTTAAACGACGACACCGAAAGGTGAGCAGAAGAGACTGAAAAACGCTGCCGGAAAGGGTTATTTCTATATTTTGCAGTTTTAGCTATTTTTGTGGGACGTTGTCCTATTTTTCTAAGACTATCTAACAAATTTTTTTAATCATATAATTTGTTTATGCATGTACACTTGACTTGCGTTAATCTCTTGGCTTGAGGTTTTGCATGTCCAGTTGCGTTAACTTTATCTATGAATTTATCTATATGAGCTTCAGTTTTTTTTTTAACACCATCTTAATGTTACGTTCGGGCCTTTTTCATCTCAAATTGTTTTATTTTTAGACAGGAGAATGCGCTACTGAAAATGATTAATGTGAATTGTTGGTAGCTATTTTTTTAGGAAGAAAAAAACGCTGGTTTGTATATTGCACCAGTACATATGTCCAGAAATAAACATTTTAGTCGAAGAGCCAAGATTGTCTGATTACAACCCTCATACAGAGACTTTTGCAAACTACAAAACCTAACCATAACATAATGAACTTGACACTGTCAGTCAGAAAGATCAAAAGAAGGATCTGTCTAATAAACCCAGATACCAGGAGTTCTAGAGAAAACCAAATGAGACTGGAACATGAAACATATAGTAACATAAATGTAAAAGTGTACCTAATAAGCCAAAGCCGAAAACTGTGAAGGCAACATAGAGGATAACCAAAAGGTGACCAGAAATATCGGCCCAATATAATTCCCACCGGTAAACAAAACAGGAAGATTAATAGAAATGAACTATTCCAGCAGTTTCAATCCCATCCTCGTTCAGTAGCTTGTAATGCATTTGGCCAAAAACCCCTTTTAACCCTTGTTTTCAATCCCCATCCTCGTTCAGTAGCTTGTAATGCATTTGGCCAAAAACCCCTTTTAACCCTTGTTTTGAAAGCCTGTCCGCCTGTGTGAGTCCGCCTGTGTATTCTTCTCACGGAAAATGTGTTTAAATAGAACAGAGTTGAAATAGTCCTTTAAAACATCTATGCGCTCCAGCCACATCTATGCGCTCCAGCCAGGTCTCCAAGTGTCCCGGTGAGAGCTTAGATTTGCCATTAAGATAGTCAATGAGAACTTTGGAATCTCCAAACACCCAGATATCCTCAATGCATAGATGGGATGTAAATCATAACATAAACCATAACAACTCCCATAAAGCCAGTGTCTCAGCGTGCATATTAGAGCCAATACCCCATACCAATGGATCTTGTAATGATAGTATGAAGAAAGCATCAGCCAGGCACCACTGTGACTGCTGTGAGGCGCTGTCGAAAAAGCCCGCAGGGTAATTCATTTCAAACGGTCTCATTCTCCTTGACAGGTCTGTTGGAGAATCCTTCTCTCTTTTAAGAAAAGTCCAGTGTTGTAAAATCTTCTGGGCAGTCCTTATAGGACAACTCCTAATGTCCTCAAAAATCCATCTGTTCCTATCACCCCAAATGGACCAGTGAAACAGCGCCGTAATGTTTCTGTAAATTTTACTTTTTTGGCCCCACCAGGTAATAAACACTTATGTTTTATCTAAGTTTGGCTCCCCCAACTTGAGATGCCCACAAATCAAATTCAACACCTCCCTTGCATATCCACACATATAAAACAGATGAGTGTTTCCTTCATCCTCCATTATACACATCTTGTAGACACTCGGTCCAATCATCCATTTCTTTTTTAAATTTTCCCTAAATTCTTGTCCATTTGAACCAGCCAAAGGAACAGTTGCATTTTCAAAGGAGCTGAGTTCTCCCAAATGCCCTGAACAGTGCTGGAGATTAAGGTCTGTAATTTATACTATGACAGTTGCATTAGCCTCCACCATACCATACTTCAGGTTCCCCTTCCAGATCACACTGTCCCATCCACTGTTTTTAATGAGTCCCATCCTGCTAAATGACCTTCTATATCCGACCCACTCCTTTGACAACTCACCAGGTATCCCCAATTCCGAAAACGACTTCCAAATAGAAATACCCCTATCAACTCCGTAGATAATTTGACTAATGAAAAACATACCTTTACTTGTTAAGAAACACTTCAGTGTGTTGCTGCAATGGTAGTTTCCAGATCTCCAAAAATATCCAGCAACCAATCTGGATTTTCCCTCCATCACCGAATTTCCACCGCAAAAAAGAGGAGAATTCAGGCCAGCAACTTTTGAAACCGTTATAAATCGTAGATCCGCCTTTTTTATTATTTCATCAAAAAATGAATAATTTCTCTAGGTCCTCCATCTCTGGATACTTAAACTTTAGAGGAGATGGAGGACTGGATACTTCTCCATGCAAGTTTCCGCTCCTCCCAATAATTGTGCTTCTTATATGTGACTACTTGAACAATTGGCAACAGCAAATCGAGATCCAAACTCTCCTCAGGCAAGTGCAATAGGAACTGTAACAATTCTTCAAAAGGCAAATTCAAAACATAATCCTCAAAGTGCCTAAGCAGTGCCAAGCCCACTCTGAAAAGAGTCTTCTGCACACCCTCTGACAACAGAACGTCCCAGCTGGTATCCATGCTCCTTGTCTCCACGCTTAACGCTCCCCGGTCTCTATGCTTACCGCTCCCTGGATAAGGCCTTGAATTCATGGTTATGAAATATAGTAAAGGCTTTATGAAATCTATGGGATCCTGACAGTGAAGGGAAAAGGCAGATATGCAGAAAAGAGAGTCATGAACCACCCGCTGGCATACATGTAAGGTGTGATCATTTGCTCCTCAAAATGCCTACCCAGTTCAGGCAACTGCTCATTCACCAGCACTTGGAACTCATTCAGGTAATCCTGTAGCAGAGGCAAACCTTCCAAATACAAACCCCAGATTGGCATATTCACAGTTCCTTTGAGCAGTGCCACCATAACCCAAAAGGCTTCTTCCTCACCCATGTGAAGCAGAATGATGGCAGCTATGAAATTCATCCCCTGTGTATACCCCACATCACTGTCATACACAGCATACGCGTTCAACAAATTATGCAGAGATCTCTGTCCAGGCCCTTCCATCACTTGAAATAATTCTTGTGATGGCAAAGTGCGATGTATGTCTTTCATGATGAGATTTTCCAATGAATCAGAAATTTCTGTGGATAAGAGGAGTTGGTAAATACCAGGGTTGGCCACCATAAGCTCCCGACCACCTGAAATTAGCTACCACAAGTTACCCCGAAACTCAGCTGGATGCCCTGCATCTTTGCTCCAGCATAAGAGGAGTATCAAAGATGCAAGACATCCAGCTGAATTTCGGGGTAACTTGTGGCAGCTAATTTCAGGTGGTCGGGAGCTTATGGTGGCCAACCCTGATATTTACCAACTCCTCTTATCCACAGAAATTTCTGATTCATTGGAAAATCTCATCATGAAAGACATACATCGCACTTTGCCATCACAAGAACTGTTTCAAGTGATGGATGGGCCTGGACAGAGATCTCTGCATAATTTGTTGAAGGCGTATGCTGTGTATGACAGTGATGTGGGGTATACACAGGGGATGAATTTCATAGCTGCCATCATTCTGCTTCACATGGGTGAGGAAGAAGGCTTTTGGGTTATGGTGGCACTGCTCAAAGGAACTATGAATATGCCAATCCGGGGTTTGTATTTGGAAGGTTTTCCTCTGCTACAGGATGACCTGAATAAGTTCCAAGTGCTGGTGAATGAGCAGCTGCCTGAACTGTGTAGGCGTTTTGAGGAGCAAATGATCACACCTTACATGTATGCTAGCGGGTGGTTCATGACTCCCTTTTCTGCATATTTGCCTTTTCCCTTCACTGTCAGGATCTGGGACGTTCAGAAGGTGTGCAGAAGACTCTTTTCAGAGTGGGCTTGGCACTGCTTAGGCTCTTTGAGGATTATTTGTTGAATTTGCCTTTTGAAGAATTGTTACAGTTCCTATTGCACTTGCCTAGGAGAGTTTGTATCTCGATTTGTTGTTGCCAATTGTTAAAGTAGTCACATCTAAGAAGCACAATTATTGGGAGGAGCGCAAACTCGCATGGAGAAGTCTGCTGTGAAATCTGAAAGCTGTAAAGGAATGTTGGTGAAAAGCATCTCAATGTTATTCCCGGGAACAGATATTTGCATGGAAACAGAATTAAACTCTGGTTTATCATCAATGTATTTTTCAATTATTATTAAAATAAAACGAAAAATGATTTTTTTTCGTGTTTGTATTTGTTCAATTCCCAGGTCATAAATGAAACACATCGTGTTGCGTTTAATAATATACTGTTTTTACTCTTCTTGGTTGAGATTCATGCAGTTTCTACTGAAATTTGCAATTTATTTGTGTATATATTATTTTTCTGGAAGGTTTGAAATGTATAAAATCTCAACTCATACTTCCAATTCCAGCGGTTCTTTTAATTTTTTTGGTGCAAATCTGATCATCACAAACTTGTGTTCTGAGGAGGCTTCGTGATTCCAAGAGGGTGGCCAGTCTCGCTGCTTCTGAACGGCATCCATCTGGACGAAAAGTACCATTCTTCTCCGCTCATGTTTGACCGGTGGCGTTGGCAACAATTGGAAAATAATGTAATTAATTAGCATCAAATCCGTCACTCCATGTTTTTTGGAACCCCACTTCTATTAGTAATCTTTCTTTCTGTGTCTAATTCTGTTAGTAATCTTTCCGACTTTATATTGGTCACATTCATATCATTGGAACAGAACCATCTGTTCAAAATATGGACAAGAAAATTGGCTTTTCTTTTATGGAGCATGTGTTATCGGTGAATGGGATGAATGTGAAATAATGAGATCATGTATTAGTTGTAGTATACCATCGTGTTTTTTTTTGTCACAACAACTTTACTAAAGGAGGACGAATAAGAAATTTCAATGGACTATGACCATATATTTGATCTTATACAAACATGTACATATACTTCACTTTGTATAATTGATCCATTTATATTTTCTTTTGTTTTAAACTTTGTTATATCAAGCTTCTATAAATTTGCATTTTACCGTACATTTATTTTATATATATTTTTAGAACACATATATGTAGTTTTTTCCTAAAATCCAATGAATGGGGCATTGAATATTGGTTGACACAATGCATACTAGGGAAGCAAACTCTTAAGGCATTGTTAATTGATGATGAAACTAATGAATTTCCAGCTAGCTTAATGGCCATTAAGGGTGGAAGCAAACTCTTAACGCATTGTTAATTGATGATGAAACTAATGAATTTCCAGCTAGCTTAATGGCCATTAAGGGTGAATATATTACAATAGATTGAAATTTAAGAAAGATTGGTGATCATGTATTCATGGATTATAGACCATGTGATGTGGTGTTGGATGATAGACCATGTGTTGTGGTGTATCACTATACACATTTAGTTAGTAGTACAAACATTCAATTATAAACCTTGTTTATGAGGAGCTCACACAAGGTGCACCACTTCCTACCTCATTTACGACACCAGACACTAATGAAGACCATTAGCAACATATATGATCTATATGAATTACCTAAATGAAAGAGGTAGAATGACATGTTAAACAAATATCCTGCAATGTAATTTTCTTCTTTTTATACCAGAGCTTCATGAATTTCTTTTGCACATTAAAATTGACAGTACCAATGGATTACATCCAAAGGTGTCCCAAAACAACATCCACAACAACCATATCTAAAGCATAAAATCAGAATTCAACACATACTTTTCCATAAAAATCTTCAAATCTTTATAAATTTGAACATCTTCATTATCGACTTGTGTGTTTTCAATATGTTTTGCTGGAGCTTGCAATTTTTTACCCAAATTAACATTGATACAATTTTTTTTGCAACTAGGAATGATAAACACAATGATGTTCTCTTTCTAAATACTTCCATCAACCTATAATATGGAAATATTAGTAGAAAATAAGTCTTTATGGCTCTTATTGTCCTTCTTTCCGGCTTGAGGCCACTTGTCCAAAATGACTTTTGCAAGTTTTTTCTCGGGAAGTTTCCTCACCGAGCTATCAAGTGAGGTCCGCCATTTATTTGCCTCATCTTTCATATGAATCCCTATGTAGCATATCCAAAAATATGTCGATTTAGCCTTTTCATATTGTAAAATTCTTCAATAGTAGGGCCATCATCTTTTCCTGTAAACTTCATCTTGCGAGAACCCCTAAAACAAAGTAAGGGTTTTGAAGAAAATCACTTGCTTTGGAAAAACCTTAAAATGGGCATAACTCAGTCAATATAACACAAAATCTGTATTATAACTTGTTTTTGGAAATGGAATAAACATTATGCATCTATACATGTGACTGAAATCTCGATCTAGGCAACTTGGAAACTCAGATCTGCGCTGCAACTACCCTGTCGTCACAAAAATTCAGAAAAAATAAATAAATAAATAAATAAAAGAAAAAATAAATAAAAAAATATTTTAAATCAGTGACAACTCCCTCATCCAAACTCCAATTGCACCGATTTGTTTTTTAAATCGGGTGATTTTTCAAGGGGAGACCAGATATATAATTATTTTCTGAAATTCTACACCAAAAACAGTAAAAAATGTGAGGAAAGCCACCGTCCACGAATTACAATCAAAAAATTTCTACAACACAGCTAAATTTAAATCAGCGATATCTCCCTTATCTGGACTCCGATTCGACTGATTTTTTTTAAATTTTTTATTTTTGCGCAAGGAATCCCGATCTGCTATTTATTTCTAAAAAACTTTCACCACAATTTTCATATCTTCTCTGCAAACTCGCCACCCACAAAATTCCTGCAAAAAATGAAAAAACAAATCTCCCCAACTCCACCCAAGAAAGTAATTTGACACCACTTGTAGTAGATCTGATCTGCAAATGTAATAAAATGGAAAATATGCCCAAGAAATAACATCATACAAGATAAAACTTCAAATCTTCACTAATATCAAACCCTTAAGGTAGGGCAACACCATACATGTAGTATACCTAGGGGGGATAATATAGGGTACATAGGGAGGTACGCAAGGGAATAATATGATGCAATAATGTAAGAATGATAAATAAATGGGTTAGAGTTAATAAATAAAATGGTTAACCCGCATTATGCAAGGGACTACATGTAGCTAGGGAATAAAGTGATAGGCCCATTGTATTAAATGTATGGTATTGAAAGACCCATGGTAACTATGGCCCATTTGTTTATCATTCTTATATTATTACATCATATTATTCCATTGAGTACCTCCCTCAATAGCCTATATTATCTCCCTAGGTATACTACAATATGGTTAAGGCAATTAAAAAAAGGTATGATAAAAACAAAAGCTCCATATATTTTAAAATTATGACATATACACATGTATATTGCAATATAAATCATTAACTTTATTACTTAAAATTTTAAATAAGTTAAAACCATTAAATTTATTATTTCAAAACAAATATCAAGGCAAATTTTAAACTATTTTATTTATATTTTGATTTTTTTATATTATAAAATTATATTTTTAAATTTTAAAAATTTTATTAAATTTTCTCATATAAAGAAAAAATCAAAATTAAAATCAAATTAAATTATTTTCTTAATGTTATATATTATTTCAAAAATATAAAACATTTATTTCTTTTCTATGTACACAAAAATTGATTAGAGGCTAATGCCTGGAGACCAAGAGGATGATAGGCCAAAATTCAAAGTAGTTGGATTGCCCTCGAACTAGGTTCATACTAAAGTACTTGTCGCCCTGATTCTAATGGTGCAAACGGATCTCCAATCCGAGCCCGTATGGAGAAGTTAGAGTGAGTCAAAGTTTTGGTCAAAGTTGGGCAGTGGGTCACGTTTAACTCTCCCACAAATTCATCGTCAACCAAAAGGGAACCCAGCTCCCAAAAACGAGCGAAATTGTGGCCTCGTTAATTTGTCCAATGACCCTTATTTTCATTAAAATCAAAATCGAACTATTTGTTATAATAACAAAAATAATAATAATAATAAAGGTGGTGGGCCATGACCCCTACAACCCCCACAAATCCACATTATAACAACTTTAAAAATTATGGGGCGGCGTGCCATTACCCCCGCCGCACCCTCCACCTTCGGAAACCATATATATGGTGGATATATATTAACAAAATAATTATGTGGGTGGGTGGGCCACCTCCGGTGGACCCAGCTCACGCCACCCCCTAACAAAAAATATATAACACAAAGGCCAGAGCCGGTGGGAGTTGAACCCATGGCCGATGAACCAGCCCCACCCATGCGGCGGCTCTAAATTACCGCACCTCATAAACGGAGTCAACGTGCCCATATTTAAATGCATTCGAAGCGCATTTAAAAATCGTTCAAACTATATTTAGATTGATTTCAAACCAAAAAATTTGTGCGCCATTTTTAGCATAAACAAATGCCAAGTATGGGGGTCGGTGGGGTTGGAACCCACGACCACCTTGCGCCCAACATAACCCATATTCTTGCACACCCAACGACCATGACCTGTAAAGTCTACCGACACTTGCACATATAAGCTCATTTCCACAGTGAACCCAGTAGGATAGGAGGAGCATGGAGTTCGAGGCAGACTTATTTTTTATTGCAGGTGGAACCCTAAGCCATTCAGGGGGTTAGTGGAACCATGATCTGAGCCACATTTTCAAAGGGGCCAGAATTGTCCGGTGTCCAAATTGGACAAATTTTATATGGATTTTACACCTCTCAGTGACGGGAATCTGATGATTATGCCAGTTTCTACAACATAGGTCTCGATCTTTCAGCCATTTTCCAGATTGGAATGACAGTGTCAGATTTCATAGTGTGGACAGTCGATTTCATGCCATTCAATGCAATAAATTCGATGGTGCATTCAGATCCAAGAACTGAGCATTCTATTATTAATATAACTTCAAAGTTGAGGTATATGAAGTGTTGTTTCCATGTACTTCATTGATTATAGTTGTGAGATGTTTTATGTCGTTTCGATTCCTTCTTGATGTATGATGTGGAAACTTGATGTTTATGTCATGTGATATGTATTCATCATGGATGGTCATTTATGTTCTGAGATCCCTTTTTTGCCTGGATGGTGAGATACTCTTTGTCACCATGTGTGAGGTTGTCATGCTGATAGGAGGTTTGCTATGAGTCAGAGTTCCTTGTAGTAGAACATCTCGTGGAGAGACTTTGCCACTCATGCTGAGGGCACATTTCCTTATATGACAAGTAAACAACATCCATGTAAATCATCACCATTTCCAACACCAAATGAAGCGGCCAACACCTTCGAGACACCGAGGCCCATAGACGTAGTCCACACTAGAAAAACTCCATTATTAAATGTCTTTCATTTCGTTGTGTGATTCTTGACATGTTTTTCTCTTAATTATATCTGCATATGTGTCCATTAATGCTTTGATAAAATGCCATTCTAACAAACATCACAGAAATAAAATATCATGGGTAAATCTGGTAGCTAACAGACCCAGATCAAGTGGTGTTAGAGCAGTGTTCTTGCTGATGTGAATTGCAAGCGTGAACCATAGAATGTGCAACAATGGAGGATGTCAAAGACATGTACGAGGCCATGTTGAGGATGTCTGAAAGGGTGGAAATGTTGTATGAAGCTTATGAGAAACAAGCAGCAAATAACGCTAAGTTGAAAACACTTCTACAAAAGGAGAAGGAGGACAAGCACTAATTTCAGCTTCAATTGCAAGCCATGACAAAGGCATTGGAAGAATTGAAGCTTCATGACCAAAGTATTCAAAAATATCATGATGCATTAAAGACATGAGAAGAGAAGGAGGAGAAGCAACAATTATAGCTTTAGTTACAAGCCATGATAGAGGCCTTGGAGGAAGTGAAGCGCAATGAAAGTTTAAAGAATCCCTCTTCACCTATTTAAAAATCGACAACAAAGGAAAAAAGTGTTGATTTCTCTTCATTTTGATCTTCACGTGATATCATTTCTGTTGGAAGTGTGAAGATACCCATTACAGGAACCGACATGAGAATCCTTACCAAGATGGGGTACAAAGGAGGAGGGCTTGGCATTAATGGCTAAGGCATAACTCAGCCATTGGAGGTTGTGCATAGACCTCGCTACGTAGGTTTTGGATACACTGAAGGAAAATTTTGAAAGGTGTCAGAAGCTTCCACAACATTAAAGAAATTATCAAGGAAAAAGAATGATGGGAACACTTCACCATCATCTTATGGCAGTGCATATTGGAGAGGGAGAGCTGAGGCAAGATCTCATCACCATATTGACATCAGAGGAAAAAATACATTTTTGAACTCGTCATGGGAAAATATTCATGGGAAGACTTCACCATCACCCCATGGAAGTGCATGTTGCAGTAGAAGAGTTGAGACAAGCCCTCATCACCATGATTGCACCAGAGACCTCCAGGAAAGGTATAACAAGTCTCAGTATTCTCAAGTTCATTTTGATTATAAACATGTTGATAATCATGGATGGAATTAATGGCATAGAAAAACTTGTCATTTTTGTGGTTTACATAACCATGTCATTGTTGAGAGCTGGAAGAGAATGGAAGCACAAAAAAGTATGAGGCGTGAAAGGCCTTCTCCATAGCACGGAAATAACTTGCTTAAGCAGGTATAGAGGAAGAATACTCATTGTAGTTATTGCGACAAAAGTGGCCATCAAAGAGCCACGTGTTGGAGACTCCATCCAGAGCAATGTTTAAAGGACAAAGCTTTCGTGCAGAAACCAATTAGTGAAAATGTTCAACAATCAAATCCACCACATTCATCATGGTTCACTCTGTTGAGTAAGAAATGGTTTTTCTACATGTATTGGCTAGAGTTGTAAATCATGTGTTGCAATTTATAATGTAAAATTGATGATGTGTTTTCCATCACTTATGAAGCAACAATGATATTTTGGCCTTGTATTGATAGCTGGGGTATTGATTCCATTTAATATAAACTTGACCACCGAGTATGGTTATAAACTCGCGGAAAGTATGGGATGCTTGGGTCATAGATTGGTCACTTAGTTAAGCATGTAATATTCAAAAAGTGTACTACAAGTTTGCAGAAGATGTAGGTGTCAGCACATTACTTATGGCTTATGGATCCGAAGGACAAATCTAAAGGAGAATAAAGGGTGACCTTTCAAGACACGTGTGGTGTAGACAAGGTACACAACAACTGCAAATTATGTTCATGCTTTTGGTGGAGCAAAAGCTCCTCAGTGGGGAGGATTGATCCAGGTGGCTCCAGACACTCTCTAGAAACCAAGAGGGCTAATGATAGGTAAAAATTCAAAGTGGTCATATTTCCCTTGAACTAGGTTCATATTAAGGTACTTGTTGCCCTGATTCCAATGGTGCAAATAGATCTGCAATCTGAGCCCGTATGGAGAATTTAGAGTGAGTCAAAGTTTTGGTCAAAGTTGGGCAGTAGGCCAGGTTTAACTGTCCCACAAATTCACCGTCAACCGGAAAGGAACCCAACTCTCAAAAATGGACGAAAATTTGGCCTCGTTAATTTTCCCAATGACCCTTTTTTTTCTTAAAATCAAAATCGACCTATTTTTTATAATAACAAAAAAATTGGGCGGCAGGCCATGACCCCTGTCACACTCTCTGCCCTCAGCAACCATATATATGGTGGATATATACTAACAAAAAAATTATGTGGGTGGGCGGGCCACCTCCAGTTGACCCTGCCCACGCCACCCCCTCACATCAAATATATAACGCAAATGCCAGATCCGGTGGGAGTTCAACCCACGGCCAGTGGACTAGGCCCCCCCACGTGGTGGCTCCACATTACCACACCCCATAAACGGAGTCAACACGCCTATATTTAGATACATTCAAACCACATTTAGAAACTGCTCAAACCATGTTTAAATGGATTTCAAACCAAAAAAATGGTGTGCCATTTTTAACATAAGAAAATGCCAAGTTTGGGGGTCGATGGTATTGGAACCCCCGACCACCTTACGCCCAACATAACCCATATGCTAGTATGCCCAATGACCACAACTTGTAAATTCCATCGACACTTTCACATATAAACTCATTTTTGCAGTGCACGCAACAGGAGAGGAGGAGCACAGAGTTCGAGGCAGAGTTTTTTTTTATTGCATGTGGAACCCTGAGCCATTCAAGGGGGCAGTGGAACCATGATCTAAGCCACATTTTCAGAGGGGCCAGAATTGTTCGGTGTCCAAATTGGACAAATTTTATATGGATTTTACACCTATTGGCGATGGGAACCTGATGACGATCTTAGTTTCTGCAACAAAGGTCTCAATTTTTTAGCCATTTTCCAGATTCTAATGACGGTGTTGGATTTCAGAGTGTGGACAGTCAATTTCATTCCATTCAACACCTTGAATTCGATGGTGCATTCAGATCCATTAGTTGAGCATTCTATTCTTCGGGCACCATCAGACTCGAGGTATATGAAGTGCTTTTTCCATGTACTTCATTGATTATTTTTGTGAGATTTTTTATGTCGTGCCCATTCTTGCTTGATGTATGATACAAAATCTTGATGTTTATGTCATGTGATATGTATTCATCATGGATGGTCATTTATGTTCTGCGATCCTTTGTTGCCTTGATGGTGGGATACTCTTTGTCACTATGTGTGAGGTTGTCATGTTGATAGGAGGTTTGTTATCAGTGAGAGTTCCTTGTAGCTAAACGTCTCTTGGAGAGACATTTCCACTCATGTTGAGGGCACATTTCCTTGTGTGACAAGTAAACAGTGTAGATGTACATCATCACCATTTCCAACACCAAATTAAGTGGCTAACACCATCGAGACAGCGAAGCCTAGAGACATAGTCCACACTGGACGAACCCCATTATTAAACATCTTGTGTTTTGTTGTGTGATTGTTGACATTTTTTCCTCTTAATTATATCTGCATATGTGTCCATTAATTCTTTGATAAAATGAAATTCTAACAAACATCACAGAAGTAAAATATCATGGGTAAATCTAGTAGCTAACGGACCCGGATAAAAAATATAGAGCATCTCTTATTTTACCTAATTATATATAAAACCCCCAACATTTCTCCTTTCACCTAGTTTTATATAAAACTCCTAAGCCTATCTATGGTTTAACTTCAACTTAAATTAATATCAAGTTAGTGAATTGCATGAGTTAGTTGAATATTTCATAGTGTTTATATCAAAAACATCATTCTAAAGAAACACATATTTCAACATTTCTAAATATTTGTATTCTAATTTTGGTTCTTTTTATCAATAAAAGAATATGTAATTATGTCAATAGGCATGTCTATTTCGAAATAGGATCCTAGAATTTCAATTTAATTATCAATAATTATGAGTTGAATAATAAATATTTAACCTCTATGGAATATTCTAGAATATTCTTAGTAATATAAGAAAATCAAAGACAAATTTATTTCAAAAGTAGTTATGCCTTTTTTATCGTTTTAATTAAATTCATTAATTAAAATAATGTCACATTAACAAGTGCCATAAAAAATGAATTATCGATTTTTTGGCATATGATATTGATAAAGCATGGTATTGGCCTATGCTATTGTGACAAAATCTATTTATAGTTTAAGAATCAACATGACAAAATATGAGTGAGAGCAGAGAGAGATAACCTTAAACTAGTAGATACAATAAAACCAAACTTAAAATTAAAGACTAGACTAAGTGGCATGGGACTAAAGTTGTAGTGACAATAGGGATATCAAACAATAACATAAATTAACTAGGCTATGTGATTATAATCTAATAATGCAACCAATATATGCTCTTTTGGGTCCTCAAATTTCTACGTGTCGCAAAAGGTATGTTGAGATGTTGCTCTATTATTTCCATTCTTCGATCTAGATACCTCACGTGTTGATGCAAGTGTTCAAGGGAGTGGAGAATATCCTCGAGAAGATCATTTCCAATTTAGGAGAGTGTGTCATAAAAAAAACTTCATTTTCCAATAAATATCAACAATTTGAAGATACTAATTAAACCTTCCCCAAGTGTGGCCTATATTCAAAATCTAGTTTAACCATTCCATGAGAACCTTTGTATCAGATAGTTGCAACTTTGAGAGGAGGCTTCTCCCTTAGTTTGACTAATTTCTCCTTGAATGTGGTCTAGTGTGAGGTTATGATACTGTGAGAAAAATTACTCTAGTATACGATGCATCCAATTATTTCCCCTATGAGCCTGCTCCTAAAAATAAGTGGCCCGTGTTCTTACACATACCCTAAGGCACGGGGAAGAAAGCAACAAAACTAGGAAAAACAAGTTTGGTCTAGCACTAGAAAGGGTTTCTAGGTTGGAAATGGGGGTGCCATTAAAGATTAGAACCAGGAATAAAGGAGACATCAAAGGGGAAAATTGTTGGGGAGTTTGATAAACCCAACCCAAAAGAAAAAAGAATGATAAGAGTGTGTCCCCACCCCTACAAGCCTCGACAACTAGGAATAAACCTTTAAAAAGGTATAAATAATAAATAAAGCTTGAAACCAAAAGTGTCCAAGGGGAAGGAAAACCAACACCATAGGTAAAGGAGAAGAAACGAAACCACTGGAAATGCAAAAGCTTCAGGAACAATAATTCAAGATACTAGAGAAGGAGAAGGGACATAATTTTTGTCACCACCAAAGGAAATTATTCACAAAAGTAAATAATTGAGTTTTAGGAGTTTGGGAAAGTTGTTCACCAACCACCCTATAAATTAATAGAAAAATAAAGGTCCAAACAAAATTTTAAGGAAAATTAAGATTATTGAAATCCATACATAAATGCGAGACGAGGAGGGAAAATATGCTTCCTAGAATTTGACAACATGGCTAGTAATTTAGCTTTTAGACATCTAAGCTTTCTTCATGGAACCTATGAAAGATCTATCTTGTCATCACAACATGAATGGAGTCTTTATAGCACCCCCTCCATCCACAAGAGAGCAACACAATAAATACAAAAAATGCATGGTGTTATACTTCCACTAGCTTCATTCCTTTCAACACTATATAAATCATTATGAATTCTTAATAATTTGGCTTCATTGTATTTTACTCCACTAGGGATGTGTTGTCATATCACTTTGGTCTACTAGCTAAGTGGGGCACTGGCATCTTGTCGCACAACCCCCCCCCCCCCCCTTAAACTTCACCCCGTACAAGGTTGGGAATTATCTCAAGATAATATGGCAACATGTGTTGAGAGTATAGCAATATGAGTCTCCAAGTGGATGAAATCGTGGTAGATGATTATAAACACCCATAGTTGGCAAGTAAATGAAAATCAACTATTTTATTTCTCGATCTTCGAACATGCATTAGGATAAGAGTTAGGATGTGCAAGCTAAGTGAAGAGACTTATTATAGTAGTGATTCTAACCTCCAACTTGTATATAATTTATGGATCCAAGGGTCATTAGTAATCATGCAAATCATATTATTAAAAAAAAATTATTTACCTTTTATGAGGAGCGTAGTGAATCCTTGAGCCTAGGCATGCTCCAATCTTATTACAGAGACTCATGATTTCAGCTGCATTATTGCTACTCATTCCCATTATTCCAAAGTAAATGATTAGCGCATACTGGAATGATCTCTAATGATGCCACCATAGCCTGGTGGACATGGATTACCTTTTGAAGCTAGATAGAAAATTAATTTCAAGAAAAAAATAACTGGAGGGAGCCAAGTTACAAGAAAATATATGAGAGGGGATGATAACCCAAGGGTGGGGGATGAAACCATATATATAGGATCCTTGTCTCACTATTGGAAGCTTGTTATTCCCAATGGGACCATGAGAGGGAAAGGATATATTATTTGACCTAACATATAATAGAATTCCATGTAGAGTCCAATGGGATAGGGGACCCCTAACAAAGTCTTTGATTGCTCTCTTTCCATATTCCCAACAGGAGTAATCCTAGAGAAAGGTTCCAAATTTTATTTAGAACTAGATTTGAGATGGCCTGCGATCACGAACACATTATAATATTGGAGATGTTTGAGGGGTCTCTATTCGATTTCATAAAAAAATCCTCTAATATATTCCATAATCTTGCAGAGAAGGTGCAATCGTTGAAAAAATGCTCCAAATTATTTTAGGGTATATGATATAGAGCACACCAAAATGGATCCTATTGGTTTTTATTTTGTAGGTTTTCCCATGTTGAAGTCTTGTTCTGTAGTATAATCCAAATAAAAATAGATACTTTTTGCCACACATTTTGTTTCCAAATTTTGGGCCAAAATTCTAACGATTAGAGATATTGATGTGTTGCTTTTAAGTAATAGGATTCCTTGATAGAAAATATAACTTTAGATGTATACCCCCATCATAACTTGTCTTCTTTATTAGAAAAGGGGATTTGTTTATTTTGAAAAATCTCCAAAAGGTTTTCCATACTTCACCAGCTACTTTGGGATGCCAAGTCTCTAATGGAATTTATCGACACCATAGCTGAGTATATTATTGCTCCGCCCAATAATCCATAATTTTAGTTCTTCCTGGGGTTTTAATTTGATTATTCAATGTTTCTAACTCATTTTTTTCCACCATTTTTGGTAATTATTGCGTGGAATCCACCAACAGTAGACCCATGCAACCAATTTTTATCTCTTAGAAATAATGCTTTTGTATCAAACTTATACCTTTTTTTTCGAAGGTCCAAATCAAAGATTCAGGGCTTGTGGTGTTTAATATAAGTATATTTTGATTAGGGGTTTGTGGGGAATACTTATATTCCCATATTTTTTTCCTAGATATCATGGCCTCCTTAAAGCCATCATAACCATATTTTTGCTCCTAGAACTATTTCCATTATTGATGTATCATGTAGTCCTAGGTCTCCCTTAAGTTTTAGCTTACATAATTCATCCCATTCCACTTGGGACCATTTCTTGTCTAGATGTGAGCCTCGCCCATAGGAAAGATAATTGAATTCTATGGAGTTTGTGGAGAATATACAAGGCTGACATCATTGATAAAAAAATATAAAGATGTAGAGATTGAAGTGTCACTTTGAGGATAACTAATCCTCCGAAGATATTCAAGGAGTGGAAGTCCAACTTTCCAATTAATGAGAAATTTGGTTATAATTTCCTCCCACATGTTCCATTTAAGGGAGCTTTCCACTAGAGGAGTTCCCAAGTACTTTGAGGAAAGCTTATTAATTTGGAAACCCAATATATGAGCTACATGGTGTTAAACCATAAAAGGAGTATTAAAGGAAAAACCCTTCGATTTATTTTTATTATTATCCATACTTGAGATCAAAAAACAAACATTACGAAAGGTTGTTGAAGGCATGAGCTTCTTGCACCATTGGAATTCCTAGTCCCATAGTATCATCTACAATTTTTTTATGGGTGAGTGGTAGATCCTTCCCAAATATTTGGAGGTCTTTGATTTCTGTCACATGATGTTGGTTTGAAAAAATGACCTAATCCCTACATCGTCAAAATTAATATGAATGGGGAGAACGAGTCACCTTGTAAGATCCATTGAGAAGAATAGGATGGAGGATATGGGGATCCATTAACCAAGACTGAGAAGGAAGCTAAGGAAATGAGATTAAAAATCCATTCAATCCACTCAGCTACAAAGCCATAGGCTCTCAGAATGCTACATAGAAATTTTCAGCTCAGTTTGTCATATTCTTTAGAGAGATCCAATGTGATAATCATTTAATACTTCGTTGTGATTTTCAAAGAGTGGATTGCTTTGTATGCCACCATAATGCCATCTAGAATTTTTCGCCCTTCTACAAAGTTTGTATGGTTTGGAGAAATGATCTTGGGGATAACGAGCTTAATCTTGTTAGCTATTATTTTTGTTATGAACTTGTAAATGACATTGCATAAAGAAATAGGTCAATAACCATTAAGGTCTTCCACCTTTCTCCTTTTTGGGCACCAAGGTTAGAAAGGTGGCATCCAATGCTTTCAAAATGGATCGATATTGTATGGATTCTTCAACCTGCAAGACTTAATTATGGCTCTTAAGGAAGGAAGATATTAATATTTTATTTCTATAATTAAAAATGAGGGAAGTAAGGGCACTAATATCACTATAGTTTTGCATACTTAACAAGTTAAGGATGTTGATAGTGTGGAAAATGTTTTCGGAAATGAGAATTAAAAGTGAGGCAATCTAAGAGAAAGTAGTTTTTATCTTCAACCCTAGTATTATCTCTATTCCTCATTTTAAACTCCATAATGCATTACCATTTTTATATGTTCTTTAATTTTCATGGTTATATATGACAATCACATAATACAAATACTTCAATCAAAGTTATTTATCAATAAAATGTTTATTATCTTTAGTTTTGGTAAAATAGTTATACGTGATATAAATATTATTGGTACATGATATAAATATTAATGTTTCTCTATAGTAATATTTTAGTGAAATGGAAATTTAGAAAAACTACAATATGACTATAAAAATTTATAAAAATACATGTAGAAGATATTAAAATATCATATAAAATGATGAAATATAAGAAATTAAATTAACTTTATCTATCTATACACACACACACACACACACACATATATTAGTGAGCTCGGGAGGTTTCTCTCCAAGATTTTTGAGCATAGGAATAAAATCTTAAATCAAATTAAATAACTCTTTTCTTGAGATCCGATAGACCAAATATTGGTCTCAGTAGACATTAACCATCATCATCATCATCGTGTATATATATATATATATATATATATATATAAAGAGTAAGATGTTTCTTTTTATTTAAATAAAAATATAATATACATATATATGTTTGTATTAAAATGTTAGTATTAAAGAGGGTGGCCAGTCTTGCTGCTTCTGAATGGCATCCATCTGGACGAAAAGTACCATTCTTCTTTGCTTACATTTGATCCATGGCCTTGGCAACAATAACTGGAAAATAATGTAATTAATTAGCATCAAGTCCCATCACTTCATGTTTTTTAGAACCCCAATTCTATTAGTAATCTTTCTTTCTGTGTCTAATTCTGTTAGTAATATTTCCGACTTTATATTGGTCACATTCATGTTGGAAATATTAATTCCAACTGTAATCTGCAAGTAGGAGGACAGAGATTGAAGTCTAATAGAAATCTGAGAGACAACAACACTAAGAAATATTTTTGGTTAAAATCGCACTCCATTGTACATTGTTTGTGTGTATTTAAACCCTGCAAGTTTATTTTTTTATTAAAGGCCATAGCCCTGTTTCATAAGTCAGTGGTTTGAACCACACAACCTTCGCATTTAAAAGTCTTCCCTCCACTTCGTAAAACCTTGCCATACCCGCCTTAAACGCATTTACCAACCATATCTCATCTCGTTGTTTATTTTGGTTGGAATAGGGGCCACATCATTTAAGTGGAGTCCATGCTCCATGTTGTACACTCCATCGACCAATCAGAGAGCTATCGCACTGATCGCATGTCCAGTCAGTAGGCGACCGAATGGATGCGATAAATATTGCTTAACCATTTTGTATAAAAAGACTCGAAGTCCGTTAAAAGCGATGTATTAGGGTTTCAGACCTTAGGTTTAATTATTTTATATGTTTTAAAACCACAACGTATTTTTTGTTAAGTCTTTAGACTTAGGGGTATACATATATAACGGTTTTGTTATAAATATATATATTATAAACATAGAATGTTTATAATATATATAATATGATAGTTTATTTTAATTATTTTTTTGTAATAGTTTGTAATGTCATATATATGCCTGAAGGCAAAAAGAAAGGTATGGATCGTGTATTATTTTTGTTGCCCGAAGGCAGAATTAAAAAAAAGGTAGAGAGAGATAAATTGTAACGCTGTGTTTGTGGAAGCTTGTATAAATTTTTTTAAGAAGGCCACAACAACAATTCAGAGGAAATATTGTAATAGCTTTTCAAGTTTAATGAAATAATTGTTTTCGTGCATCTTTGTCCATTAATCTCTGTGTTGGGTTGAGGAATTTTTTATTTCCTTTGTGTGTTTGGAATACTAAGAAATTCCAGCATGCTATCAGAGCTAGCCATGCTCTTTACATTTGCTAAAGAAGCTGAAGGAGGAAGAAGAAGTTTTTTGAAGTTTATCTCTCAGGAGTGAGAAGGTTTAAAAACACAGTCAAGTTTTAAGCATAGTTCAGTAAGCTAGCAATGGCAGGAGCCAGCACAAGCACGAGTATGGGAAATACTCAACTCCCACAATTCAATGGGAATAACTATGACTATTGGGCAATCACAATGAGAGCCCTGTTTTCCTCTCAAGTTTTATGGGAGATAGTTGAAGATGGTTTTGAAGAACCAGCAGATGAACAAGCATGTAACACCTTAACATAGGCATAGAAAGATTTTATGAAGAGTAATAGGAAAAAGGATTCAAAATCCCTCTTCTATCTCTATCAAGCAGTGCATGAAAGTGTATTTCCAAGGATTGCAGCAGCAAATAGGTCCAAGGATGCATGGGATACCCTCCAGATAGCCTACCAAAGTATGGAGAAGGTAAAGACATCAAAGCTTCAATTAAAGAGAACGGATTTTGAAGTTATTTGCATGAAAGAGTTTGATACAATAGACTCATGATTCACTTTGTTGAATTGGTTGGTTACCCAAATGAGATCTTATGGAGAGATAATAGTGTTGGGTGCAGGAATTACACTTAAGAAAACTCCTCAACACTTAATTTGTTAACCCGGGGGATCCATAAAATTAGAGATGAAGCACAGGCAATGCAAAAGATGGTATGAATCTTCCTAATATAAATCCCTACTTTCTTTAAAGGAAAGATCGCAGAATCAAATTAAAAAGAGAAAAAGGCAACTTGAACCATCAAAAATAATCTAAGACTGGAACAAGAAAGAAT
This sequence comes from Pinus albicaulis, assembly GCA_034641835.2. Taxonomy (NCBI): domain Eukaryota; kingdom Viridiplantae; phylum Streptophyta; class Pinopsida; order Pinales; family Pinaceae; genus Pinus; species Pinus albicaulis. Next base: position 223,102,312 of record CM076571.1, on the reverse strand, counting down.
GCATTTGTAAGAGGGAATTAAAGATAAAAGGCAATCACTCCGGCTAATTATTGTTTAACTACTGAGTGTGTGTTTTTCTTTAGCAGAGACACTAGCAGTCTCATCAGATGGGCCCTTAAATTTGCTCCTTTAGAGATTTCCTTCTTACGCTAATCTGTCCTGCACTATTACAGTTTGCTTGCACTAGTGCAGGAACAGAGATTTATGTAGAAAGTATAAATGGTGTCTTTACTAAAGGATTTTTACTTCATGGAAGGGCTTGAACTTTTCTAGGTTCAAAGCACTCAGATCCCGTGGCAAGAAACTATTTCTTGCACCGAATCAGAGCTTCCTGGACTTAGCATTTAATTCTAAAAATGAGTGCTTAATTATTGCAAGTGCTATTATACTCTTAATTCAAATTGCACACATAAAAAGTGAATGTTTCTGATCTTAACAGAGTGCAGGAATAAAGAAATAATCGATATACATTTATCCTGTCATAAGCATTTAATGAAAGAAAGAAGATTGTGGGAAGTAGACTAAGAAAGTTTGCTGCATCACACCAACGTGCACTGGTGCAGGTTCATTTCTCCTGCTTGGACCAGGCGGGAAAACCAATCAACAGAATTGCAGAAAAGGAGATATCACACCAACGTGCATTGGTGTAGGTTCATTTCTCCTGCTTGGACTAGGCGGGGAAAACTAATTAAACAGAATTGCAGAAAAGGAGATATCACACCAACGTGCACTGGTGCACAGTTATTTCTCCTACTTGGACCAGGCGGAGGAAAACCAATCTGAAATCAAGTGCAGGAAAAGAAATTGCAGGAAAAGGAAATTTATCTACTTAACACAATGGATCCGCTTTCACTCAAACAAGAATGCATGTGCTTAAAATTAAATCACACTTAACAACGTAAACACAAATTACAGGAAAACAGGAAATGGGGTAAACGTGCTGGGTTGGTCGGGTCCTAGCCAACCGTCATGTTTCCCTTTAAAATAAAAGCACTGCTCAGTGCCTTAATCAATTCATCAGCTCAAATACAGAAACGTAATTTGTAAAACATGAGGGAGAGCTCCCTTTTATCAATTAACTAAGGCAAGTACATACATTAATACATCATCCAACCCAGATTCGGGTGATAACAAAATATAGCAACCTGTTGCCGCCTCTCTGGTTTTGTCTTTGTTCTCTTCTGCTATAAAAAACTTAGCCTTCTAGTCCTATTTACATTCTACAATATAGATCTTTTGCCAAAGGCCAAAATAGATCATTCAACCGATTACATAACAAAACACAGAATTTAGCTTTTTGGTCTTCAAAATTAGATAGTTAGAAAAACTGGCCATAGCCAATCTCCAGATTTCGTCCTTCACAGATTCGGTCTCGGCTGCCTTTGGATTGATCTTGTTTTTGTGGCTGAAGCTACTCAGCACGAGGCGGTGATCAAGGAGGTTCGGATCTGCTGCAAGGATTTGTTATTGTGGCTGAAGCGGCTCAAAACAAGGTGGTGATAAAGGAGGTTCGGATCTGCTACAAGGATTTGTTGTGCTGGCAACGGTGCAAGATTCGATCCTGCACTAATATCAGCAGCCATGGTAAGTACTCTAACTACCAAATAAACATTGGAGATATCGATAAGTTACAAAGAGTGATTAAAAGTAAGAAATCATGTAATAAATAATTAATTAATGCTAAGTTGAATTAAAAATATGAAAAATAAAGTTTATATGAAATATGTCACCGTGCTTGGACTGGTGCAATATAAGGGTGCATAAAAGAGGTAAAATAGAGGTAAATGGTGATGATTTAGGAAGGGGAAAATGGCAAAAAGAGAGCAAATTAGGGGGCTAACATCCTCCCATCCCTAAGCTATTGTGTGCCCTCACACAACTCTTTACCTTTGCAAAAAACCTTTAAAAATGTGAGCATTCCAGCTCAATCCTGCTCTGACATACTGACATCAGCCTACAACGTTTCAGACTTCTTCTTTCTAATTTTCTTTAGTTTCTTTGTCACCTTTTTAAGCTGCTTGAAACATTGTGCAACACGGTACTTCCAAACTCTAAATTCTCCTTTCTTTTTCTGGATCTCCATGGTTAATTCTTATTTACTCTATTCATTATCCTCTTGTGCTTTAGCTATGAGATGTTCTAAGTTCCCCACTTGAAGCTCTAGTTCAACTATCCAAGCAGTAGGAGTTACCAAATTTCCTTCTTTTTCTGTCTCGACAGGGGCTGTGTCTTCCTCAGGGACCTCAGTATACCTCATGGTTTCAGCAAACAATTCTTCTTCTTCTTCTTCTTCTTCTTCTTCTGGTTCTTCTTCTTCTTCTTCTTCTTCTGTTTCTTCTTTTGGTTCTTCTTCTTCTTGCACTGGTTCTTCTTCTTCTTGCACTAGTGCAGGAGGGGATTCAACGTCCTATGGGGACTGTGTTTCTTCGCCTGCACTAGATTCTTCATTCTTTTTCCAGGCCTTTTTAATGAAATAAGCCAACAGAGTGTCATCTTTTACCTCTATATATTTTGCTGCATTCGTAAGGACTGACAGGTTGTCTTCTTCGGGGGTCTGTGCCTATACTGGTGTCGTAGAAGGAGTCTCTTCAATATGTGCACTAGCTGTCTTCTTATTTGGGAATGGGGCCTTTTCTTCTATTGATTTTTCAGGTTGTTTCTTTTTTTCACTGGTGTAAGAAGGATTCCCCTTCACATTCTTACTCGGACCCTTGCTTGTGTTGGCGGGGTCCTCTATCTTCTTTCCAGCAGCTTTCTTTTTATGTAGATGTTTTAACAGTGCCTCCCAGGTCATGCCTTTAACTTCTAAATTTTTTTGGACCAAAATATTTATCAGACCATGGTGATATAACTTCTTGTCGGCCTGGTCTGCCCATCCACACACCCTTGGCCATTCTTTCCAAGCTCTTAAGTAAAAAATGGGGGGAATCAATCCTCCACTAGATGTGTCGGCCGACTTCGAAATGCTACAACATCCTAAAATGATACAAAAAAGTGAGGGAGTACCTTCCCTCACAGGTTACAAATTTCTATAGGATGAAAAGGAGGTCCCGCCACTGTCCCTGTAGGGCACTACGCAGAATTCCTTTCTTCCAATCTACCTTTATATTCTTGTCAACAATGAAATGTTGCCATTGCTTCCTTTCTAGTTTCTGATTTTTTAACCACTGCTCACCAGTATTTTCGAAGCCTGTTGCTGCTGCTATAAACTCTTCCGTAACCTCAAATTTTAGAGGCCCAATTTTTACTCGGTCATTTTTGAAACTTCTAGAAAACTGTAGGGACACTTCAAGGTTGTGCCCGTCAAAATTTTGCAAGAATTGAAGAAAGCCTGAGTCTCGCAATAGTGAAATACTATTGCGATACTCAACAGTCTGTTCTACCATATTGAGAGATGAAGGTTCGCTTCGAACAAGCAACATCGCTGCTTAACAGTTATGAACAATCAAGAATTTTACATGCAACACCAGGAAAATTGGTTCTTATAGATAGGGATCCAACTGTCCACCATCCCTTCCATCTTATCACCCATTCATTCTACTGAAATAGCCATGGATTCATGGCATCTTTGAGGTCGTGTCGGACTGGTGCTTGCAGCTGCATTTTAACGGCTAGGTGAGGTAATCATTACGAGTGAGGGACATCTAGGATTATGGTAGAAAGGAGAAATTATATCCAAGCAACGGTTAAAAACTTTTGCACTCCTTCATAATTCAAAAAATAACTTTAACATTCATAAAAAATGATCATGATTCTTAACTTAAAAACACCTTGTACTTTAAATAATTTTCTCCTAGTTAATATGATAGCACAAGTACTCATCGAATAAGTGAAAGGAATTCTTATAAACTTTCATAATGACCACTTTCCTATGACATATGCTATGAAAAGAAAAAATTGTACTATGTTTCTGACAGGGTGCATGCTTTCACTGGTCTACTTGCACCGCTTAAACTATGCTATTCTGTTGGTACCATTCTGCTTGCATTATTATATAAGACAACATACTTGCACTAGTGCAAGCATAATATCTGAGAAAAAAGAACAGGGAATTTAAGTAAAATATAGGCTGGACTTCCAACATGGCTTCCTCAACTTATACTGGAAATTTGATTCGCCCTTTCTTGATGCTTCAAAGCATATCCTTTTGCTCTTTATGCGCGAGATCCTGCAATTCATGAAGGAATAAAGAAGTGGGAAAGGGGAAATTTCAGAATGGGAAGGAATTCTGTTACAGGGATTCTAGGAATAGTACCACAAGAGGGGATAAAAAGAATTGGGATAGGGAAAAAATTCAAGGGTAAAGTGGGGTTCTTTTACGAAACGGACAGGGTAAATTCAGAAAAATATGGGAAGGTTAATCATTATGGGATTGAAGAAGAAAAATGAGGGAATATTACGAAAATGGAATAGGAAGAAAGGAAGAAAAATTTATGGAAGGTCTGCCTGCACTGGTGCAAAAAAAATAACTACAGCGAGAATTAAGCATTACTTGAATACAAATATCCATGCTAATTACCTCAATTGTATAAAGGTTGGTTCTGCTAAACCTACTTTTACTTTGGTGGTCGCTAGCATATCTAAAGATCAAGAAACATTCTCTTTTTATTAGAAATTTTTGATCTTCCTGCTAGCAAGCGGTTTTCAGGTTGATCCTTCTGCAATCATGTTAGCGAACTAATTTTCATAATTACAGGAAAATATTTTTTCTTTACTTTCAAAAAAAAATTGTTTTTTTTTTTTTTAAGAAGAAGAATTCATGTTTTCAAAAGGTTGGTATTACCATTCACCCCTACCATCCCGAATGGCTGTTGGACTTACTGTGTAAAATATTTCCTGGAAAGTGGAAGAAAATACTTCTTTAATCTGTGTCCATTTACCAGGAATACTGAATTTTGTCCATCAATAGTTTTAACTTCTACTGCTCCATTCTTGAATACTCGGATCACTTCATAAGGTCTCATCCAACATGTATGGAATTTCCCTTTAAAAATTTTAAATCTAGAATCATAAAGGAGCACCCAATCACCTGGTTGGAATTTATTTTTCTGAATAAACTTGTCATGCCACCTTTTGTGTTGTTGCTGAATTAGTATGTTTTGCTGAACAACATCCCTACGAAATTCATCTAACTCATTTAATTGGAGAAGATGTTGTTGTTGTGCCTCAGAGAGATCTAGTCCTAACTAAACTGCAGTTCTGAAAGTTTTGATCGGGAACTCAATTGGTAACAGAACCTGTTTACCATATACCAGCTCATATGGTGTATGTCTCGTGCTATTTCTCCAAGTGGTTCTGTATGCCCACAAAGCTTTTGGTAATCTTTTAGCTTAGTCTTTCCGATGCATATTTACTGTCTTTGTAAGAATGGACTCGATTACTTTGTTTGTGGATTCCACCTAGCCATTTGCTTGCAGGTGATACGGCGTGGATTTCCTGTGCTAGATATTTTATTGCTCCATCACACCCTGTACCAGATTAGAAATAAACTTTGAACCATTGTCAGAAACAATTTCTCTAGGCACCCCAAATCTAGTAAAGATTTCAGTAAAAAGAAAATCGACAACAACTTTTTATGTAGCAAAGGAAACAGCTTTAGCTTCTACCCATTTTGTAACAAAATCTGTACAAACCAAAAAATGCTTTTTACTTAATGACGTTGGATTTATTGGCCCATAAAATCAATAGCCCATCTTTCAAACGTCTCAATCATAACTTGGGGGCATAAAGGCATTTCATTGGTTTGATTAGGCTGGCCCATTCGTTGATAGCTATCACATTGCTTGACATATTGTTTGGCATCCTTAAACAACGAAGGCCAAAAGTAACCAGCACACAATAATTTATATGCAGTCCACTTATCAGTGAAGTGGCCTCCACAAGGTTCATCATGAGCAGATTTCAATATGTCAAACACTTCCTCCTCTCTTACACATCTACGGATAATCAGATCTGGACCAGTGTAAAAGAGATCTCCTTGAATCCAGGAGTATGCAACACTTTTCTGAATAATATTCCGCTTTTCACGAGTAGACAAGCGGGGTGGTGTTTTCTCGGTAACCAAGTAATTAGCAATGTCAACAAACCACGGAGAATCTGTTGACATAGAAAAAATATGTTCATTCGGAAAATCATCATTAATAGGAGTTGCTTCACCAAGATTATATAATCTAGAAAGAAAATCTGCTACAACATTAGATTTTCCTGGTCTATCAACAATAGTAACATTAAATTCCTGCAACAATAGCAACCACCTAGTCACTCTACCGCTATTCAATGGTTTGTTCATCAAATATTTAATCACGGAATGATCAGTATGTACAAATACTTCATATCCTGTAATATAGTGCCTGAACTTATTAATTGCAAAAATTACAGCTAAAAACTCTTTCTCTGTAACTGTATAATTTAATTAGGTGGAAGACAAATTCTTACTAATATAATAAATAGCATAGGATTGCTTATTTTCCTCTTTTCCTAAAGCTGCGCCAATATCCAAATCTGAAACATCAGAGAAAATGTGAAAAGGCAGGGACCAGTTAGGACCTCTCAAAACTGGTGCCTATACCAAATTTTCCTTCAATGTTTCACAATACTGTGTGCAAGCTGTGGACCAAGAAAATTCACTATCCTTAGCTACAAGTCAGAAAAGAGGGGCAGCTCTCTTAGAACAAAATTCAATCAATCTTCTATAGTAACCAAGATGTCCTAAAAAACCTCTTACTTCCCATTGAGTTTTGGGTGCAGGAAGATGTAGAATGATTTTAACCTTTGCTGGATCAGCCTGGATACATTTACCAGAAATAAAATGGCCAAGTACCACTCCAGATTTACACATCAATCTACATTTCTTGTCACTCAAGGTGAGGTGGGATTCTTGAAAACGAATAAGTACTTTCTCCAGATTTTTGAGAGCTTCCTGAAAAGAATCACCAAACACAAAAAAGTCATCCATATAAATTTCTACAAATTCTAGATCAGCAAAAATGGCCAGGACTGCCCTTTGAAAGGTAACTGGGGCATTACATAATCCAAAGGGAAGCACTTTATAAGAAAATGTACCCCATGGACATGTAAAAATAGTTTTGTCCTGATCTTCGGGTGCAATCTATATCTGGTTATAGCCACTGAAGCCATCCAAAAAGGAAAAATATTTCTTTCCTGCAATGGTATCAAGCACCTGGTCAATAAAAGAGAGAGGGAAGTAATCTTTGAGAGTGGCTTTGTTTAATTCTTGATAATCAATACAAATATGCCATCTTCCATCTTTCTTAGGCACTAGCACTAATGGAGAGACCCATTGACTGTCGGAAATAGGATAGATAAAAACGACATCCAAGAGTTTTTGTACTTCTTCCTTCACAATATCTCTTAGAGCTGGATTCATTCGCCTTTGGGGTGGTTGGATAGGTCGGGTTCCTTCCTGAATATAGATAGGATGTGTACAAGTTTCAGGAGGAATACCCTTCATATCTTCATAGCCCCAAGCAAAGGCACTAAGATGGTTTTGCAACAAATTCACAAGCCGCTCCTGCTGAGATGAGTCCAAATCTAAACTAATATGCAAGGATTTACTAGGGCTAATCTCAATAAGAGTAGTCTCAGGCTCAGGAGTACTCAAGGGAGTGGTCAAATGCAGTGGCACAGAAGAATGAGAATCATGATTGTCTTGAAAATCTAGGCTGAAAATTTGGCTCAATGGCTCAAAATTAGGCATAGTGTCTAGATTATTCAGGAAATCTTGAATCTCATCTTCTTGTGAAGACCTAGTATAATGGTGAATAAGGGAAATGCGTTGAGTCTCCTCATCACTACTTTGATCCAACCATAAATTATCTTGAAGGTCCTGAATGGATCTGGCAGGGGGGTATTAGGTAAATTTCTTCCTAGAATCTCCATGCGAAATATACATATCACTGGAACGACATCCAATATATGCATCGGCTGTAGCAAGCCATGGTCGACCCAAGATCAAGGGATGTCCACCTACTAGGTTCTTTGGCTGAAGCACAATGAAATTAGCAGGATATTCCCAAGAATCTAATGAGATTATCACATTGTCCAATACTCTTTCTGGCTTAATTTTGGATCTATATGCTAATTCAAGCACAATGGGAGTAGTGCGAAGATGAGATAACCAAATTTGATCCATGGTTTGCTAAGTCATGACATTAATGGCTACCCCCAGGTCTATACGAACATTAGATACAAGGACATTACCAATCTGAACTGAGACAACAGGGTTTCCTGGATCAGTATATTTTTCCATAGACATGCATCCTTTCATCAACTCTGCTGCCTTACCAACAAATTAAATGGTTTGGGGTTCCAATCTCTTCCTCCCGGGTTTCTTGAGAAAGAGTTCCTTAATAATCTTGGTACAAATGGGGATCTCTTTAATGGCTTGAAGCAAAGGTATCTTAATGAAAATATTCCGAAGCTCAGATGCCAAACTAGTCTCAGAAATAGGCTTACTTCTTTCCATTACTAGCCTCTCTGGGAAGGGAGGCTGGTTGGAAGAAGATGGCAAGGATTCAGAGGGTAAGGGCTGCTTAGTGACAGATTTCGGAGAATGGTTAAGAGTTTCCTCTTCTCCTTTCTCTTCAACAATCACTATAGGTTGCTTCTAATTTTCTGATGTTACAGTCCTTCCTGATCTTAATTGAATATCATGAACTCCAACTGGAATAGACTGGTACTCGAATGGTAAAGGTGGTTTTGTTACATATATCATTTGCACTGCTTTATTATTGTTAGGATTGGGCATAGGTTGAGCAGGCAACTGAGGAGGTCGAAAGGGTGGAGGTAAGGGCAACGGTGGAGTAGACTGACTCGGAAGTTGAGGCATTGAATAAGGTGTATGTGTAGATGGATATGACTACATAGATGGCTAGTGGGAATATGGAAAATGAGTTGGCCCTTTCCAACCTTGTTGCCATGGTTGAGAAGGTTGCCCATGATGATATTGATTCCCACACTGCCACTGCTGATTAGTGTTAGGATAAGAATATGCATGCGAATTATAACCAAAATAGTGTGGAGAAAATTCAAGAGCCATACTCGCACCTACCTAAGGCCAATTCCTTCTTGCTCCCATAGCGTACAAGTATTCAGCTTCAGGTTGTCCCCCTATAAATACAGCTTTAAGTCCTAGTATAGAGGGACATTTTTCTGTGACACGGTCTTCTGCACAAATAGCACACTTAATAGTTTTTTTCAAATTAAGAGGACACTCTTTAGGAGGACGCTTGTCTCTACATTTAGGACAAAAAATACATAATGACTCTTGTTCCTTCATAAGTTTTTGCTGAAATTTTAAAGAGTCTAACTGTTTGGTAACAATATTAATTATATCAATTTTCATGTTTTCCATTTTATTTTCTAGTCCAATAATCATAGCATCAGTAGATTCAGTTTTTCTATTTCTATTTTGAGTTCCTCTACTGGATCTATACTAATTTCTTAAAAAATTCCTGCATAATTCACAAATTTGTTCAAAATTTTGTTGAGAAATATCACCTTGTCCTAACAGATTTAAATTATTTCTAGCATTATCAATAAGTCCTCTTAAGAACAAGGTTATAATAGTACTGGGATCAAACTTAAGTTTCGACATTTGTAAAATATACAGAAAAATTTCTAGGTAATCTTCAAGAGTTTCATCATCATCCTGTATGATTGTAAAAATATCATCCTGCATGTCGGGAGTTTTGCAATATTATTGATATTTAGAAAAAAACACTCTCTTCATCTGATCCCAAGAGTTTATAGTGTTTCCTCCTAACACCATAAACCAACGTAGAGCTGAGTCCTTAAGAGTAACAGAAAATGATCTTAACTTCTGAGCGTTAGTTGAATAATCATAACTTCTACATAGAATATCAAACTCGAATAGAAAACAGTCAGGATCTTCATGAACTTTACCATGGAAATGAGGGAGAGCTGATGGTGGAATATTCTTCATTTGCACCACAGTATCCGGATCCACAATTGGAAACACAAAAGTGGATTATTCTCTACTTACCTGGATTTCACCAGTCCCTTCCAAATGATCTTCATGGTCCACCATTGTTTCCCTTTTACTTGTACTGCTCTCAACAGGCTGATCCACACCTCAGCTGTTGTCACCACAATCCAGGTGGATTGTTCCTACGTGATGGGTTTGAATTGGATTGGGATTCCTTCTTATAGAAGGAGACCCAATATGAAAATTGTTTTCAATATTCTTTTGGCCCTCAGTGGGCTTCGAACCCTTACCTTTTCTAAGCATCCATTTCGAAAAAAAGAAAGAAAAATAACAAACAATTTCTAGTAAAAAATGCTATCAGAAATTAATTAACACCAATTAAATTCCTTCAAAGAATATTTTCCAAAAAATATTACAAAAATAAAGGAAAAATTACCTCTATTGTATAATCAGAAAATTCTTACCAAATCAAATCGCATCCCTGGCAATGGCGCCAAAATGTTGGGTGCATGAATTACACTTAAGAAAACTCCTCAACACTTAATTTTTCAACCTGGGGGATCCATAAACTTAGATATGAAGCACAGGCAATGCCAGAGATGGTATGAATCTTACTAATATAAATCCTTACTTTCTTTAAAGGAAAGATCGCAGAATCAAATTAAAAAGAGAAAAAGGCAACTTGAACCATCAAAAATAATCTAAGACTGGAACAAGAAAGAATGCATTTGCAAGAGGGAATTAAAGATAAAAGGAAATCACTCCAGCTAATTATTGTTTAACTACTGAGTGTATGTTTTTCTTTAGCAGAGACACTAGCAGTCTCATCAAATGGGCCCTTAAATCTGCTCCTTTAGATATTTCCTTCTTACGCTAATCTGTCCTACACTATTGCAGTCTGCTTGCACTAGTGTAGGAACAGAAATTTATGCAGAAGGTATAAATGGTGTCTTTACTAAAGGCTTTTTACTTCATGCAAGGGCTTGAACTTTTCCAGGTTCAAAGCACTCAGATCCCGTGGCAAGAAACTAGTTCTTGCACCGAATCATAGCTTCCTACACTTAGCATTTAATTCTTAAAATGAGTGCTTAATTATTGCAAGTGCTATTATACCGTTAATTCAAATTGCACACGTAAAAAGTGAATGTTTCTGATCATAACAAAGTGCAGGAATAAAGAAACAATCGATATACATTTATCCTGCCATAAGCATTTAGTGAAAGAAAGAAAATTGCGGGAAGTAGACTAAGAAAGCTTGCTGTATCACACCAACATGCACTGGTGCAGGTTCATTTCTCCTGCTTAGACCAGGCGGGAAAATCAATCAACAAAATTGTAGAAAATAAGATATCACACCAACGTGCACTGGTGTAGGTTCATTTCTCCTTCTTGGACCAGGTGGGGAAAACCAATCAAACACAATTGTAAAAAAGGAGATATCACACCAACGTGCATTGGTGCGGGGTTATTTCTCCTGCTTGGACCAGGCGGAGGAAAACCAATCTGAAATCAACTGTAGGAAAAGGAAATTTATCTACTTCACACAACGAATCCACTTTCACTCAGACATGAATGCATGTGCTTAAAATTAAATCACACTTAACAATGTAAACACAAATTACAGGAAAACAGGAAATGGGGTAAACATGTTGGCTTGGCTAGGCCCTAGCCAATGAGCACGTTTCCCTTTTAAATAAAAATGTTGCTCAGTACCTTAATCAATTCATCATCTCAAATATAGAAACGCAACTTGTAAAACATGAGGCAGAGCTGCATTTTATTAATTCACTGAGGCAAGTACATACATTAATACACCGTCTAGCCCAGATTCAGGCGATAACAAAATACAGCAACCTGTTACCGCCTCTCTGGCTGTGTCTTTGTTCTCTTCTGCTATCAAAAACTTAGCCTTCTAGTCCTATTTACATTCTACATTATATAGATCTTTGGCCAAAGGCCAAAATAGATCATTTAACCCTTTACATAACCAAACGCGGAATTTAGCTTTTCGGTCTTCAAAATTAGACAGTTAGCAAAAATGGCCGTAGCCAATCTCCAACTTTCGTTCTTCACAGATTCAGTCTCGACTGCCTTTGGATCGATCTTGCTATCGTGGTTGAAAATTCTCAGCACGAGGTAGTGATCAAGGAGGTTTGGATCTGCTGCAAGGATTTGTTGTGCTAGCAACGGTGCACGATCTGATCCTACACTAGGATCAGCGATCACGGTAAGTACTCTAACTACCAAATAAACATTGGAGATATCGATAAGTTACAAAGAGTGATTAAAAGTAAGAAATCATGTAATAAATAATTAATTAATGCTAAGTTGAATTAAAAATATGAAAAATAAAGTTTATATGAAATATGTCACCATGCTTTGACTGGTGCAAGATTAGGGTGCAGAAAAGAGGTAAAACAGAGGTAAATGGTTATGATTTAGAAAGGGGAAAATGGAAAAAAGAGAGAAAATTAGGGGGCTAACAAGTAGAAGAAAGAAGAATAATGGAGAAAGTGTTGAGGAGATTACCCTCAATATTTGATGTGATAGTCACAACCATTTAAGAGACAAAGGATCATTCAAAGTTTAGAGTTGATGAGCTTCATGCATCATTGATGACACCTGAACAAAGAATGGGAAGAACAACAAACCCATCTTTGGAGCTTGCCTTCAAGACCCAAATGTCCTTTGGAAGAGGAAGAGGTCAAGGCAGAGGAAACTATAGGGGAAAATGAAGAGGTAGAAGCCAAAACAGAGGAGGAAGAAACAACTCTGCAAATACTAGTGGAAGGGGTGACAATCAAAGTCAAAATCAAAGCCAAGGCAACAGCCAAAAAAGTGGACAAAAAGTATGGCCATTATGCCAATGAATGTAGGAAGAAATAGAGTGACATGGGTATATTACCCCAATGATAATTTTACAAAAGAAAATATCAGTTAAGAGAATTTGTTTTTAGCATGTAATATGGTTGAAGAAAAAAATGAAGATATATGGTTTCTAGATTCAGGATTTAGCAACCATATGACTGGAAACATTTCTATGTTTTCCATGTTAGATGAAAATGTAAAGTCTCAAGTAACATTGGGGACATACAGTAAAGTCTCTGTCATGGGAAAAGGTAGTGAGTGTTTTGACACAGAAAGGAGAAAGGAAATCCATATGAGATGTATGTTATGTTCTTGGTATGAAGTGTTACCTTTTGAGCATTGGACAACTCATTCAAAAAGGCTACAATGTTTTCTTTGAAGATGATGTATGCATCATCATGAATAAACCATCAAGCAAGCAATGCATTAGACAAGTGAAGATGACAAGAAACAAAATGTTCCCTCTCAAGATGAGAGCAAATTTGAAGAAAGGAGCTGCAATGGCAGCAATGACACAAGAGACATTCCAAAGAGAAGCCAAGGATGAAAACTAGTTATGGAACTTGAGATATGGACATCTCAACTTTGGAGGTCTTAATTTGTTGCATAGAAAAGGTATGGTAAAGGGATTACCATTGATTGAGAAACCATACAACCTATGTGAATGCTGCATCTTGGGAAAACAACACAGAGAAAGCTTTCCATCAAGAAAGAGCATAAGGGAAAAGGCACCCTTAGAAATAGTCCATTTAGATTTGTGTGGACCAATGCAAACACCATCATTAGCATGCAGCCACTATATGCTGACCTTTATTGATGATTACACAAGAAAAACATGGGTATACCTCTTGAAGTTGAAGAGTGAAGTGTTTGAGAAATTTTGCCACTTTAAGGCTCTTGTGGAGAATCAAAGTGGGAAACATATTAAAGTCTTGAGAATAGAGAGAGGAGGAAAATATATCTCCAAAGAATTTCTATGTTTTTTCAAAGAAAGTGGGATTCACAAAAAAATTACAACAAGGTATAGACCAAAACAAAATGGAGTTGCTGAAAGGAAAAATAGAACCATCATGGACATGGTAAGAAATATGCTGAAGGAAAAACATTTTCCAAATGAATATTGGGCTGAAGTTGTACATTGTGCAGTATATGTACTGAATATATGCCCAACAAAGAGTGTGATGAACAAAGTTCCAGAAGAAGCATGGAGTGGCATAACACAGTTTGTCACCCACATGAGATTTTTTGGTTGTGTGGTTTATGTACACATTCCAAATCAGCTAAGGAAGAAGTTGGACAGTAAAGGGGAGAAGTGCATATTTGTTGGATACAATGAAGAGTCCAAAGCATACAGATTATATAACCTATCCACCAAGAAGTCTATGATAAGCAGAGATTTACAATTTATTGAGGAAGAAGCTTGGGATGGAAGCATTGAGAAAATAGTGAATGTTAGAAGTTGTTTGTCTCATAATGATGATGAGGAAGAAATGGATGAAATGCATCCATCATTAGCAACACCACCTCCACCAACAAAAGGACAGCAAGGGACACCACAAGCAGGTATGAGAAAACCCTTGAGAATTGATGACAGTGCTTCTCCAAGCACATCACAAGGAGCAGATTTGAGTGCTTCTACAAGCACAAGTTCAACAAGTGAAAGAGGAACCAGATTCAGAAGTCTAAATGAAATCTATGAGAAAGAGGCAGCAAATGAATGTATGAACTCTTTATTTGTATTATATTTTCATATAGAATATCCTATTCATTTTGAAGAAGCTGCAAAAGATAAGAAATGGATAGATGCTATGGATGAAGAGATAAAGGCCATAGAGAAAAATAAGACATGAGAATTAGTTGATCTCCCAAAAGGTAAGGAAGTCATTGGAGTGAAATGGGTCTACAAGACCAAAAGCAATGCTAAAGGTAAGATTGAAAGGCACAAGGCCAGATTTGTTGTCAAATGCTACAAGCAACAACGATGAATAGATTATGAAGAAACTTTTGCACCAGTTGTAAGAATGGAAACAGTAAGAGAAGTGTTGTCCATAACAACACAACACAAGTGGAAATTTTACCAAATGGATGTGAAATCAACATTCCTAAATGGAGTATTGATGGAAGAGGTTTATGTTGAAGAACCTCTGGGCTATGAGAAATTAGGCCAAGAGCAAAAAGTATGCAGATTGAAGAAAGCTCTGTATGGGTTGGAACAAGCACCAAGAGCATGGTACAATAGGATAGATGCCTATCTACTGGAAAATGGGTTTGAGAAATGTGAAGGAGAACCCACATTATACATCAAAGAGGAATATGGTAAGATGTTGATTGTTGTTTTATATGTTGATGCTGTTATATTTACAGATAATGATGCTTACCTCATTAAGAATTTTAAAATAGCCATGAAGGATGAATTTGAGATGACTAATATGGGATTGCTGAGATACTTCTTAGGAATAGAAGTAGAGAAAAATGAAAGTAAAATTTTTATTTCTCAAGCAAAGTATGTTAAAGAAGTTTTGGAAAGATTTAACATGCAGGATTGCAAGGCAACAATTACTCCTACAGTGATGGGATTGAAACTAAGCACAAAGGACAACAGCAAGGATTTTGATCCAAGTTTGTATAAGAGCATAGTTTTTAGCCTTATTTATTTGACTGCAACCATGCCAGATATTATGCATGCTGTGAATTTAATTTCCAGATTTATGGAAAGGCCGAAGGATGCACATTGGCAAGCAACAAAAACAATTTTGAGGTATGTGAAAGGAACAAAGAGGTATGGAATTTTATACACCAGTTCAGAAAATTTCGAATTAATTAGATATACTGACAGTGATTGGGCTGGAAGTATAGATGATAGGAAAATCACCTTTGTATATGTTTTCCCTATGGGATCAGGGGCTATTTCATGCGCTTCTAAGAAACAGCCAATTGTGGCTTTATCAGCAACAGAGGCAGAGTATGTGGCAGCTACAGCAACAACATGTCAAGCAGTTTTGATGAGGAGAATGTTAAGGAGTTTATGTCATGAAAAGGTAAAAGGAACAACAATTTATTGTGATAATAGCTCAGTTATAGCTTTATCCAAGAATTCAGTGTTTCATAAGAGAACGAAATACATTGATGCCAAGTATCACTACATCAGAGAGCTAGTGAACAATGGAGAATTTTTTTTGCAACATTGCAGAACAGAGGATTAGTTTGTTGATATACTGACAAAACCATTGGGGTAGAAAAGTTTTAATTATTTGAGAAAATGTTTGGGTATGCAAGAGAATACAACAGTTGAAATTAAGGGGGAGTATTAGAAATATTAATTCCAAATGTAATCTATAAGTAGGAGGAAAGAAATTGAAGTCTGATGGAAATCTGAGGGCCATCAGCAGTAAGAATGTTTTTGGTTAAAAGCGCACTCCATCGTGCATTGAATATTTGTATTTAAACCCTGAAAGTTTATTTTTTTTTAAAGGTCGTAGCCCTATTTCACAATGAATTCTATGGTTTGAACCACACAACCTTCACATTTAAAACTCTGCCCTCCGCTTTGTAAAACCCTGCCATACCCACCTTAAATGCATTTACCAACCATATCTCATCCTGCCATTTATTTTGGTTTGAATAGGGGCCACGTCATTTAAGCGAAGGCCATGCTCCACGTTGTACACTCAATCGACCAATCAAAGCGCTATCGTACTAATCGCATGTCCAATCAGCAGGCGGCCGAATGGATGCGATAAATATCGCTTAACCGTTTTGTAAAAAAAGGCTTGAAGTCCGCAAAAAGCGATGTATTAAGGTTTCAGACCTTAGGTTTAATGATTTTATATGTTTTAATGTCGAGACATATTTTTTGTTAAGTATTTAGACTTAGGGGTATACATATATATGTTTTGTTATAAATATATATATTATAAACATAGAATGTTTATAATATATATAATACAATAGTTTGTTTTAATTTTCTTTTGTAATATTTTGTAATGCCATATATATGCCCGAAGGAAAAAATAAAGGTATGGATTGTGTATTATTTTTTTTGCCCGAAGGCAGAATTAAAAAAAAAAAGACAGAGAGAAAAATTGTAACGTTGTGTTTGTAGCAGCTTGTGTAACTTTTTTTAAGAAGGCCAGAATAACAGTTCAAAGGAAATATTGTAATAGCTTTTCAAGTTCAATGAAATAGTTGTTTTAGTGCATCTCTGTCCATTAATCTCTGTGTTTTTTTGAGGAATTTTTATTTCCTCTGTGTGTTTGGAATATTCATAAATTCCAACAATTCATATCATTGGAAAAAAACCATTTGTTCAAAATATGGACAAGAAAATTGGCTTTTCTTATATGGAGCTTGTAGTACTGGTGAATGGGATGATTGTGAATTAATGAGATCATGTATTAGTTGTAGTATACCATCATGTTTTTGTCTAAACAACCTTACAAAAGGAGGACGAATAAGAAATTTCAATGGACTATGGCCATATGTTTGATCTTATACAACAATGTACATATATATCACATTGGATATTGGATCCATTTATGTGTTTTTTTTTTTTTTTTTTTAATTATATCAAGCTCCTATAAATTTGCATTTTACCATAATTTTATTTTATTTTATTTTATTTTATTTTATAACATATATATATATATGTGTGTGTGTGTGTGTGTGTGTGTGTAATTCTTTCCCAAAATCCAATGATTGGGGCATTGAATATTGGTTGACACAATGCATACTGGGGAAGCAAACTCTTAAGGCATTGTTAACTGATGATGAAACTAATGAATTTTTAGCTAGCTCAATGGTCATTAAGGGTGAATATCTTACAATATATGGAAATTCAAGAAAGATTGGTGATCATGTATTCATGGATGAAGCAACAATGATATTTTGGCCTTGTATTGATAGCTGGGGTATTGATTCCATTTAATGTAAACCTAATCACCGAGTATGGTTATAAACTCGTGGAAAATATGGGATGCTTTGGTCATAGATTGGTCACTTAGCTAAGCATGTAATTTTCAAAAATTGTACTACAGGTTTGTAGAAGATGTAGGTGTTGGCTCATTGCTTATGGCTTATAGCTTCGAAGGACAAAGGTGAAGGAGAATGAAGGGTGACCTTTCAGGACACTTGTGGTGTAAAGAGGGTACACAAAAACTGCAAATTATGTTCATGCTTTTGGTGGAGAAAAAGCTCCTCAGTAAGGAGGATTGATCCAGGTGGCTCTAGACACTCTCTGGAAACCAAGAGCGCTGATGATAGGTAAAAATTCAAAGTTGTCAGATTTCCCTCGAACTAGGTTCATATTGAAGTACTCGTCGCCCTCATTCCAACAGTGCAAATAGATCTCAAATCTGAGCCCGTATGGAGAAGTTAAAGTGAGCCAAATTTTTGGTCAAAGTTGGGTAGTGGGCTAGGTTTCACTGTCCCACAAATTCACCGTCAACCGGCAGGGAACCTAGCTCCTAAAAATGTGTGAAATTTGGGCCTCATTAATTTTCCCAATTACCCTTATTTTTGTTAAAATCAAAATCGACATAATTTTTATAATAAAAGAAATAATAATAAAAAAATGTGGCAAGCCATGACCCCCGCCACCCCCACAAATCCACATTATAACAAATTTAAAAACTATGGGGTGGTGGGCCATGACCCCGGCCGTACCCTTCGCCCTCGGAAACCATATATATATATATATATATATATATATATATATATATATATATATATATATTAACAAAACAATTATGTGGGTGGGCAGGCCACCTCCGGTGGACCCTGCCCACGCCACCCCTTCACATCAAATATATAACGCAAAGGATGGAGCCGGTGGGAGTTCAACCCACAACCAGTGGACTGGCCCCACCCATGTGGCAACTCCACATTACTGCACCCCATAAATGGAGTCAACACGCCCATATTCATATACATTCAAATCACATTTAAAAATTGTTCAAACCATATTTCAATGGATTTCAAACCAAAAAAATTGTGTGCCATTTTTAACATAAAAAAATGCCAAGTATGGGGGTCAGTGGCATTGGAACCCCTGACCATCCTACACCCAACATAACCCATATGCTAGTATGCCCAACAGCCACGACTTGTAAAGTCCGCTGACACTTGCACATATAAACTCATTTCTGCAGTGCGCCCAACATAAGAGGAGGAGCGCAGAGTTCGAGGCATACTTATTTTTTATTACAAGTGGAACCCTAAGACATTCAGGGGGTAGTGGAACCATGATCTGAGCCACATTTTCAGAGATGCCAGAATTGTTCAGTGTCCAAATTGGACAAATTTATTATGGATTTTACACCTCTTGGCAATGGGAATCTGATGACGATCTTAGTTTATGCAACAGAGGTCTCGATTTTTCGGCCATTTTCCAGATTCGAATGATGGTGTCAGATTTCAGAGCGTGGACAGTCGATTTCATTCCATTCAACACCATGACTTCGATGGTGCATTCAGATCCATCAGCTGATCATTCTATTCTTCATGCACCATCAGAGTCGAGGTATATGAAGTGTTTTTGTCATGTACTTCATTGATTATTATTCTGAGTTTTTTTGTGTCGTGTTGATTCTTTCTTTATGTATGATGCAGAATCTTGATGTCTATGTCATGTGATATGTAATCATCATGGATGGTCATTTATGTTCTAAGATCCCTTTGTTGCCTTGATGGCAGGATACTCTTTGTCACTATGTGAGGTTGTCATGTTGAGAGGAGGTTTGTTATCAGTGAGAGTTCCCTGTAGCAGAACGTCTCGTGAAGAGACACTTCCACTCATGTTGAAGGCACATTTCCCTGTATGACAAGTAAACAACGCAGATGTACATCATCACCATTTCCAACACCAAATTAAGCGGCCAACACCATCAAGATACGGAGGCCCAGAGATGTAGTCTACACTAGACGAACTCCATTATTAAATGTCTTGTGTTTTGTTCTGTGATTGTTGAGATGTTTTCCTCTTAATTATATCTACATATGTTTCCATTAATTCTTTGATAAAATGAAATTCTAACAAAAATCACAAAGGTAAAAGATCATGGGTAAATCCAGTAGCTGATGGACCTGGATAAGAAATATAGAGCATCTCTTCTTTTACCTAATTATATATAAAACCCCCAACATTTCTCCTTTCACCTAGTTTTATATAAAACTCCTAAGCCTATCTATGGTTTAACTTCAACTTAACTTAATCTCAAGTTAGTGAATTGCATGAGTTAGTTGAATATTTCATAGTGTTTATATTAAAAAAACCATTATAAAGAAACACATATTTCAACATTTCTAAATGTTTCTATTCTAATTTTTGTTCTTTTCATTAATAAAAGAGTATGTAATTATGTCAATAGGCATGTCTATTTTGAAATAGGATTCTAGAATTTCAATTTTATTATCAAAAATTATGAGTTGAATAATAAAGATTTAACCTCTATAGAATATTCTATAATATTATTAGTAATATAAAAAAATAAAAGACAAATTTATTTCCAAAGTAGTTATGCCTTTTTTATCCTTCTAATTAAATTCACTAATTAAAATAATGTCACATTAACAAGTGCCATAAAAAGTGAATTATCAATCTTTGGGAATATGATATTGATAAACCATGGTATTGGTCTGTGGTATTGTGTCAAACTATATTTCTAAATTAAGAATCAACATGAAAAGATATGAGTAAGAGCAGAGAGAGAGATAGCCTTAAACTAATAGATACAATAAAACCAAAATTAGAATTAAAGACTAGACTAAGTGGCACGAGACTAAAGTTGTAGTGACAATAGATATATCAAACAATAACATAAATTAGCTAGGCTAAGTGATTAGAATCTAATACTGCAAAAACCACCGTTGCTATTCATGCGAGGTTCCGTTCTTTTCATCTCAAGGTTCCGCGTTATTTCATTTACGCTATGCTAACTGGCGCCTCAGTCCTGCTCTTCCCACATTCTATCAAACAGAATTCTTCACCGCTGCATTCACATTCAATACCCTCGACTCAACCAACACCAAGATTTGAGCCTTACATAAACAGACCTTCCGATTTTAACAGGATCGATGCAAGTTTCAACGGATTCAATAATCAATTTCTGACAATGGTTGCGCCCCAATCATTCAAAGCAAACATCACTGCATTGCCCATTTACAAAAACGCATTTCCTTTGTGGAGATTTTCACATAAAATACGCAGTCAATTATTGCCCAGAACGAAATTCGACGTTCCTCTGCCGTATATGAATCGGTAAAAGATGAATCGTTCTCTGTTGCAATTTCATTCGATTACTCACAGAATACACCCATTAAACAGTGCCCCTTCATCAGATAAGACTTTACTACAGAATTCGTCCATCTATCTACCACTAGGTTAACGCGCAGGCCTCAATCCATAATTTATACACAATTAATACGGCATTGACATGAATGTCGATTTTCTCAAAGACACGCAGAGCAAAGATTCCCCTCACAGTTTCTCATGTAAATTCTTACTGAAATCAAACCTCAATTCCACAGAGTTAATTCAATCAACACTCATGTAAACTGAACATATTCCTTCATTTATACATTGAAAACACTTACAAACCCTTTGCCTGGCCAGATCTTCAATTCGATGGCCGCCTTGTCTCCTACTCTGTCTTTCTCAAACAGCTCTTTACCTCTATATCTCTTTACCCTACTCCACAGGGGTTTATATTTATACAAACACACTTGAATCGATTCGACTTCTTTACAGCTTGACAGAACTTCTTGATATTCTCTAGCTCTAATTTTAGCCTAACTGACTCTAACTTTTCCTGTCCTCTTATCATTCGAGGGCAGTTACAATTCCCTCTACATCTTATTAAAATACTAGAAATTACATGAGAAGTTAAAACATAAGGCCCCCTATGTCTACTTATGTACAAAGTAACTCTTGAGCCTAATGCCCTTGCATCAATACATTAGGTGTTGATGCAAGTGTTCAAGGGAGTGGAGAATATCCTCGAGGTGCTCATGCCAATTTAGGAGAGTGTGTCCTAATAAAAACTTCATTTTCCAATAAATATCAACAATTTGCAGATACTAATTAAACCTTCCCCAAGTGTGGCCTGTATTCAAAATTCAGTTTATCCATTCCATGAGAACTTTTGTATCAGATAGTTGCAACTTTGAGAGGAGGCTTCTCCCTCAGTTCGAATAATTTCTCCTTGAATGTGTCTAGTGTGAGGTTATGATACTGTGAGGAAAATTCCTCTAGTATATGATGCATCCAATTATTTCCCCTATGAGCCCGCTCCTAAAAGTAAGTGGCCCGTGTTCTTACATATATCCTAAGGCACGGGGAAGAAAGCAACAAAACTAGGAAAACCAAGTTTGGTCTAGCACTAGAAAGGATTTCCAGGTTGGAAATGGGGGTGCCATTAAATATTAGAACTAGGAATAAAGGATACGTCAAAGGGGGAAATTATTAGGGACTTTGATAAACCCAACCCAAAAGAAAAAAGAATGAGAAGAGTGTGTCCCCACCCCTACAAGCCTTGACAACTAGGAATAAACCTTTAAAAAGGTATAAATAAGCATTATATCTTGAAACCAAAAGTGTCCAAGGGGAAGGAAAACCAGCACCATAGATAAAGGAGAAGAAACGAAACCACTGGAAATGCAGAAGCTTTAGGAACAATAATTCAAGATACTAGAGAAGGATAAGGGACAGACTTTTTGTGACCACCAAAGGAAATTATTCACAAAAGTGAATAATTGAGTTTTAGGAGTTTGGGAAAGTTGTTCACCGACACCCTATAAATTAACTAGAAAAATCAAACTCCAAAAAAGATTGTAAGGAAAAATAATATTATTGAAATCCATACATAAATGCGAGACAAGGAGGGAAAATATGCTTCCTAGAATTTGATGACTTGGCTAGTAATTTAGATTTTAGCCATCTAAGATTTCTTCATGGAACCTATGAAAGCTCTATCTGTTCATCACAACATGAATGGAATCTTTATAGCACCCCCCCCACCCCCCCCCCGCCCCGCTGCCCCCATCCATAAGAGAGCAACACAATAAATACAAAAAATGCATGGTGTTATACTTCCACTAGCTTCATTCCTTTCAACACTATATAAATCATTATGAATGCTTAATAATTTGGCTTCATTGTATTTTACTCCCCTAGGGATGTGTTGTCATATCACTTTGGTCTATAGCTAAGTGGGGTGTTGACATCTTGTCGCACCACCCCCCCTTTCTACTTCACCCCTTACAAGGTTGATTTTGAAAACTCTCCAAAAGGTTTTCTGTACTTCATCAGCTAGTTTGGGATGCCAAGTCTCTAGTGGAATTTATTGACACCATAGCTGAGTAGATTATTGCTCCACCTAATAATCCATAATTTATGTTCTTCCTTGGGTTTTAATTTGATTATTCAATGTTTCTAACTCATTTTTTTCCGCCATTTTTGGTAACTACTGCATGGAATCCACCAAGAATAGGCTCATGCAAAGAATTTTTATCTCTTAGAAATAATGCTTTTGTATCAAACTTATACCTTTTTTTTCGAAGGTCCAAATCAACAATTTAGGGTTTGTGGTGTTTAATATAAGTATATTTTGATTAGGGGTTTGAGGGGAATACTTATATTTCCATATTTTTTTCCCAAATATCACGGCCTCCTTAAAGCCATCATAACCATATTTTTGCTCCTAGAACTATTTCCATTTTTGATGTTTCATGTAGTGCTAGGTCTCCCTCAAGTTTTAGCTTACATAATTTATCCCATGCCGCTTGGGACCGTTTCTTGTCTATATGTGAGACTCACCCATAGGAAAGATAATTGAATTCTATGGAGTTTGTGGAGATAGACAAGGGTGCCTTCATTGCTAAAAAAAATATAAAGAGGTAGAGATTGAAGTGTCACTTTGAGGATAACTAATCCTCCAATGATATTCAAGGAGTGGAAGTCCAACTTGCCAATTTAATGAGAAATTTGGTCATAATTTCATCCCACATGCTCCATTTAAGGGAGCTTTCCACCAGAGGAGTTCCAAAGTACTTTGAGGAGAGCTTATTAATTTGGAAACCCAATATATGAGCTATATGGCGTTAAAAACAAAGGAGTAGTAAAGGAAAAAACCCTTTGATTTATTTTTATTAATATCCGTAGATCACAAAAAAAAACATTACGAAAGGTTGTTGAAGGCATGAGCTTGCACCATTGGAGTTCCTAGTCCCATAGTATCATTTGCAATTTTTTTACATTTGAGTGGTAGATCCTTCCCAAATAGTTGGAGGTCTTTGATTTCTCTCACATGATGTTGGTTTGAAAAAATGACCTAATCCCTACATCACCAAGATTAATATGAATGGGGAGAACGAGTCACCTTGTCAGATCCATTTAGAAGAATAGGATGGAGGATATGGGGATCCATTAACCAAGACTGAGAAGGAAGCTAAGGAAATGAGATTAAAAATCCATTCAATCCACTCAGCTACAAACCCAAAGGATCTCATAATGATACGTACAAATTTTCATCTTAGTTTGTCATATGCTTTAGAGAGATCCAATGTGATAATCATTTCATGCTTCTTTGTGACTTTCAAAGAGTGAATTGGTTTGTATGCCACCATAATCCCATCTAGAATTTTTCGCCCTTCTACAAAGTTTGTATGGTTTGGAGAAATGATCTTAGGGATAACAAGCTTAATCTTGTTAGCTATTATTTTTGTTATGAACTTGTAAATTACATTGCATAAAGAAATAGGTCAATAACCATTAAGGTATTCCACCTTTTTTCCTTTTTGGGTACCAAATTTGGAAAGGTGGTATCCAATGCTTTCAAAATGGATCGATATTGTATGGATTCTTCAACTACTTGCAAGACTTAATTATGGCTCTTAAGAAAGTAAGAGATTAATTATGGCTCTTTAATATTTTATTTCTATAATTAAAAATGAGGGAAAGAAGGGCACTAATATCACTATAGTTTTGCATACTTAACAAGTTAAGGATGTTGATACTGTGGCAAATGTCTCTGGAAATGAGAATTAAAAGTGAGACAATCTAAGAGAAAGTAGTTTTGTAGACTTAACAAGTTAAGGAGGTTGGTAGTGTGGCAAATGTTTCAAAAACCTGAACAAATTTTATTAAAAGTAAAGCAATGTAAGAGAAAGTAGTTTTTAACTTCAACCCTATTATTATCTCTATTCCTCATTTTAAACTCCATAATGCATTACCATTTGTACATGTTCTTTAATTTTTCATGTTTTATATATGACAATCACATAATACAAATACTTCAATCAAAGTTATTTATCAATAAAATGTTTATTATCTTTGATTTTGGTAAAATAGTTGTACATGATATAAATATTATTGGTACATGTTAATGTTTCTCTACACTAATAGTTTAGTGAAATGGAAATTTCGAAAAACTACAATATGACTATAAAATATTATAAAAATACATGTAGAAGATATTAAAATATTATATAAAATGATGAAATATAAGAAATTAAATTAACTTTTTAATTTAGTGATGAAAATTAAATTAAATTAAGTATATTTTGATTAGGGGTTTGAGGGGAATACTTATATTTCCATATTTTTTTCCCAAATATCATGGCCTCCTTAAACCCATCATAACCATATTTTTGCTCCTAGAACTATTTCCATTATTGATGTATCATGTAGTCCTAGGTATTCGTTAAGTTTTAGCTTACATAATTCATCCCATGCCACTTGGGACCATTTCTTGTCTAGATGTGAGCCTCGCCCATAGGAAAGATAATTGAATTCTATGGAATTTGTGGAGAATAGACAAGAGTGCCTTCATTGCTAAAAAAATATAAAGAGGTAGAGATTGAAGTGTCACTTTGAGGATAACTAATCCTCCGATGATATTCAAGGAGCGGAAGTCCAACTTGCCAATTTAATGAGAAAATAATTTTCTCCCACATGTTCCATTTAAGGGAGCTTTCTACCAGAGGAGTTCCCAAGTACTTTGAGGAAAGCTTATTAATTTGGAAACCCAATATATGAGCTACATGGCGTTAAACCAACAAAGGAGTATTAAAGGAAAAATCCTTTGATTTATTTTATTAATATCTGTACTTGACATCCCAAAAAAAATTATGAAAGGTTGTTGAAGGCATGAGCTTCTTACACCATTGGAGTTCCTAGTCCCATAGTATCATCTGCAATTTTTTTTATGGGTGAGAGGTATATCCTCCCCAAATAGTTGGAGGTCTTTGATTTCTCTCACATGATGTTGGTTTGAAAAAATGACCTAATCCCTACATCGCCAAAATTAATGTGAATGGGGAGAACGAGTCACCTTGTCAGATCAATTTAGAAGAATAGGATGGAGTATATGGTGATCCATTAACCAAAACTGAGAAGGAAACTAAGGAAATGAGATTAAAAATCCATTCAATCCACTCAGCTAGAAATCCAAAGGCTCTCAGAATGCTACATAGAAATTTTCAGCTCAGTTTGTCACATGCTTTAGAGAGATCCAATGTGATAATCATTTCATGCTTCTTTGTGACTTTCAAAGAGTGGATAGGTTTGTATGCCACCATAATCCCATCTAGAATTTTTCGCCCTTCTGCAAAGTTTGTATGGTTTGGAGAAATGATCTCGGGGATTACGAGCTTAATCTTGTTAGCTATTATTTTTGTTATGAACTTGTAAATTACATTGCGTAAAGAAATAGGTCAATAACCATTAGGGTCTTCCACCTTTTTCCTTAAGGTCTTTCACCTTTTTCCTTTTTGGGCACCAAAGTTAGAAAGGTGGCATCCAATGCTTTCAAAATGTATCGATAGTGTATGGATTCTTCAACTACTTGCAAGACTTAATTATGGCTCTTAAGAAAGTAAGAGATTAATTATGGATCTTTAATATTTTATTTCTATAATTAAAAATGAGGGAAAGAAGGGCACTAATATCACTATAGTTTTGCATACTTAACAAGTTAAAGATGTTGATATTATGGCAAATATTTTTGGAAATGAGAATTAAAAGTGAGACAATTTAAGAGAAAGTAGTTTTGCAGACTTAACAAGTTAAGGTGATTGGTAGTGTGGAAAATGTTTCAGAAACCCAAAAAAATGTTATTAAAAGTCAGAAAATATAAGAAAAAGTAGTTTTTATCTTCAACACTATTATTATCTCTATTCCTCATTTTAAACTCCATAATGCATTACCATTTGTATATGTTTTTTAATTTTCCATAGTTTATATATGACAATTACATAATACAAATACTTCAATCAAAGTTATTTATCAATAAAATGTTTAATATCTTTCAATTTAGTAAAATAATTGTATGTGATATAAATATTATTGGTACATGTTAATATTTCTCTACACTAATATTTTAGTGAAATGGAAATTTGGAAAAACTACAATATGACTATAAAAAATTATAAAAATACATGTAGAAAATATTAAAATATCATATAAAATGATGAAATATAAAAAATTAAATTAAATAATATATATATATATATATATATATATATATATATATATATGTTAGTTTAGCATTTAAATAACAGAATTGATTAAAACAAATTTGCATGAATATAACTGATAATTTGTTTTTTCATCACTATTTTACATATTTTATGTTTCTACGTCACTATTTTACTTAAGTATATTTTAATCTTGATGATAATATTTACTTCTTAAAATTAAGAATTAAGAGTATTTAACATTTCTTTTAATCATTTAATTTTTTTTTTTTTTTTAAGACAAGCCATGTAAAAGGTCATGATACAAACCGAAAAAAACTTCAGACAACTCTCACACAAACATGGGTTTAAACCACGACACCGAAAGGTGAGCAGAAGACACTGAAAAACGCTGTCGGAAAGGGTTATTTCTAGATTTTGCAGTTCTAGCTATTTTTGCGGGATGTTGTTCTATTTTTGTAAGACTAATTAACCATTTTTTTTAATCATATAATTTGTTTTGTATGTACACTTGACTTGCGTTAATCTCTCGGCTTGAGGTTTTTCATGTCCAGTTGTGTTAACTTTATCTATATGAGCTTCAATTTTTTTGTAACACTATCTTAATGTTACGTGCGGGCCTTTTTTTATCTTAAATTTTTTTATTTTTAGACAGGAGAATGCGCTATATATTCTAATGTGAATTGTTGCTCGCTACTTGATTTGATTTGATAAGGCTATGGAGTTTTCTGTTGGATTTATGGACATCACTATGCTCCAGCGTAAGAGGAGTATCAAAGATGGGCATCCAGGTGAGTTTCAGGGTAACAGGTGGCAGCGAATTTCAGGTGGTCGAGAGCTTATGGTGGCCAACCCTGGTATTTACCAACTCCTCTTCTCCATAGAAATTTCTGATTCATCGAAAAATCTCATCATGAAAGACATACCTCGCACTTTGCCATCACAAGAATTATTTCAAGTGATGGATGGGCCTGGATAGAGATCTCTGCATAATTTGTTGAAGGTGTATGTTGTGTATGACTGATGCAGGGGCATTAGGCCCAGGACAAGACTTTGTATATGAATAGACATGGGGTTTATGTTTTCATTTTCTTATGTAAATTTTCATGTTTGAGTGATTTTAATAAAATGTAGAGGGAATTGTAACTGCCCTTGAATGATTAGAGGACAGGAGAAGATAATTAGCTCGGAATATAAAAAGATAGTCAGTTTCAACAATTATAGGAATTAGGCTAAATTTAGGACTTTGAGGAATTTCAAAAGTTTAGTCGAACTGTCAAGACGCTGAATCGATTGATTTCTAACTTGTATAAAAATAATCCTCAAGGGCATTAATAGACAGACTTGTAGACCTACAGAGTAGGGACAGAATAGAGAGGAAGAAGGCCGTAGAATTAAAGATCTGGCCGAGTCAGGAACTTTGTAAGTAATTTTCATTTTGTATATGAAAGAACCTGTCTCGAAATCATGTGTGTGTTGATGACTTAACTGCGTATGAGAACTGATCAGGGGTTATGAATAGTTTTGAATAAATCCCGTGATAATGGCTCACATTAGAATTTCTGGATTGTAATCGAAAGCGTCAGTCTCTGTGAAAAAGGTTAAATCTGTAATCTCGTACATGATTAGGGTTAAAGGTGATTCTGCACGCCTTTGATAGATAAAGGGCAACCTGTGGTTGAGCATTGTGAGTTGAACCTGTGTGTCTAACTTCATAATAGACAGAGGATGGCTTTGGTGCAAGGGAAAAAACTCTGTAATTGTGGTTCTGTGTGTAGTTAAGAAGACCCATACAATTGTCTAGATAGGATTGTAATAGAATGTGTGAACATATTATGTAATTGGGGGTTAACCGAGGTCCTGTATGTCATTGAATCAACCGTTGTAATGCCATCATTGTGAGTTGAGAGGAAAAATTGTAACTCTCTTTGAAGGGTTGTATAATAAACGTTATGTTGTAAGAAACAGAGTGGTGAATATTTGGGGCTCGAAGCCCACGTAGCCTTTTCCGAGAAGGGAAGTCAATTCATGAAACTGTGAGTCGAAGTAAAGAAGAGTGGTCGTATCGTAAAGGAATAGAGTTGTGGAAAGGAATGCGGGCGAGTTAATAAAGCAAAGAAAAGGCAGAACCTTGAGTCAGAAGTGGAATCGTGTGAGAGAACAGTAACGGCAGTTTTGAGAATTTAAACAGGCAGTGTTGCGTGGCTATCTAATTGGTAAGTGGATTTGCCTTTTTTAATGCGATATTGGTCATTGCAGGGCACGTGGCAAAGAGTGGTTTACAAAAACCACTTTCATCGGGTTATTTTTGAGCATTAAGGCTCGGACGATAAAAAAACGTGATATTGCATTTCGTCAGTTGGATCACCGGAGTGGATGCGATACGCCTGCAGCCGTTGGATGTGAAGGGTAGTTTAACTATCGGGACCCAGTTCATCGCGTGGATTTGGAGAATTAAACTCTGGACAGTTTGGTTATGCGATGATCGTTGGATCATGGAATGACAATGCGATGGCTCATCAACCATTCGATGGAAAGGTATGTTGGTTGAGTGGGCCCAAGTACTGTTTCATTGTTGGCGTTTGATTTTAAATCAAGTTGGGGCTATATAAGAACGAATTTACATATGTGGGGACAACTAATAAAGCCAGGGAGATTCACATATATCCGTTGATACAGAATGAATAGAATGTTTTGGTATTAAGTTTACCAAGTTCAAACCTTTGGGATTGAAGTGCTTGCATAAGCTTTAGTTTAAGTATAACATTTGGGTTCGTAGAAATAAACCCAATGTGTGTGAATCGTTGTATGGTCTGAAGATAAGTTAAGGTTAACATTATGTGGGCCCGAATAATATTGGTGCTTTGGTTTTAATGAAAGTCGGAGTTATACCATGAACCATTGTATATTGGGTTAATCATAAAGTTGAATAGAGATTTGAAGGGGGGTTTTAGCATAAGGTTTAAACCCATTGGTTAAAGAGTAAAGTTCCACATATATAGTTTGATGGGTATGGTTTCATAACCATAGGATATGAGATATTAAAGCTTCCACTCTTGTTTATTTAAATTGGCAGGAAATTAGAACATTGTGAGATTGCTCAGATTGCTTGAGATTTATTTTGGTGAAAAATTTGGAGGTGAAATTTATATACACAGTAAAGTGGGGTGTGTGGGTTTTACCCAGCATCATGTGGTATCAGAGCTAAAAAAGCTTTATGAAATTTAATTTTTGAAATGCACATGTACTGAAACAGTGACGAAAGTTGGTTTTCAAATCTATTTGACAAGAATTGCAGGTTTGAATAAGCATGCAGTGAAGGTATTCAGATTTGGAGAATCTAAATTTGGGAGAAAAATATTTTGAAGATTGTAGCAGATAGAGATGCAGTGCAGGTGAAAGAAGAAGAAGCAAGATCATTCAGGGATCTTGGAAGGTGAGTTGATGAGCCTTATTTGACTCTAGTTTGAAGATATTGTTTGCAGAATGCAGAGTGCAAGCAAGTGAGAAATCTCAGCAAAGGCAGATCACAACTTTGAGAGCAGTGATAGAAGAGTCCAGCAAGGGATTCCGAGTGAAGAAGAAGTGTGGCAGAACTTGGAGGATTCCCAATAGAGGTTGGATGAAAGAAGAAAAGATGTGTTCCTGAGAGAAGTTGCAGAGTGAAGTCTAGAGAGAGCAGAAGAGAGTGCTCAGAAGGTTCCCGCAGAAAGGGACCAGTACTTGCCAAAAGCCGGATCCAGAGGGAAGGATTGGTGAGGTAAGTTGCAGCAAGAAAGCTTGCTGTTGCAGAGACTTAGTGCAGCTTGTGAGTGAAGAACTCATGGAGGAGAAAATGGCTACTAATAGCCATAGCAAAGATTGCAGAGGTTCTGAGAGAGGCCACAATAGAAGAGTGAGGGAAGATTCCAAAGCAAATGGCATGAGAAAGAAACTCACTGATGAAGAATATTTGAAAGAGGTAGCTGAGATCTGGGAGCATTTCAACAAATTGGAACTAATGATAAAGGAAAGCCAGAGAGTTGGTTGGCTCATGAAGAAGAAGGTAAAGTGGCAGAGGCTACAGATGGAGAGAGAGCAAATGATAAATGCTTAGTTGAAAGAGAAATTACTCAGAATGATTGAGTATTTGGAGAAGGACTTGAAGAGTGAAACTTCAAGTGAGACCAAAAGGTCAAATGGCCTTACCTCTGACACTTTTTGTATGTTTGCAGGAAGAACATGTGGGAAAGAACAAACCGCTGATGTTGTCACTAAGGAAGAAAATGAGACAGCCAGATGTTTTGAAAATGTCCATGCACAATTGGAGAAAGGTTTTGCTTTCCAACATATTGGAAGCAGAGGAGATTTAATTTGTGATGGTGGCCAGAAGCTGGAGGTTGGACGGCTTGAAGAGACTAGAAAAAACCATTGAATAATCTTTGAACTGTATAGAAGACTTGGAACATCAGGAAGATTTGATGATCAAATCATCAAATGAAACCATGGGGTCTTATGTTTTTACAACTGACAAGTTGTGTGTGAATGCAGGAATTGATGAAGACAGCTCATATAATGAAACTGTGATAAATGAAGCTGAAAGTTGCCAAGCCACATATGATGATTATCTGTTTGATGAAGACCAGATTGAGTTACTGCAGCAAAAGGAATTCATAAATTCCTTGTTTTATAAAAAGGATTGCTTCAAGGGGAACATGACAGTTATGTCTGATGATGACCAATTTGTTATTAATGCTGATAATGACAAATTGCTTTTATTGAATGGCCAAATGGAAAGTGATGGACAGGTAACTGAAGTTATTACAGGGATGGAAGATCAGAATTCTATTCTGATGAACGATGAAGAGATAGTGACAGCAGGGAACTTGACTTGTGATAGAAAGGAAGATAGTGAAAACAGTATGAATGTTTTCTCCGATGAGATGCCAAGATTGTTTTCTCCGATGAGATGCTAGGATCGTGGCATGAGTTAAGTTTTCTAGAGCAGAGGATAGAAACAAAGAGAAAAAGTGTTAGATTGTAAAGGCAGAGATGAATGAGAATGAGGAAGTTCATTTTTATGAACTGGAGCAAGGAGACATCCTTGAAGAGGATGATGCAAAGGAGAGACTAACTAGCAGTCTCGAGGATTGTTTGAAGGATTGGAATCAACATACTGATGTGCTGATAGAGAAGGAAAGAAATTCAGGACAACATACCGAATTGCTGGCAGAGGAAGGAAAGGCACCGAGGCCTTATGAATTTTGTTTTAACAACTGTTTTGTGAATGCGAAGTTTGTTGATGCTAGAGAAAATTTGACACCATTGGGTAGTCAATTAAAAGAGGAGGAGAATTCTGTGGAATATTTTAATCCATGGAATGGAGAAATTGAGTTGCTAAAGAGTATGCTGGATCAGCGGGATTCAATACAAGAGAGAGAACCTCAATTTCAGAATGTAACGGTACAAATGAGTGAAGACAGGGAAGATTTTCTGAGTCTTGGGAAAGACTTAGAATTGCAGGAAGGAGAATTTGTGACTGGATCATCAATTAAGACCATTGAGTCTTGTGATTTAAACTTTGACAATTTGGCTGTGTTGACAGGGACTGTAGAAGACAATCCATCTCTTGGAGTTGTCTTGAATGAAGATGGATTGCTGAAGGAAGGTGAGGCTATCATGCCTCCTGTAAACAAAATTGTTATTTCTGCAGATGGCAAGGAAGAGTTGGCTTGTCTGAATAGCCAAGAAAAGGCTGTAAGGCAAACTTTTGGGGCTGCTACAATAGTAAAGAATCAGAGTTTACTCTGATAAGAGATGAAGGTGCAGTGTTTGAAGAACTTGATGTAATTAGCAAAATCAATCAAGAAGATGGAAGACAATTTCTAAAGATTGTCAAAAAAAGAGAAGAAGAATTTGCTGAACCAAGTTTACAACATATTGATGGGATGCTTGAAAGCAGGTGGCTGAATTGTTTGCTAAAAAAATTTAGAGAAGAGAATGAAATGGCAGAACAGCAGCTTGGAGTGTTGCTGGAGGAAATGTTGGAGCAACAATTT
This sequence comes from Pinus albicaulis, assembly GCA_034641835.2. Classification (NCBI taxonomy): domain Eukaryota; kingdom Viridiplantae; phylum Streptophyta; class Pinopsida; order Pinales; family Pinaceae; genus Pinus; species Pinus albicaulis. The sequence goes on along the minus strand of CM076571.1, from coordinate 223,068,970 downwards.
GAAGTGTTGCCAAAAAGAGGAGGAAGAGACACAAAGGTTCTATAACTTTGATGTTTGTCTTATGATTGCAGGTACTGATGGAAGGACTAAGGGATGTTTAGTCCAGAAGAAGAAAAAATATGATGATAATGACTGGCAATTTAAATACCAGTTTGAAGAATTGCTGAAGACAGAGAATGGAGAAATTGTCATGGATGACAATCAGGAAGAGTTTTATTGTTGCAGAGAACAAGAGGGTATGAATGATTGGGTGGAAGTTAGAGTGGGGGCTAGAGCAACCGCAAGATTTCAGAAAGTAAGAGTAAGCATGGCAGTAAGAAGAGCTACAGATACACCCGAAGCTAGCACAGGAGCTAGGGCAGCAGTAAGGACTGAGCAAGTAAGTGCAAGAGTTCAGCAAATAAGAACTCAGGAAGCAGAGATAGAGGTAGAATTTCAGCAATCCAGAGGAAGCAGTGTCCAACAGTCAGAAGGCATATTACATGAAGAAATTTCATTGATAAGAAGACTGATGGTGAGAGTGTCTGAGAAGAAGACAACAACAAAGAAGCAGAGAAACAACAATAGCTGAGAAACAACAGTAGCCAGAAGAAGACAGTCACAGATTGTGAAGGCATAGCCAATGGAAAGGTGAAGACTAAGATATGGAAGCCTAGAGCAGTGCAAAAGAAGAACATTGTGACAGATGACTAGTTGCAGAACAAAGTGTGGGATCCAGGAAGAAAAGGATGAAAGCACATGATCAGGAGATCATGAATCATTTGAACTTGGGGAGTCTGATGCAGGGGCATTAGGCCCAAGACAAGACTTTGTATATGAATAGACATAGGGGGGTTTATGTTTTCAATTTCCTATGTAAATTTTCATGTTTGAGTGATTTTAATAAAATTTAGAGAGAATTGTAACTGCCCTCGAATGATTAGAGGACATGAGAAGTTAGTTAGCTGGGAATATGAAGAGATAGTCAGTTTCCGCAATTATAGGAATTAGGCTAAATTTATGACTTTGAGGAATTTCAAAAGTTTAGTTGAACTGTCAAGAAGCTGAATCGATTGATTTCTAAATTGTATAAAAATAAGCCTCAAGGGCATTAATAGACAGACCTGTAGACCTGCAGAGTAGGGACAAAATAGAGAGGAAGAAGGCCGCAGAATTGAAGATCTGGCCGAGTCAGGAACTTTGTAAGTAATTTTCATTTTGTATATGAAAGAACCTATTTCGAAATCATGTGTGTGTTGATGACTTAACTACGTATGAGAACTGATCGGGGGGTTATGAATAGTTTTGAATAAATCCTGTGATAATGGCTCACATTAGAATTTCTGGATTGTAATCGAAAGCATCAGTCTCTGTAAAAAGGTTAAATTTGTAATCCTGTACATGGTTAGGGTTAAAGGTGATTCTGCACGCCTTTGATAGATAAAGGGCAACCTATCGTTGAGCATTGTGAGTTGAACCTGTGTGTCTAACTTCATAATAGACAGAGGATAGCTTTGGTGCAAGGGAAGAAACTCTGTAATTGTGGTTCTGTGTATATTTAAGAAGACCCATACAATTGTCGAGATAGGATTGTATTAGAATGTGTGAACATATTCTGTAATTGGGGGTTAACCGAGGTACTGTATGTCATTGAATCAACTGTTGTAATGCCAACATTGTGAGTTGAGAGGAAAAATTGTAACTCTCTTTGAAGGGCTGTGTAATAAAGGTTCTGTTGCAAGAAACAGAGTGGCGAAGATTTGGGGCTCGAAGCCCACGTAGCCTTTTCCGAGAAGGGAAGTCGATTCATGAAACTGTGAGTCGAAGTAAAGAGAAGCGGTTGTATCGTAAAGGAACGGAGCTGTGGAAAGGAATGCGGGTGAGTTAATAAAGCAAAGAAAACGCAGAACCTTGAGTCAGAAGCAGAACCATGTGAGAGTACAGTAACAGCAGTTTTGAGAATTTAAACAGCCAGTATCGCGTGGCTATCTAACTGGTAAGTGGATTTGCCTTTTTGAACGCGATATTGGTCATTGCAGAGCACGTGGCAAAGAGTGCTTTACAAAAACCACTTTCATCACGTTTTTTTTTAGCATTAAGGCTCGGAGGATAAAAAAACGCAATATTGCATTTCGTCCATTGGATCGCTGGAGTGGATGCGATACGCCTGCAGCCGTTGGAAGCGAAGGGTAGTTTAATTATCGGGACCCAGTTCATCACGTGGATTTGGAGAATTAAACTCCGAACAATTTGGTTACGCAATGATCGTCGAATCATGGCATGACAATGCGATGGCTCATCAACCGTTCGATAGAAAGGTATGTTGGTTGCATGGGCCCAACTACTGTTTCATTGTTGGCGTTTGATTTTAAATCAAGTCGGGGCTATATAAGAACGAATTTAAATATGTGGGGACAACTAATAAAGCCATGGAGATTCACGTATATCCGTTGATATAGAACGCATAGAATGTTTTGGTATTAAGTTTACCAAGTTCGAACCTTTGAGATTGAAGTGCTCGCATAAGCCTTAGTTTAAGTATAACATTTGGGTTCGTAGAAATAAACCCAATGTGTGCGAACCGTTGTATGGTCCGAAGAAAAGGTAAGGTTAACATTGTGTGGGCCCGAATAATATTGGTGCTTGGGTTCTAATGAAGGTCGGAGTTATACCATGAACCATTGTATATTGGGTTAATCATAAAGTTGAATAGAGATTCGAAGGGGGGTTTTTGCATAAGGTTTAAACCCATTGGTTGAAGGGTAAAATTCCACATATACAGTTTGATGGGTATGGTTTCATAACCATAGGGTATGAGATATTAAAGCTTCCACTCTTGTTTATTTAAATTGCCAGTTCAGGAAATTAGAACATTGTGAGATTGCCCAGATTGCTTGAGATTTATTTGGGTGAAAAATTTGGAGGTGCAATTTATATACACAGTAAAGTGGGGACTGTGTGTTTTACCCGGCATCAATGACACGAATGTGGGGTATACACAGAGGTTGAATTTCATAGTTGCCATCATTCTGCGGCACATGGGTGAGGAAGAAGGCTTTTGGGTTATGGTGGCTCAAAGGAACTGTGAATATGCCAATCCGGGGTTTGTATTTGGAAGGTTTTCCTCTGCTACAGGATTACCTGAATGAGTTCCAAGTGCTGGTGAATGAGCAGCTGCCTGAACTGTGTAGGCGTTTTGAGGAGCAAATGATCACACCTTACATGTATGCCAGCGGGTGGTTCATGACTCCCTTTTCTGCATATCTGCCTTTTTTCCTTCACTGTCAGGATCTGGGACGTTCTGTTGTCAGAGGTTGTGCAGAAGACTCTTTTCAGAGTGGGCTTGGAACTGCTTAGGCTCTTTGAGGATTATTTGTTGAATTTGCCTTTTGAAGAATTGTTACAGTTCCTATTGCACTTGCCTGAGGATAGTTTGGATCTCGATTTGTTGTTGCCAATTGTTAAAGTAGTCACATCTAAGAAGCACAATTATTGGGAGGAGCGCAAACTTGCATGGAGAAGTCTGCTGTGAAATCTGAAATCTGTGAAGGAATGTTGGTGAAAAGCATCTCAATGTTATTCGCGGGAACAGATATTTGCATGGAAACAGAATTAAACTCTAGTTTATCATCAATGTATTTTTCAATTATTATTAAAATAAAACTAAAAATGATTTTTTTTAGTTTGCACAAATTTATTACTTGTTTTTTGGTATATGATTAAGTATATATCGCTATTTGTTTTCCCAAGTTTACATTGTAATCGAACGGAATAGCAAAACAGAGCAATTCCTTTTTTTGCACTTTACACTGAAAGAGTAAAACGTTGACCAGTTACCCTAAACGTTGATGGTTTTTATATTTGAGACCAGATATATGGTGTAGAGATGATTGATCGTATTTGTATTTGTTCAATTCCCAGGTCATAAATGAAACACATCGTGTTGCATTTAATAATATACTGTTTTTACTCTTCTTGGTTGAGATTCATGCAGTTTCTACTGAAATTTACAATTTTATTTATGTATATATTATTTTTCTGGAAGGTTTGAAATGTCTAAAATCTCAACTCATACTTCAAATTCTAGCATTTCTTTTAATTTTTTGGGTCCAAATCTGATCATCACAAACTTGTGTTCTGAGGAGGCTTTGTGATTCCAAGAGGGTGGCCAGTCTTGCTGCTTCTGAACGGCATCCATCTGGACGAAAAGTACCGTTCTTCTCCGCTCACGTTTGATCCATGGCGTTGGCAACAGCAGCTGGAAAATAATGTAATTAATTAGCATAAAATCCGTCACTTCATGTTCTTTGGAACTCCAATTCTATTAGTAATCTTTCTTTGTGTGTGTAAGTCTGTTAGTAATCTTTCCGACTTTATATTGGTCACATTCATATCATTGGAACAAAACTATCTGTTCAAAATATGGACAAGAAAATTGGCTTTTCTTTTATGGAGCATGTAGTACCGGTGAATGTGATGATTATGAATTAATGGGATCATGTATTAGTTGTATTATACTATCGTGTTTTTGGCTAAACAACCTTATTAAAGGATCAATAAGAAATTTCAATGGATTATGACCATATGTATATATTTCAAATTGTATCTATTCATGTTCTTTTTTTTTTTTTTAATAAATTTGCATTTTATTATATATATTTTTAGAACACATATATGTAGTTCTTTCCCAAAATCCAATGAATGGGGCATTGAATATTGGTTGACACAATGCATATTAGGGAAACAAACTCTTAAGGCATTGTTAATTGATGATGAAACTAATGAATTTCCACCTAGCTTAATGGCCATTAAGGGTGAATATCTTATAATAGATGGAAATTCAAGAAAGATTGGTGATCATGTATTCATGGATTATAGACCATGTGATGTGGTGTTGGATGATAGATCATGTGTAGTGTTGTATCACTCTACACATTTAGTCACTAGTACAAGCATTCAATTATAAGCCTTGTTTATGACGAGCTCACACAAGGTGCAACACTTCCTACCTCATTCACGACACAAGATACTAATGAGACCATTAGCAACATATATGATCTATATGAATTACCTAAATGAAATTAGATAGCTATACAAAAGAGGTAGAATGACATGTTTAACATTATATGAACTATGTCGCGGTATGTGGATTGTTATGTTATTACTTTTAATGCATATAGATTGCATCTAAAAAAAATTATATTACGTTTACAAATGACTAAGATTATTTTAATACATGGGTCTGACATTAATGAAGTGTTTGTTTAATTGATATTAAATTGCTACATAGCTAGTTTGAATTTGCATGCAAATTAATTTAAAGTTTTGAAATTTAAAGTTTCAAATTTGATAGTGTATTTAATTTTTATGTTTAAAGAAGGTGCATTAATAGAAGTTGTTTTTGTTGAAGAATAAGCATGCTTTTTGGGAGTTTCATCAAAAATCCAAATAAAAGAGCCACAAAATCATTGGATACTAGTGCCTAAAGTCATGGTTTCCTTCTGATCATGACTTCCTTAACTAGTGACATCACTAACCACCCAACATTCATGTTCATCTGAGTCATCTCTACCATGGTTTCATGTCCACTCCTCATATCCATATACTTGGATAATATGTCTTGGAATGATCCACATTGTCATAAATCACTCCTTTTTTGCCCCAAACAAATTGCAACAAGTTTTATCCCGTAGGAGCGCACTTCTCCAAGTATACTAGATCTCAAAATCACTTCATTACAATAATTTATGTGATAGAAATATGGTTTTTACCTTAAAGTACTATATTAAATCACTTAATAATTTCAAACCTATGCTATATCAAACAAACGTGAATGATAAATCTTGAAATTACTTAATCATGAAGAAAATTAAAGATGAAAACTCAAATTTAGAATCACGCAATTTTGTATAGCAAGATAATTTATACATGTATAGAAGAAATGAAATACATATGGACAAATTTATCAAAAAATTGGTACAATATCTAGCAAGGTAAAGTCATGAAAACCATAGCCACCATCAAAGATGTGTAATAAGTTAGCATCAACACCAACATGTCCTTCATTGTCTTCAACAAGCTTGTATCACATATGCTCTTTACATTAGCATTTTTTTCTTCCTCGGGGTTTATGAACCCTAGCATGGTGTATCACACAGGTGCATTAAAAGACAAGTCTATTTATAATATTTATATATGCTTGTCCATCCTAGGGTTTGTGTACTCAAATCCTTAGCCTTCAACTCTTACATCAACATAAACAACAACACCTCTATGGAACATCATGAAATATATAATAACTAACTTTATTCTAAGAAAGGCATCACACCATACTCAAGACTCATCAATTTCATGTCACTGTGATATTTCCATAGCCTCATATTTCATAAAAATAAGGTTTTAGAATCATGCAAGGTGTTAGATATGTTGTTCATGTCTTCTACTAGTGCAGAAAATTTAGTAATACAATAAGATCCATCGTAGTCATCATCATAAATCACACCAACTCCATGTTATTATATAGGGTCTACATGCATAAAATTTAAACCCTATCATCAAATGAGCAAACCTAAAATTCACAAAAAACAAAATCTCTCCATGAAACATACAAGACATGTGTCTCTCCTCTTTTCTTATTATAGAGTTTCATCATGCACCCTAATGTCATACTACAAGGGTTTCCTCATGAACCTAACATGTTTCTCCCTAAAATACTTCTATAATACTTCTATAATTTGTATATTACAATAATGACAAAACATACAACAACTCGATCATCTCTTATATATACAATAGATGAGAGAGGCTATAGTAATAAGGACACAATTCCATACAAGTGAAATACTCTCCAAACATGACCCTACTTGAGATCAACATGATCCCTCCTCTAAGATGGTTAATTCTCTAACAAGTTTTTAGTCCAAATCTTCCTCTTTCATGGTTTACTTTCCATTTGTCCTCATGCAAGATGATTCTCCTCTAACTATGTACCACATGTCCCCAATGTTATATCCAATTGATTAATAGATTTAGAACCACACTTTTAACACATTAAGAAGCCCACCATTGTGTTGGGAAGAAAAATTATTTTCCTAAATGCTTATCTTTTGATATTGCATTTTCATTCACATCATAAAGGATATAACACAAAGGATACAACCACCGCTGGTATGTGACTAAGTCTAGTTATGAAGGATATAACATATATCTAATGTAATCAATCTAGTTCAAAGCAAGTTGGAAATCACTTTTTACAATGTAATCAAGGTTAGTCATTTAAACAAGTTGAGACTTTAAATAGTGCTACATCTATTTATAAATTTTTTATATGCAATTAGGGTATACACACATTTTGTTTGATTGAGATATTTTACTTCAAGGATGCATACAAAATTGCATTTTAAAAGAGCATGTAACCAAGTGACATAAACACATAAAATAAGTGGTAATCAAAATAAACTATGAGATCGAAGGCACACAAACAACTTAATAATGAATTTCACCCCGTGTGGGCTACGTCTCTGGGCCCTGCTTAATGTGGAAAGGCCTCATACATTAATTGGAAGCAAAATCATATTACAAGAAATTACAAAATGACACTTTATACCTCCACTTTTGGGGATGGCTTGAAAATGTATACATATGCTAAAGAAACAGATTACATGGTTGGATTTCTAGCGAAAAATCGTGAAAAAAAATGATAAATTTGACCTTGTTTTGGTTCAATCAAAATATAGGGTCTCGACAATCTCAAAGATTCCCCAAGGATTCCTTCCTATGGGTTGACTAAAATTTGGCTCCCCAGGTGACAAAAATGACTTCATCATTTTATTCGTTGCTGAAAACTGAGTAAAATGAGTATAAACTTGACCTATTTCTATTCTGGTGAGTTTTGAGACTCTAAGGAATCTAAAGATTCCCTGCAAGCTTCCCTATGATATTCCATGGAATATTCCTCAAAATTTTCTCAAAATCTAGCTCTCGAAATCCATGCCCAGGGGCGCATGGTTCTGGCTTGGTGGAAAAAATACCCTCGCACTGCATTTGGTGCTCCTCCCTTCTTATTGGTAGTTAAAGGGGTTTTAATAGGATTGTTAGGCTTTGATCTTAATGACCACTTGTCGTGGCCACTTGGTTAATGCACGACATTAGAGGGTCAAAGGCCACAGGTTCAAACCAGTGGGCCTACCTTCTTATTTGTATTTTTTTTTAAATAAATCAGTGTTAAATGGTTGGTGTCGATTGACCCAACGTTCATTAGGGTCACCAGCAAAATTATCTAAGCGACAATTTTGTCGCCGCCAGTGACCTCGACTAGTAATCAGCGTTGGTGCAATTTGTCATTTGATTATTTGACCACCATTCAAGCACTATGTGGCCTGATCTCATTGGTCCTCCGTACGCTCAGTCAACACTACGTGTTGGTTCGTGATTGGTCAAGACTGCTGACCTCATTTCCGACTTGGACGCTAATGTCATTCGCCACATGTCCCTCTCTGGTCGGTTCATACTACCACATCAACCTGCTGACTGTGTTGCTGATGTTATGCTGCCACGTGTCACTTCTGATTGGTTTGTACTGCCACGTCACCCTGCTAACTATGTTTTTGACATCCTGTTGCCATGTGTCATTCTTAGATTGGCCAATATTTCCATGTCACCCAGTTGACTATGTTGTTGATGTCACCTGCCACGTGTCATGCTCTGATTGGATCTCCTTTCTACATATGGCCATGTCACCTTGTTGACGTTAGCGTATGTACATGTGAGCCTCTAACCTATTTCTTCTATTTAAACCAAATTTATCATTAAATTTAATTACAATAAGAAGAAAATATATCATGTTTATAAATCTACATTTACTTGATAAAAACATACAAGTAAAATTTGATCAACAACATATTAAACATTTAATACATTTCATTTGCAACAATTTACATAATTAAACCAAAAAATGGAAGAATACATGTTCCAGTGGCTTGGTTGGGGTGCTTCTGACTCCGCTAGGATTCTCCTCATGGATACCCGACCAAATTTACCTCCCAACCAACTAGGAATGAATTCCTAGACCAGGGAGCCTCAATAGATTCCATAGCCCTCTGAGCCCAAGTTCAACCAACTATAGTGTTTCCAAGTTAAAGCCAACACTCTCCATTATATCCAAGTTTGAGTTCTCTTATTTTTCTCTCCATTCTCTCTCTTCTCCTTCTGATAATTCCTCCCCAAAATAAAATCCTCCAATTCCAAAACAAATACCAAGGATCTCCCACACTTCTCCTCTCACCTTCCTTCCGTTAATTCCTCTTCCTCTCATCCGCCTCAACCACTTACCATTAATGCCATGAATACCTCTTCATCCTTTGATTTTAATATCCATCACTTTCCTTACCATATCTTATCCAAAATTAGATTTGAAAAGAATCCTTGGGAATGTAGAAATTTGAATAATTTGCTGAATTATTCACTGAAATTATCCTGATTACACATTATTTAAGCTTCATGCATAATACATAACCTCTTCTACAATTGATCATCAATATGCGGAAATAGAAGCAGTCGCATGCGCACATTAAAACATAATCAATCACACATATAACACAGTATGTAATGGGGAAAGCATACAACTGAAAACCCCCAACTATCTGTATATTATAATGATAGAGAACATGTAACAATCATAGTACAATACTCCTCACAAGTACTCAGTACTATCTCCAATAGTTACACACAAACTAGCTCAGATCTGAACAAGTCACAGGTTCAAATATCCTCCACAAGTCTGCCTGCCTCTACTGCACAATCCAAGATGAGAATGAATGAGATCCAAGTTCGAATCCCCCTGGCTTGATCTGCACAATCCTCATTGGCAATCTCAATCAATTTGTGTGCAAATCTCATGCACAGCTATAGTCACAAATGATAGTAGACTCACCCTTTCACCCACCTCTAACACTGGTCTCCACTGAACTGTCCATGCATTGCAGTTAACTGATGTGTTCTTTAGTTGATTTATGAGTCAATAATTAGTGAATTAATTAATAATTAATTCACACCACTCATCACTAGTGTATTTTTCAGTTAGACTAAATACAACTAGTTCAACTAAGTTAAACCGAACACAACTCCACCAACTGTCTCATCAACTCCACCAAACTCTGCCACATGAGTTCTAACTGAAGTCAACCATGAAATAACTCAACTAACCCTTAGGAAAAGCGTATTTCCTTCTGTCAGCTGCATGTGCCACATCCAAGCATCAAACTGAAGTGCTCCAAGAGGATAAGATAATGTTTATAGTATAAATATTATTAAGGGTTAATAATATTTGACTGTTCTATTTTTAGCCCGACAGTCTAAAAATAGAAACCGCCCAATGTCTAAAAATAGAGGTCCATCTATTTTTACCGACTCGACCAATCATCCATAAATAGCATCCTGCAACTCATAGACCATGATCCATATGTCTAAAGGTAGACATAGTCTAAAAATAGACTTTGCGCCAAAAATAGCCTACGGGCCCACTTAGTGAAGGCGATTGCATTTCAGTAAGCTCCATCATCTTGTTGCATTTTCAACACTCCCTCTCAACAAGATATGGATTATTTGCAACCCCTATCCTGCCTCTATGGTATTCGAATTTTCTCCTGGTGAGCGCCTTCGTCAAGATATCAGCATCCTGATCCTCCGTGGGAATATATGAGAGTAACATGATTCTGCGCTGCACACAATCTCTGATATGATGGTACCTGATTTCAATGTGTTTGGATCTATCATGAAATACTGAATTAGCCAAGAGTTTAATGCAACTATGGTTATCACAATAAATCACGGTAGGCTCCAAGTGTGACCCGAACAACCCGACCAGGATCTTCCTCATCCATATGGCCTCGCATGCAGCCAAGCTTGCTGCCATATGCACTAAACCCTTATGCAGGCCCGAGTGCCACAGATCTGCAGCTCTGCTTTGTGGCTGACATCGACCCGATCTTCTGAAAATCCCTCGAGATGTGCTCTTTCTGTCCGTTGGGCTCCCTGCCCAATCTGCATCCGTGAAGCCACATAGCCTCACCTCATCCGACTATCTGTACCACAATCCATATCCCGATGTGCCTCTGAAATATCTCAATACATGCTTCCCTGCCTTCCAAAAGAGCTTGGTAGGCTTAACCATAGCTTGTGAAAGCTGGTTAACTGCATAGCATATATCGGGTCGTGTGTGTGAGATAGGACCTGCTGGCCCCATTAGATGCTTGATGGCATCCACTACCTCAGTGATGGCATCCTCCTTCCTCCAACCTCCCGGAAGGTATCAAAACAGGCTTGCAACCATGCATGTTGAACTTCTCCAGTATCTCCCGGGCATACTTACCCTGAGAAACAAACAGTCCATCATTGCGTTGCCAAATTTCCAATCCCAGGAAATAATGAAGGAGGCCCAAGTCCTTCATCTCAAACTCTCTAGCAAGATCCTCCTTGCATGAAAGTATCAACACCTCATCACCCGTCAAAATCAAATCATCTATATATAGTACAATGATCAAAAACTTACCCTCCACCACAATCTAGTATAGGTTAGGATCCACCTCACTCTTGGAGAATCCAAGTCCGGTGAAATAACTGTCTATCTGTGTGTACCAAGCACGAGGTGCTTGCTTCAACCCATACAGTGCTCTCTTGAGTCTGCACACATGCGACTCACTGTTGAAGATCTCAAAACCTTCGAAATTTGCTCTACTCTTACCTCCTCCTCAATGACTCCGTTGAGGAACACAATCTTCACATCCATCTGATGGATGTGCCACCCCATCTGCGCTGAGAGAGCTAGGATCATCCGTAAGGAAGAGTACCTTGCGACATGTGCAAAGATCTCCTCATAATCAATCCCCTCTATACGCAGAAGCCTCGAGACATAAATATTGCTGTACTTCTCAGCCTCCCAGATTCAACCCGCTTAGAAGGATTGTAGATCCATCTCAAGACCCTGCTGATTTCCCACCAGGCCTTGGGACAATCTCCCATGCAGTGTTTAAACAATCGAATCATACTCTTCCACCATGGCATCTACCCTGCGGGGTCATCCACAGCATGAAAGAGGATGGATGCAATCACGACACATTTTCTCACAGAGCCATGTATCCAGTGTGCGATCCGGTAAATTGTCTCACAGCCTGTATTTGTCTTTGTGGTTGTCCTACAATCTTCTCTGCATCTTAAAGACCGATCGCTCGGCCCGTAGTGTGCTGCGCCCTCGATGGTTGGCCTTGCATGAGTGGTCTATAGGGTCTTCACTCCATGAACCTCATCTTGTAGGTGCAGTCACATCCTGAGACTCATCCTTAGGAACTAATAGCTCCTCATCTGCATGCAAGTGTGGCTCCCTCTCAAGCGAACACTGCATGGATTTCTCCTCCTGAAATTTGATATCCCGTCACACAACAGTCTTGCCACTGTCTGGAAAATACACACGATAGTTGTGGAGCATATCAGTGTACCCCACAAATATCCCAACCTCTGCGGTCGGATCCAGCTTCTTCTTGGCATCCTTCGTTACATGCATGTAGACAGGTGAACCAAAAGTCCTCAAATGGGAAATATCAGGCCTCTTACCAGAAAACGCCTCCTCCGGTGTACTCATGCCAAGTATCTTGTGAGGACAACGGTTCTGCACATATACTGCAGTATTTCATGCGTCCGCCCACAAGTGAAGGGGTAGGCCCTGATCATGCAACATCGCCCGTGCAGCACCCACAATCGTTCTGTTCTTCCGCTCAGCAAGCCCATTCTGCTGTGGGTTATGAGGTGTTATGAGCTCTCTTCGAATCCCTTCTGCGCTGCAAAATTCTTTGAATTCGCCAGAGATGAATTAACCACCATTGTCGCTCCTAAGAGCCTTCACATGCTTCCCCGATTCCTTCTCAACCAGCGCCTTGAACTCACAGAACTTTGAGTATGTCTCGCTCTTCTTCTGCATGAAGAAGATCCAGCACTTCCGAGAAAAATCATCAACAAAGATCACATATTACTTGTGCTTTGTTGTCAAAGCTACTGAGAAAGGTCCACACACGTCTGTGTGAATTCTCTCAAGGATCGTCGTGGCGCATTTATCAGCTAAGTGAAGTGGCTCAATTTTCTACAGGTATACCTTGTGATCATTTGTGTAAAATTGCCTTTAGGAAGCCAGTAGAATACTACGGTATCTTCAAGGCTCCATGGTGAAGGTGGCCCAGTCTAGGTGCCACAACTTCCATGTCATCCGGCTCCATACTCCTTGACCTTGCATGCCATTCTTTGCAGCCATCTACATTACAATTGATAAGGTTCTTGACTTCGAACCCCTAACTTTAGGACTTAACTGGGTTGTCTTCTGCAGCAGGAAAGCCTTTCCCTCGCTAAAGACAACATCATATCCCTTGTCTTCTAACATAGCCATAGAGATAAGATTCTTCTTCAATCCTGGAACATGCATCACTTCCTTCAATACGAAGGGTTTACCAGACTCCCTCTCAAAGGAAATGGTACCGATACTGGTCGCACTGTATCTACCATCATCGTCCATCTCGATGTGCACTCCAAGATCTTTCTCATCCAGATCTGAAAACAAATCTCGATCTCCAGTCATGTGAAAATATGCACCACTGTCCAAGAACCATACTGATCCCATCAAACTTGAGACCAAGCATGCGATCAGTGAAAAATCAAGCTCAAACTGTGAGGCTAAGGCCTCTCCAGCTGCAGATCCAACAGCCTGCTTATTTTTCTTCTTCTGCGGACAATTTGTGGCATAATGTCCGTGCTGGTGACAGTGAAAGCACTTCACCTTGGACATGTCTTGCTTCTTTCCTTTCGCACCGGAATGAGAAGCTTTCTTGCTCTTCCCCTTCTTTGCTTTGGCAGCCAAAGTGCAATTTTCTTCATCAGATGCTTTTGATGAAGATCCGTCCCTGGTAGTCCGCCTTATCTCCTCTTGCACAAGATCCGACCAAAGTCGCTCCCATCCTGGCAATTTGTCCCGACCATTGATGGTAATCCTCGATAGGCATTCCAACTCTTCGGTGCGCACCCGAAGATAGCCAAGCTCACCACCCTCATCATCTACAACACCCCACACTTCTCAACTCATCCTTGCATTGGATGAACTTCTCAGAGGTACTTCAAGGCATACTGCCGCCTTTCTCCATCTTTTTTTTTCTTTATGTGTCTGAGTTTATCCTTGAGCGCCAACTTCCTCTGGTCGCTCTTGCTTTGGAATAAATATGTCAATGCTTTCCACATCAAATATGGAGAATATTTTCCATGCATGCTGGATACAATGTGATCCTTCACGCCCTCCAACAGAATCCTTCGACACTTTTCCATCTTCTTTTGCCAAGCCTCAACTTGAGCAACATCAATAGGCTTTGGGACCTCAGCTTCTATGAACTCCTTCAACCCGTTATCATCTAATACCACCTCCATTCTGTCCTTCCATGCAACATAATTCGAGCTGCCCTCAAGGGCATACTCCAGTCACAATCCGTTGAAAGACATTTTGACTTCGACACCAAGAAAACTGCTACAAAATTCGAATTCCAAATCCTGCTGCAAATTCGAATTCCACCAGCTCAAAACTCAACTGCTTCCGATCTGTGAGAACAAGGTATTTCTAGCACAGAGATTGACTGTAGGGGCATTTATTGGATATATCACCTTTCAAGGAAAGGATGGATCCAGAGGCTACCTGGCCCACTTACAGACTCTGTCTACCGAAATAAATTGTAATCATTGTAATAGATCCGATGATCAATTCTGCTCTGATACCATGTAGAAATTTGAATAATAGCTGAATTATTCACCGAGATTATCTTGATTACACACTATTTAAGCTTCATGCATAATACATAACCTCTTCTACTATTGATCATCAATATGCGGAAATAGAAGCAGTCGCATGCGCACATTAAAACATAATCAAGCACACATATAACACAGTATGTAATGGGGAAAGCTTACAGCTGAAAACCCCCAAATATCTATATATTATAATGATAGAGAACATGTAACAATACATAACACAAAGCTCCTCACAGCTCTCAGCACTATCTCACATACTACACACAAATAAGCTCAGATCATACATATCACATGCTCCAATCTGCTCCACCTGTCTGCCTGCCTCTACTGCGCAATCCAAGATGAATAATGATGAGATCCAAGTTCGAATCCCCCTGGCTTGTACTGCGCAATCCTCATTGGAAATATCAATCAATGTGTGTGCAAATCTCATGCACAGCTATAGTCACAACTGATAGTAGACTCACCACCCACCTCTAACACCGGTCTCCACCGAATCATTCATGCATCATAGCTTAACTGATGTATTCTTTAGTTTATTTATGAGTTAATAATTAGTGAATTAATTAATAATTAATTCAAACCACTCTAACTAATTGTATCAATCAGTTAGACTAGATACAACTAGCTCAACTAAGTTAAACTGAACACAACTCCATTAACTGTCTCATCAACTCCACCAAACTCTGTCACATGAGTTCTAACTGAAGTCAACCATGCAATAGCTCCACTAAACCCTAGGAATAGTGTAATTCCTTTTGTTAGCTGCATGTGCCACATCCAAGCATCAAACTTAAGTGCTCCAAGAGAATAAGATAATGTTTAGAGTCTAAATATTATTAAGAGCTAATAATATTTGATTGTTCTATTTTTAGCCCGGCAGTCTAAAAATAAATTCCTCCCAATGTCTAAAAATAGAGGTCCATATATTTTTACCAACATGCCCAACCATCCATAAATATCATCCCGCAACTCATAGACCATGATCCATATGTCTAAAAATAGACATAGTCTAAAAATAGACTTTGCGCCAAAAATAGCCTGCGAGCCCACTTAGTGAAGGCGACTTCATTTCACTAAGCTCCATCATCTTGTTGCATTTTCAACAGGGAATAGAATAATAACAAATAATAAAATTCATATTAGTAAAATAAAATATCTTCTCCAAAAGTATATTTGAGAAGAAACCTTGGGAATATAATAATGACAAATAATAAAAGTCATATTAGTAAAATGAAATTACAAATTCACAAGTGTAGGTGTATACCAAGATTACTTAATAATTATAAGTCAATATTTGCAGGTTAATTAAATACTAATCAAAATTATCCTGATAGGATCAAGTAGGGAATTACGTACACCCCTCCTTCAGAAAACTTCATCTTGAAGTTAGAGTGAAAAGGACAGAAGGATTTCGAAAGAAGTTTGACAATACAACGTAACGAAATAGAGAGATATATAGTAATCAAATTAAGTAAGTCAAGGAATGATACCACTTCCCATCAAGAGTCTCCAACTAACCTATAGCCCCCTATCCTTCCTAACCTACTTCTACTCCCATCCTATCCATCCCTTGTTGCAATATACTATAGCATTGACTATACCGATCTAACTAGTGATAAAGTCAACATGGCAAAAAGGTCGGCTTTATCGACCTAACTTCCCCAACAAGCAACTAGAAATCATCATCACACATATGGGGGAGCGTGTCAATCACTTCCCTCCCATGATTCCAAAGTTGGAGGTTACACGGTCAGAAATTCCTCTACCCCTCCTTAAAACTAGGGTCAACACCCTAATATGGACCACATTACGGCGTTGGTTGGATACTTGTCAACGAATAATCCAGTCGGGAAGTCATGTCACCATTCCTCATTGGATGTCTCAACATTCCTCCATCGGAAGCATAGATCTTGGTTATTATATAGTTCTTTCCAATTTGCATGTTAGTTATCATTAATGCATATACATAACAATAAACATACATAGATAAGTGATCTTAATCATCATTTTATTAATTCTAGTATCCACGTGTCAATTTTTCACTTCCTAGAAACATACACGAAATAAATCTTACATTAGATAAACCATAATTTTGATAAGTCATTCATTAGATAAATCATATCTCCATAAGCCATACATCAAACAACAATAACTTTGGTAAGTCATACACTAGATAAATCATAACCAAGTAAGTCATACATCAAATATTTTAATCAATAATACCTAATCCATCAAATGATTTAGATAAGTAGTTTCATTTTCCAACTAAAATGAATCAATATTACATAGTTCATTAATAGTACAACATGAAACTACAAATAGAGGCTTAGCATAGGTAGCTATCTGAGTCAAAATGGGAATCACAGATGCTCAAAAAGTGAGGGGTAGTCACGATGTATAGTCTTTGCATCCTCCCAGGCATAAGATCCTTGGCTATACTTATCCCAATGTACCCTAACCTGGTCCACCATGTGATGTCTAAGTTATCTAACCCTATGGTCCAATATGTGTAATGGTTCGACCATTATGGTTCCCATGTCTGAGACCTGCAATTCCCTTCAATCCAGTTTGTGTGATTCATCAGAAACATAATGTCGTATAATATATACATGAAAACATCATGATTTTTATGTAAATGGGGTAGTATTACAAGACGATAGGAAACTAGTCCAATATTCTCCTTGATTCTAAAAGGTCCTATAAACCAAGGTGAAAAATTTGTCCCTTTCCCAAACAGAATGGTGTTTTTTTGGGTTAGATAAGAATAAAAACCTAGTCTCCTACTTCATAACTAGGATCAATCCTATGTGCATCGACATAACTCTTATGTCTATCTTGTGATTCCTTTAACCTTTTTCGAATCTGTCTTACGTGTTCCTCCATTTCTTGCACCAATTCTGGTTCAAATATTACTTGGTCCTCCAATTTTTCCCAACTCAATGACATCCTACATGACCTCCCATATAGATCTTGATAAGGAGGAATCCCAATGGAACTTTAGTATTTGTTATTATAGACAAACTCTACCAATGGAAGTACCTTTCCCACTGAATCTTATCATCCATGACGTACATTCTAAGCATGTCTTCCATAACTTGATTTACTCTTTTAGTCTGCTCGTCTATTTCTGGATGATATGCAGTGCTCAGGTTCAACTGAATCCCCAATGATGACTGCAAACTTGTCCAAAAACTATATGTAAAGAGAGAGTCTCTATCAGAAATGATCTTTGTGGGTAACCAATGTAGTTGAATAAATTTTCTTATAAAAACTCGTGCCACATTAGTAACATTGTAAGTGTCTCTCACTGGGATGAAATGGGCACTTTTGGTCAATTTATCAACTATAACCAATATAGCATTGTTCCTCTGTGAAGTGATTAGAAAACCCACAGTAAAATCCATAGAAATGACATGTCATGCAGTTGTAAGAGTCCTGCTAGATGGCGATGACCAACCTTCACTCATTGAAATTCAAGACATTTGGTGACAAAATGGACTATGTTGTACTTCATGCCTTCCCAAAAGAGGATTTTATTCATGTATGTATACATCTTCTTCACTCCATGATGTGCACAATAGAGTGCTCTATGTGACTCTTTGAGGATGGTTCTTCTTATACCCCCTTCCTTAGGGATGTACATTCTCCCTTGAAATATCAATAGTCCATCTAGTTTAAGGACATAACCCTCAAACGTTGGTTCTATATAATTCCCACTCAGGAGTGTTGGTATAACCTTTAGATACCAACTATCTTCAAAGATTTTTTCAAACGCACGTTCTCTCACCCTCAAATGTACTAGGGAGAATATTTTTGGCCTCCTGTTTAGTGCATCAGCCACCACATTCTCCTTTCATTTAATGTAAGAGACCCCAAAATCATACTCACTCATGAATTCACTCCACCATCTTTGTCTGGCATTCAAATCCCTCTGAGTGAAGAGGTGCTTCAAGATATGGTGGTCAGTTATTAACTCAAAGCTTCTCCCAACGAGGTAGTGTCTCCACATTTTTAAAGCTAACATCACTGTTGATAATTCTAAGTCATGGGTAGCATACAACTTTTCATGTTTCTTCAACTTTCTAGATGCGTGAGTTATTAATCCACCTTCTTGCATAAACACTACTCCCAATCCTTGCTTTTAAGCATCTATACAAACAATGAAGCCCTTTTCCATGTGAAGCACTCGAAGTATTGTTGCACTAGTTAGTAACCTTTTTAGTTTGGTGAATGCATTGTCACATTCATATGTCAATTCATACCTAACCCCTTTTCGTTGTAATTTGGTGATGGGTTTTGCAATCTGTGAAAACCCTTCTACACATCTATGATAATAACCTTCTAGCCCCATGAAGCTATGCACCTCATGAGAATTTTTGGACACTAGCCAATCCATTATGGCCGTTACCTTTTCTGGGTCAACTGAAATCCCTTCTTCTGAAATGATGTGCCCAAGATAATAAATTTTCTTCTAAAAGAAGGAAAATTTTGGAAATTTTCCATACAACTTATTTTCCCTTAAGCAAGACGATACAACCTTTAGGTGCTCTTCATGATCCTTTTCATTCTTGGAATACACGAGAATATTATCCAAAAATACTCGCACAAATTGGTCCAAATGCTTCCTCAAAACATCATTCATGAGACTCATGAATATTGATGGTGCATTGGTTAAACGAAGCGATATGAATACAAACTCATAGTGCCCAAGCCGAGTCTGAAATGCATTTTTTGGGATGTCACCTTCCTTCATTCTTAGTTGGCGGTATCCAGATCGGAGATCGATCTTTGAGAAAATTGTTGCTCCCTTCATCTGGTAAAATAGGTCATTTATTCTAGGTATCAGATACCTATTCTTTATTTTAGCTTGATTCAATTCCTTATCATCTATGCATAAACTTTAGGAACAATCCTTCTTCTTGACGAAAATCAATGGTACACCCTAAGGTGAAATACTAGGTCTAATAGATCCTAAGTCTAGAATCTCTTTTAAATGCGTATGCAACTCACAAAGTTCTAGAGTTGACATCCTATAAAGTGTCTTAGAGATTGGTTTGCACCAATTTTTAGGTCAATTATGAAATCTATATCCCTCACAGCCAATAATCTAGGAAATTCATTAGGGAAAACATCCTGGAATTCTGAAAAAACTGGGTGTTGATCTAGGGAGCGTCTTTTTCGGTCACTTACAGCCTCCACCACATATAGCTTGCAATATTGTTGGAGACAACGTTTTACATTAATCATGGAGATGAATCATAGGGAAATTCCTCTCTTGATACCACAAATATCAATTGACCTATCATCATCTAAAAAAATCACCCTCTTTTGCAACAATATATTAAAGCTCAATGATCTTCTAGCTAGTCCATTTTGATGATTACATCGTACATCCCCATTGTTGTGACATATGCCTTTAAATTAGTTATACACACCCCGAGGTTCACCTAACATTGGTCAAAACTAGGTATTAATTATAGTTTTATCCCATAAGCCATTAAAACTTATTTAAAGTCATCATGCTCATAGGCTTCCAACCCTCATTTTTCTAATGCAACTGGTGAAATGAAAATATTTGTAGCACTAGAATCAAACAAAATTTTAACTTTTACATTGTTTATAATACTCGAGGTTTCTACCATGGGATATTGGTGTTCAACTTGTTGATTATCAATTGCTCCATATATTCGATGGTGATTTCTTTCTCCCCCCATTAGTGCTTTTTCTTCTATACTATTGTTACCAGTTTGTAAATAACAAAAATCACACTGGTAATTATGTCCCCCACATCCCCAACAAGTGATGTGAGGTAGACTTTGAAAAAAATATTGTTGAGTTATTTGGAAAGAGCTCCTTCTTGTGAGACCCCTACCCCAGCTTGTGGGTCCTCATGCCTGACTGTGATTTTCATGGGTCCTCGAAGTTGTCAGTGAAGTTGCACAGGAAACCATTGAAATCCCCATTGTTGGTGCTCTAGGTGTAACCATGTTTCCATATGGCAGTGGCCTCAAACTTCCTCCCCTCGAGAAGGTACCAGGGGCCTTCCCCATAAACGTTGTTTATTGTGAAAAAATGGTTTTGTTTCCACCTTTTAAGCCTAAGTTCTCTTCAACATAACGAGCAAGTTAAACAACTTCTGTAACTAAGGATGGTTTCCACATCCACACCATTAACCTAATCTTGGGGTCCAATCCATAAATGAAACGATTTTCTTGACGCTGATCAATATCCATGTAGGAGACATAATTGACCAATTTTATGAATTTAATCTCATATTCCTCTACTGCGTGGTTTCCCTATAACAAAGCATGGAAGGATCCTACTTGTTTTTATTCATAATATGTTGGTAGGTTATTTTACCTGAGTCTCTCCTTAAATAACTCCTAGGTCACTGTGTCCGAAGTGAGATGTAGTTGACCTGCTAAGTTACCCCACCAATTCAGGGGACTATCTATGAGTTTGAATATCATTATTTGAGCTTTTGAATTGGAAGTATAAACTCTTAGTGTGAAGCACCTTCTCATTCCCTCTAACCAGGCTTCTTCTCATTTGTTGGCATGACCTCCAGAAAAATTTGGGAGCTTAACATTTTGGAGCTCCTTAGTAATATCCTCGATTAGAGGTCCTCTATTAGAGTCTCGTCATCCCTTGAGATTTCCCAACACTGATGGAGGGTGCTCCACTTCCACATCAATTTTTTGGCACCCTCTTAAAGTCTCATTAATTGCTTCCAATGAGCACAAGATGAGAGGAAACTCTAGCGATGAAAATGGGCTATTTGTAGGAGCTCCTTGTGATGATCCTCCTCTTCCTTGATTTTCCCACATCTTCAACATTTTGAATTGTTCAATTATCTATATGACACACAATGATTATTAATGCAACTTAGGACTTGTCAACTCTTAGTCGACTCACACACATATATAAAATGATTGGCATAATTTTTTCTTTCATTATGCTCATAACCAAGCATTACTAATACTGAGAAGATCCTCATGGATCTACAAAATCCTCTCCCATTTTTTGGCTAAGCAAGCGATGTGATCCACTACTATTCACCCTCAAATATCTTTGGATATGCATAAACAATCATCATATATATTTTGAACATTCACATAAACACTAAATTTCCATTTTTAACCACATTATTATAACTAGGCTAGCGTCCTCTTGAAATCCCATCAACGATGCTAGATAGTATTTTTTTTTGTTAATTAAGTATCCTTGTGTTTTCAAAGTAGGTTCCTAACAGTCTCAATCAACTCAATACTCACATTTATTTTAGATATTTAGTATCAAATGATGTATATAGAATAGCTAGTGCTACATGTTTTAAGATAAAAATAATGTATATTGTCTTAAAATTGGTTCTAACATACTAATCAATTTTTGTTCACCTTTCACAAATTTGATGTAGTTGGATTTCTCTTTTATAAACATATGCAATTTAAGGCAAGAAAAATCTAGAAAAAGAAAAAAAAAATGTGTTTTGTGCAATGAAATGGAGTTTAGATCTTAAAGATTTAGAAGATATGATTTTCCGTTCACAAATATGTTTTCTAATGGAATATATAAAAACTTATTTGTTACTTCTATGCATTAAGTATTGTCTCTAGTGACATGTTTTCCTTTTGTAGGTTGTGTATTTATTGGGTAGAGAAAAAAAAATTAAGAATAATTTCCTTTTTAGATGAAAGAAAATCATAATATACATATCACATTAAAATATATAACATATAAATAGTAGTTATAAATTAGTATCCATTTTACTATATAAATTAAATAATAATCCCTAACCATATTTAAATTTATTAATAAGCACATAAAAAATTATTATGAATATTCACCCCCATTTTACCATGGATATTATTAACTTATAGATAAGTTTCCTTACAATACCATGGGATAATATGATGGCTTATCAATACCACATAACCAAAACCATAACTCATTTAAAAATAAATAAATAAATTATGTATATTTTCATTTAATTTGATTTTATAACATTTTTCAAATTAAAACATAATACTTACAATAAATATACAATATACCAAGACGTTGAACCATGGATAATCACCATTATTTTACCATGGATATTATTAAATTGCAAATAGGCTTTGTTACAATACCATGGGACCAATACCATGGGCTATCAATACCTCTTGGAAACCCTTTTTTTAGTGTTAGATAATATTGGTAAGATTAATATCTTCAATTAAATTGTTTTAAATTTAATTATATAAATTGTGTTCTTTTCTTTAACCTACTCATAATCCCTACATTCCCATAATACTATATATATATATATATATATATATATATATAACAGTAAAAATAGAATAAAATACTTCTAAGATGATAATTAAGAAAAATGTGTGAAAAGCCTTGGTCTTTTAGCCTCCTATCAATATGATTATTCAACTATTGCAATGAAGTTATGGATATTTGAAAGTTTGTGTTGTCACACATAAATTTTTAATTTTTATTGATAGGTTCACTCACCTAGGTTTCATTTTGTTGCATAAGCTTGGTCCATGAAATTGATGAGAAGTTCATGAAATAATTCTTTATCCTAAGTCTAAAACACTCCATTAGTCATGTCATCTCAGTCATATCTATCAAATTCCACTTTAGGTTCACATGCATGTTTCAAATCAAGGTAATTTCCACTTGTCTATTTTTTCACGGTTCTACAGTGAATATAACTGCAAACTGGTAGATTTCGCTACGAAATCACCTGACCAGTCCGTAGAAAATCTACTAGGTTTATAATTATTTTTTGTCGCGGAATAATTTTTTGTGCATCAAAATAGAGGACAATGATTTGTAAAATTTCTAATGTTCAGAGATAAAGGTGAGGCCATCTAATTCATTATTATAATCACCCAAGAATGCAAAAGTATAAATACCCTCATCATTATCTTTCACTCCCACATTTGTCATCATGCTCTCCACTTTCGAATTCCATCTTTAAAACTTATCCCCAAAGCACCTCTCTGTCATATGTTTTTCGAGTTTTGCATGCATAATTCTATTAGCATCTCTGAGAATCTTAGTCCCACAACAAGCAGATTTTTTTTTAGTTTTTCTCTTTGCAGGTGTCATAGTTCAAGGAGGCACCGTGGTTATAAAAGAGGATGGATATGAAGAAGAAATTAAACAAGGGAGGCTATTGTGTGAGATACGAACCTATGGACCTCAAACTAATAAATGAAGACCCCAATTTTGTGGAATCATTCAGCAATGTTGAATGCATGTAATTCTATAAGAAACTCCAAGGTTCTCATGCTCAGGTATCAAAGGATTTTGCAGTAAATTTCACAGGCACAACTTCGAAGGTGGGGATACTAAATTTTACAGTGTCACCTGATACCATTTCTCAAGCCACAAAGATATCAAGAGAGGGTGAAGAGTGGTCAAAGCCACCAAATTCAAGATGCAGAGTTGTGATGAATTTGTTAAACTAGAACAGATTGGAGCTCACCTGGAATTTGGGATTCCAAGGAGTTATATGAAGGAGAAATATTCCTTGTTTGTGAAGTACTTTACTTGTGAGGTGATATTTCATATGGTTTACCTATACCATTTCAGGCTTCTGTTGCACTTCACTAGTAAGCGGTACCTTGATCTTCCTTTCTTTTTGTTTAGGAGCTTAGGGAAAATGTCTGATAAGGTTTAATCCAGGGCTGAAGGCAGTGAGACATTAATTTTTCACCATGGTTTGATTAAACTCTTAGTGTTGGAGGAATTGAAGAAATTAAACATATATTGGGCTACTTTCCTTTTCCTAAGTGGTTATGAAGTTGATTGAGTGACACCTAAGAAAACCCCAAAGCCAAAATATACTCCATTAAACAAAAATGATACATCTCTAGCTAGGACATAAGGTGTAAATGAAGAAGAGGTAGAGCCTATCCTAGAGCCAATGGATGTTGAAACATAACCTATACAAGAGGCAAAAATCCCACAACATTCACCTAGAAGAAACAAACAAAAGATTAGTAAGCATGGCCACAAGAGGATAAACAGAAGTCAAATAATTGGAAAGGGAAACCTTGAAGAAACCCTTCAAGCTACAGATATTAAGGAGACTCCAATAGTCATAGTTAAAGACATTGAAGGTGACAAGAAGAAAAATAAAGGTAAGACTATTAAAAAACTTGATTTTGCAAGAGAAGATGCGAGTTTCTTATTTCAGCCAAGGAAACCACTTACTAGGCTCCAACTTGCAAATGGTGTCATGGAAAATAAGAAGATAGAGAATGTTGACAAAGGCAAGAAGCCTATCATGGAAAACATTATTGACTTGTCTCCGGTAGCACACGAGGTATTTGTGCAAAGGAAAGGAAAGGAGGAGATAGTGGAAAAAAATGAAGTACAGGTACTAAAGGAATAGTTAAGAGAGGTCAAAGAAGAGGTCATTAAAACCAAGTTAGAGTTACATGAAGCCAAATTAGATAGAAAGATGATGGAGGATTTCAAAGAAGAATTAAATGACCAGTTGAATAAATATGATGAATCACTAACCAATGTCAAGAAGTTGCTAAAAAGGACACTTCCTTTGAGAAGGGTAGTGAAACACACCAGAAAAAGGAACTTATGGTTACAATCTAAAAGGAAGAATCTTAAAAGCCAGGCCGAAGAATTAGACGATAAAATGGAGATGATACATTTTGAACTGAAGAAAAGAGGACTTAAAATCACAATAATAAATGAGCTTGAGGAGATTCAGACTCCTACTGCTAAAGATGAAGTTCCCAAAGCTTGAAGAGTTGTCGTAAAACATTTTTGAAAATTTTGCAGCATTCACAGATCAACATTTCCATATTTTAAAGTGAAATTTTGAAGAAAAGGGAGAATTTTGGGTTTTTCTACCAATTAGGAAATTTCGTAGCAAACCCAAGGCTTTAAGCCCAGATTTCACTCGAAATCCCTGTAGGTGATTTTTTGTCAAAAAACACAGTTTTAGGAGAAATCAAAGATGGAGGAAATTTTTACTTAGTTAATTTTGTCTAACAAACACATCCAAATCAGAGAAGAAGGCTAAATATTAGCACATATAGGTGAAATGGAATTGCTACAAACTCACGCTATGAAATTTCCTGCTTTACTATGTTTTTGTAACGAGTAATATTTGGTAGAATTTTGGTATTTTGAAGGTTCATTAAAGGTCAACCAGAAACGTGGAGGGTTTAAAGAATATAAGTGGAACACTCCAACAAGCATTTTCTCCTCGAAAAAGTTGTCTTTTGCTTCAACTCAACATAAAGGCGGTGATAAAATATCACGATATTTTTTCCTTAAAAGTAGGGTGATTGGTTGTTATATCTAGTGGGGGTATTTGTGTCTTGATTATGGTTTGTGCCACTCGAGAATTTGGCTATTATTGATGTAATTATCAAGTTATGCAGTTAGTGAATGTAATAAATAATATGTAGAGTCCTAATAGGATTCTAATTCTAAATTCATTAGGTGTCTGTTTTAGTTCCAAGTATATAGTTTGTTGTTAAGTGAGGTGTCAAAACAAATGGTTCGATGATCTAGCCATGTGGGCAAATCCAATGTAAGTAACAAAAGCCTATTAATAGACAGAACTTCAAAGAAGATAGGGTTGGAGAATGCTATTCTACACTACCACTTTGTAAAATTTTGATGATCAGTAATATATAGTGACTGTGTTTTTCTTCTTCACCTGAGATTTATTTGGTGTTTCAATGAGCTTTTGTCCAATGCATCTTAATATTAGCTTTCAGTATCTTGATGTTGAATTACTCAGAATTCATTTTCTTCATGCTCTGACTTCGTTTGAACATTAAGCTATTGTATATCTTTGTGTGTGTGTTGTCCCATCATTGAAATACCTACATGCCTCAGTTTCCACAAGGAGAGCCATTTTCATTGAATTTCCTAGTCATGACTCCATAAACCCAATGGTAGTAAACCCTTTACATTTTTCACTTGCAAACAACCATATTCAATACAATATCATAGAGTTAGCCATATGATTAAATCATAATTGAACAAATCATAGTTACTTTGAGAGAACCCTTTTAGGCTGAAGAGGCTGATTTTCAGTCAAAAGTTGGTTTGAAAGAGTTACTCTAGGTTGTATGGTGGAGCAGCCCATCTGTACCAACTTAGTGATAACAGTTTGGACCAGAACCATATCCTATTTCATAGGAAAAATGGATCATGAGTTTATTATTCTTGTTCTCTTTCAAGTTATTTACGTTATTGTACTACCCATTTTGTTATATATCATTGAGGATAATTTGTAGAGGCATAACATGCTAAAATTTTCATGTTAACCAACCTTAGTATTTCATTGAATAATGAATCAAAATCAGATTGAGGTGGTTCCACCTAGGTGGTGGAAAATAGGGATAGGAGCCATAGTTTAATGGTTTCTGCAATCCAACCATTCCATGGTGTAATGAATCTCCTCAAGTAATTCCTAAGAGAACCATAAATTTGAGGCCTTGGAAAAGGGAAATGAGAAAGGAGAAGAAACAGAACTGAAAGTAGTAATGCATTCACCAACATTACTGTCAGCTCTAACTACGGTTATACCATTATCCTCGACAATATATGTAGTTAGATAACCATTACCCTAAATAGTAGCGACAACTACGACATGGGTGCTTAATAAGCATAGAG
The DNA here is from genome assembly GCA_034641835.2 of Pinus albicaulis. Classification (NCBI taxonomy): domain Eukaryota; kingdom Viridiplantae; phylum Streptophyta; class Pinopsida; order Pinales; family Pinaceae; genus Pinus; species Pinus albicaulis. Next base: position 223,041,502 of record CM076571.1, on the reverse strand, counting down.
ATACATCCAAGGCCCGCTTCTTTACCTACTCAAAACCAAGAAATCAATGTCATGATGAAATGATCAACCTGTTAGCAAGCAAGTAAAGGATCACCAAAATTTTCTTGCTTGATGTTAAAACAACATTTTCCCCCAGTCTGCAATTCCCAAATATTTCCTCCAAGCATTAATATAAAAAGGGAGGGCATTACCCCACAGAGTATAAGAATGATGATTCCACTGAATGTAGCATGTGAGAAGAAAGAGATGGAGATCGCATTCAAACTCGACTCCTACAGCTATCAGACAACTAAGAATTGAAAATGTTCAAGATATTCCTATTAGTATTATTATTATTATTTCCAAATTCAGTTATTTCTAAATTTTTAGGTCTCAAATTCGATTCCTCGAATCCAAAAAACAGATATAATTCAATTTTCTCTTGATTCAAATGTTTTTACGGAATAATAATTTCCTTTGGTGCCATATCTATCTATATACAAATTTATCTATCTAATTCTTTTCTCAATTGTGGAAACCCCTGCAATATCCATAAACATGATTTTTCCTTCAAGACATATATGGGCATAAAAATAAAAAAACCAATGGAGTAACTCTTCACTGGATGTGCACAATAATATGTCTATTAAATATTACGTATACATTTATTTGTTTATTTCCACTCAGTTTTTTTTTTTGAAGGCTTCAAACTCTTTTGGGATCCCAAGCCAAGACATTACTCATGTTGAAATTACAGAAACAGTTACGAGTACTAGTCATTTGAAAATCCAAGAAAGAGGTATTCCACTAAATGAGTATAGTGATGTGAAGAGAACAAAATATGGATCTGTGTCTGGGGATATGGATATGGAACATATCCGGGCAGTCAATTTCAGATAAAGCATTCAATGTGAAATAATTAGTAATACATAGAGTAATGTAGAGTCTACATGTATCAAACATAATATAGAAGTACAAGACGATCAGCCCACAATTAAGAGAACACCCTCCGAAGAAAAATCCATCACGGCAAACAAAAACATGATATGGATGCAATACCAACTAACAAGAGAGTGAAGAGACCTCTGAAAGCCTTGCAACAATGGTACTCCTAAACCTTGCACTAATTGATTAGCAAATTAAGGGAATTTCTACAAGTAGTGCCTCTACAAGAAATAAAAGTTCCCTCCAACAACAAGGCACTCTGGTTGTATTTGGTCCTTGTCCAATCACTCTAGCAATGATAGCACTCGTCATGCTAAGAAGGCAATCGCTCTAGGGGATAGAAGCATAAGACACATGAGAGATACCTACATGGGCTAGTTGGGTGGACCAAATCTTTGTGGAAGATGAAGCAGGACATATATATTTTTTAAATGGAAAGATATTTCGCAGCGTGTTCATATTTTTAACTTGGTGGGTTTAAGGTCCAGGTTTTGAATCTGGGCTCGGATACCATATGTGAGGCCCTAACCTAGTTATTTTATCTAAACCAAATTTATCATTAAATTTAATTACAATAAGAAGAAAGTATAGCATGTTTATAACTCTACATTTACTTGATAAAAACATAAAAGTAAAATTTTATCAACAATATATTAAACATGTAAGACATTTCATTTGCAACAATTTACATAATTAAAACAACAAGTGGAAGAATACTTGTTCAATGGCTTGGTTGGGGTGATCTTGACTTTGGTTTGATTGTATGAATTTATAGGGTAAGTTCCTTAGATCAAGAACCAAACGTCACCGCTGACAAACATATCACAAATCAGTACACCAATATAATCACGTGGTTAAAACCCTCAAAGAGGGAAATAGTCCATGGCTTGAGCCAACACGGCCACTTCAATCAATTTATTAATATAAAAAGAAAAGTTACATATGTTTCTCTCATAAACGGATACTGGAAAAGTGACCCTCCCTTCTCTTTAAATAGAGATCATGGACCAATCGGGTGCTAAGCCATGGATCAAGTGTCATTAATACCGAGGAGAGAGATAACCGTCAGATCACTGCAAATCGTGACCGTCAGATTATAAGTTACAAATGTGCATGGTAAAGAAACACACTTTACCTAACTCTACACTAGACTAAGTTATTCTTAACTATTTCCTATGTGTCGAAATATCTTAACATCCCCCCTTAAGAAAAAATTGGGATAGGATTGAAGGATTTACAAAGGTGACACAAAAGGAGCCTATTTCCTATGTGTTGAAATATCCTAACATCCACCCTTAAGAAAAAATTGGGATAGGATTGAAGGATTTAAAAAAGTGACACAATAGGAGAAGGAAGGAGGCATTAGACCCTATCCCCCCTTAATGACAACTTTCCTGAACTCCAAGCATGGATCGAATTTTGCTAAACTTCTCTTCTCTGAGAGTCTTCGTAAAGATATCGGCTACTTGATCATTGGTTGGACAATACTGTAGTTCAAGAACACGATCATAAATGAGCTTTCTGATAAAGTGTATGTGGATTTCAATGTGTTTCATATGCTGATGCTAAACAGGATCTTTACATAGCTGAATGGCACTTTGATTATCACACCAAAGTGTAGTTGGATGTTGCTTATGAAGACCAAATTCAGACAGGATCTGACAAAGCCACATGGATTCCTTGCTAGCTTCAACTGCACCATGATAATCTGCTTCTGCTGAAGAAAGAGAGATGGCACTTTGTTTCTTACAAGATCAAGTAATAGGTCCTGAACCAAGAGTGAATACATATCCTGTCGTATAATTTCTATCATCAGGGTCACCAGCCCAATCAGAATCAGTGACACCAATCAACAATGGATATGCTCCTGCACTGTAACGAATCTTGAACTGAACTACACCTCGAATATATCAAAGTATTATTTTAGCTTCTTTCCAGTGAATTTCATGGGGTTGGTGCATAAACCGAGCGATAAGACGAACGACAAAGGAAAGGTCGGGATGGGTATGGGTTAGATACGGAAGTTTACCAACAATTTGATGGTATAACGTAGCATCAAATTTAGTAATAGTAAAAGTGAATGAAAGCTTGACTCCATACTGAAAGGGAGAAGGGGCTAACTTACAGTCTTCCATGTGAAATTGGTGTAGAATATCATAGGCATACTTGGACTGAGAGAGGGTAATTCCTTCTTTGGATTGCAAGATTTGCAGACCAAGGAAATAATGCAAGTGTCCTAAGTCTGTCATTTCAAACTTCTTTTTGAGGCTAGACTTCACATGGTTTATATGTTTTGGATCATTACCAGTAAGGATAAGATCATCAACATAAAGAACAAGGATGGTGAAGGACTTACCCACTTTATTGGTGTAGACAGTGTTTTCAGAATGACACCTAGAAAAGCCATTATCTAATATAATATATCCATTTTGGCATACCAAGCTCAAGGATCTTGTTTAAGACCATAAAGAGACTTCCTAAGGTGAAAAACAAGGTTGGAGTCGTTTTGGATAAAGCTAGGGGGTTGTTCCATGTATATTTCTTCATGTAAATCTCCATGTAAGAAGGAAGATTTAACATCCATCTGATGGACTTCCCATTTAAAGGAGGTAGCAAGGGAAAGAACAACGCAGATAGAATTCATTTTGGTAACAGGGGAGAAGGTTTCAGTATAGTCAATGCCTTCAACTTGTGAAAATTTTTTAGCGACAAGATGAGCTTTATGTCTATTCGCTTTTCCATCTGGTCCAAACTTTATTTTGTAAACCCATATGCATCTGACAATTTTTCTTCCTTTTGGAAGAGGAACAAGATCTCAAGTATCATTCAGCAATAAGGAACGATATTCTTCATTCATATATTCATCCCAATTTGGATGACTGGAGGCTTATTCAAAGGTTTTTGGATCAGGATTTTCTAGAACTTGAGCCAATAAGGAAGAGGATCTTTCAAACTGAGAACATGTATGTCGTCGATCGGTAGGGTCACCTGCAAGAGAACCTGCTGCATCCCGAGTAGAGCGGACCACTTTGACTCGGGATGAGTCACAAGATTGTGTTGGGGGCCTGTTGAAAGAGGGTCCCCTAGTTGCGTTTTGATATGTTCCAACGCTGCGTTTTTGATATATTTTTGTAATAATTGGTCTTGTGTAGGGGCTTTGGGGTGGATCAAAGCCCCCAATGTATTATAATGGGTCAAAGGGTAGACCTAGAGTCCACAAACCACAGTTTGCAGACCACAAGATAGCGCAGGCTATGATGATATAAATATATGGGTAGTTTGAGTCTAAGGGTAGGTCAAAATAAAGATTGATGATACGTATGAATTGTTGAGATCTGTTTGGGGTAGTTTTGGGTAACGACTCCTGCTGTCTGTGTGTGTAGATATCCTCAGTCATACTGTGTGTGGACCCTGCTGGCTGTGAGTTGGTTGTGTTTATTACTAAAGTACCTTTGTGTTATTTGAATAAGTTGTGATATATGAATTAGCTACGATTGTGATGTTCTATGGTGATAATTGCTGATGTGCATGTGGATGCGAAGATGTTGATCAGATCTGTTTAATAATAGTACATTTTTTTTATGTTTACATGTTGATTATACTGTTAAGGGATTAATAATAGGATTGTCTCTATGTGATCCTGCTAGAACTCGATGAGATTTGCGTTAATTACCCACTCTCTCCCAGGGTGTGGAAACCTAGTTCCAGCACCCATCCATACTACTTCGGGTAAGACTTTGGCCTGTGAAATTTGGTCATTGCCAAAAGGGCTAGTAGTATAAGGATTTTTTGGCAAACCTTAACTCCAAACGTGGGTCAGGACCCCTCAAGCCAACAACCACCTGTACAATTTTATAATTATACAACTCATAGTATACTTCCCTTTAACTCTAATCTCAATTGGGACTTCCTTAGAACTAACATGCAACATCTATTTATACCGAATCACTAGTTATATTATTGATCACTGCATGTGAATTAAATCAAATATAATTCAATAGACCTCTCACCAACTCATCACTTAGTTAGAACTAGTTAAACTAATTTTATCTCAAATAATTGAGTTAACTAATTACAACTCACAAATAACTGCAATGGACCCCTAAAACTTAGAGTGGGCTTTAAATGCCTCCAGTTTCACCCTCAACTCAAATTAACTAAGCTAAATAAGTCTTCTTGACTCAATTAACACTTATAATTTGTCATGTGATGTGGAATTACAATTTACTCCTAAGTTAACTAAAGAAAAATTAAATCAGAAGCCTCATGGGTGTCATTTTCAATATTTCTTATTTCCAATTTCAACAGTCCATCTCAACAAGAAATAAATTCAACTCTATCCTGGTCAAGTGCCTTGGGAATTTTTTGCATGTAACAGTTCTCTCTAGTGTTGTTGCTCATGCAACTTTTGAAACTGAAAAACATCCAAAATGAATCAGTATAATGCATCTAGATCCAGAGTCTCTGACTGCTTCTAGTTACTAGACTATCTACTGAAAACTTTGTGTTGCTACTGAATCTGCATCCGTGCTATATGGACTGTTGCCAACTTTGATCTGCGCTCCAATTTATGGATTTTTCCACTCTGAGTTCTGACTAAATCAATCGCCAGTAATCCATCCTGCTACTGTGTATTCTGGGCTCCCATAGCAAGGTGATGATCCATGAGATAAAACATCTCAAAGGACCCTTCCCAAATTTCTTCTCTTGGGATTATGTCTTCACATTGCCCCATCTCTCACCTACAGGTATAGCTACATATGCTCCCTCTACCCACCTAGCTCAAAATTTCCCCCTACTAGAGGTCTATGCTTGAGTGGATGCCTCCACTTAGTCTCCTCTCTTCTTCTCCAATTATGGTTGGTCCAAAGCCTTCTGAGACTGCTTTTGAGGCTGCAAGTTGAGAGATAATTTAGGCTCCCTCTCAACCACCAAGTCACTAACCTATGCTTTTCTCCTCAAATATTTGCATGCATATTAGACCTAAAGAGAATATAGGTTACTGACTCATACACTGGTCTATTTCACCCATCCCGTGGTTATGTGTCTAAGGATAACTTTTCCTTTTGTAAACATCAAAACGTAACCATGGTCTTCCAGTATCACTATGGAGGCAAGATTCTTATTGAGTTCTGGGACATACAAAAAATCTTTCAGTCTAAGAGGGGAGCTAGACTTCCTCTAAAAGGTAATTATACCTATGTCATTCACACTATACCTCCCATCATATCCAAACGTTGTGTTTTGCTAGAGGTCATTCTCCTCCAATTCAATGAAGAGATGTCTATTCCCCGTCATATGGAACGAGGGATCGATTTTTAGATATCAAATGAATCCCATTATAGTGCTCGCCATGCATGCCATGAGAGTAAAATCAAGCTTCAACTGTGAATCTATCACTTAACTTGTCGCTGCAAATATAGGATCCTTCTTTCTTGGCTTCTTCCGTCGAAAATTCTAGGCATAGTTCTCGTGCTCATGAAAATGAAAAAAATTAATCTTGGATAAGTCTCTCTTGCCCTCTTCACCTTGGGAATTCTTTCCCTTGGATTTCTTACCTTTTCAGACCAATGCAAAATCTTCTTCTTTGTCTTTGTAGCAGGTCTCATATCTGGTGCTCCTCCTTACCTCTTCTCGTACCAAGTCAGACCATAATCGCTCTCAGTATGGTAACTTATCCCTCCCATTCACCGAGTCCTAGAAACTATGCCAGCTCTTGGGAAGGCCTATAAGTTCTAGGCTCACCAAATCATCCTGGGTTACTATCACACCAACACTTCCAAGCTCATCTAGACATTGAATGAAATTCATCAAGTATTATGGTATCATCTCGCTCTCCTCCATATTCATCTTTCTCAGCTTGTCCTTCAACGCCAAATTACTGTAGTCAATGTTATTCTGAAATAGATCTATTAAGGCCTTCCACATATCATATGGAGTTTCCTTTCCATGGAGACTCGATACAATATGTTCTCGAACTCCTTCTAACAAGATCGTTCTTAATTTTTCTACCTTATTCTTCCATGCATCAAGTGGTAATGTTTGTAGCATCAGAAAGTGATCTAAGTATAAAATTTTATAGAGAGGCTTAGACACTGGTATTCCAAAGAACCCAGCAACCAATTGTGAAAATTCCACTCCGTTCAAGTTTTATTAAAATAATTAATTATTTTAAGGGAGACCCTAAGTCTAAACTTAGGAGATTAAATAATTAAATGACATTAATAAAACAGAGTGAGGATGATCTAGAAAGTGAATATCAAGTCATGTTATAATATTAGCCTTTGATTAGAGATCTAATCTCAGACATTTATTTCTCACTGAGAAGACTATAAAGGAAGACATGAGGGTCATTTGGAAAGACATGTCGAATGAATCTAGAGATTGAATTATTCTGACAGAGTAGTGCTCGAACAAAGATAGAATATAAGTAATTCACTGCAGTGAGGGGAATATTAGCTTCTAGAGAGAAATATTTTCTCAGCTACAGAATCATCAACAGATAGAGGTAGAGAGACGTACAATTAATGACTACGCAGTGGTTCAGAGGATTTTCAAGATTTCACTATCGGAACTAATCCAGAAGCCAGAAATCGAGGTGTGATATGGGGACACTGATATCTGTGATTCTGGGAGTCAGATCAATCATTTTATTGAGTGACATAGTGCCAAGAGGAGGTGACACAAGGCCTAAGCAGTCATTGCGCAGAGACCTCTAGGGGCAGCCTTTCCAGTAACCAGATCAATTGAACTTTCAAGTGGTTAAGTGAAGTATTCTCACAACTCTTTCTGCTAGTATTTATCTCTTTGTAACTGACTAAACCTTGAGGTATTTAGAGATGTATTCAGAAATTTCTACTGCTTAATAATACAAACCCTCAAATCTGCTGCACCAGTTTTCCCACATTGGGTTTTTCTGGGGACTTAGTCCAAAATAAAGGTGTCCTATGTGTGATTTATTTCTTGTTTAGTTTCCTTGTTTCTAAATCATATTTAATTAAGTGTATGTTGCTTCAGTAGTTACTTCAATAATTTATACCTGAATTAATTCTATACATGTAATTTACATAATAGGAGAAGTAAAATCAGATTGTTGTAATAGGATTCCTAAGATTGTCAGATCTAGTAATTTTCACATGATGTTGGGCCAGAATTGTAATCTACGGATAAACTACGGTTCCCTAGACCGGTGTCAAGTCTATAACAACAGGTGAAAGACTACACTACCCTTTTTCCTAACTCAGAACATATATATAGAGAGGATTGGATGCTTACTTGTTTCAGTTGCTTCGAAATGGCTCCTTTTTGTCGCTTCCACTACAGCCTCAACTTCAAGTGGTTTCAAATAGTTGAATGCTTCTTGAAAGAAAGAGCACTGAAACAACAGAAGATACAATAATCTAGATATCTATTCAAGTTAATTAGCCAAATCAGTTAAGCATAAACTACATTCATCAACCAAGATTTTACAACATGGAAAATCAAAGTAAACATGGATGCATGTAGGGAAAAACAAGAAGTATTGTTTATTGATGATAGAAGGAGAGGTTACAACCTAGTGACTGATTCATCGTGACCTTCCAGTAGAGTTACCTAGTCTCATCACAGCATAAGTCTCTCAACCAACAACTCCACAAATCAAACTCTCTATTGAAAATTCTCCAGCATTTCTCTACTCAAATTCTTCCTCCTTGAACACTTAGCTTTGTGTTCAATTTATAGATGAACTGTAGGTTGTTTTGCAATAAATTACATTCCAAAAATAGGCAAGACATGTTTTCCAGTCATGTATATGTCAAATGGACACTTGGATCTGAAGCATGACACATGTGAACCCTTCTAGAAGACAGTGGCCAGGTGGAGATTCCATAACAATGAGAATTTCTCTCCCAATGTGACCAACACACCTTTGAATGTTGGGAAGTGCTTTGCAGATTAGCCTTGAATGGGCTTACCTGCATATGCAATGCACTTAGGCCCCTTAGAGCCTGCATTGGTGAGATCCCACATGTTTAATAATAAGCTTCAAACCATGGAAAATCCTTGCTTTGATGAAAATATTTTTTGATTCATGAACGTTTCCTGTCTTAGGGAATATAGCAACTAAGATGATAGGTAATGATAGGCCCTTTGATCATCGGTCCTGGAGATGATGCCCATTTAGCCAGGTCATTGGGAATGGTGGCCAAATTGACCTATAACAATTGCCCCCTAAAGCATGAGATCCAAATAATAAGAACATTTGATTGAGATGCTTTACACTGTGATGAGACTAGAAACAAAGCGGAACAGTCACCTTCATCAATCTTACAATACATTACATAATGATAAATCCTCTATTGATCATAATTGATGAGGGTGGGCATTCCCATAGTCAGCACATAAAACAATCTAATAACATGTACATAATTCAGAAAGTAGTCTACATTGGAATGTTTCCCAGATGCAGACATCGCTTATAGATATAGGCCCATGTTTGGATGACAATCTGTATGTAAGGTCACTATACAGATAACATGTACAAAAATCCTGAAATCGTAGCCCAGATCGCTGAAACTAGATCCGGGGTCTTCTCATCTCATTCACTCGATCATTCGGGTACAAGTCTAGCCATGCGAATATATGATTTGTCATCGAACATGGAAAGAAATCATTTGATTACCAACCAATAATGAAAGTTGTTAACAAATGCGAGAGAACCACCTTTAATGAAAATGGCCCTCAAGGTACTGTAATACATTTTGTAAGGCATGAATAGATGATTTGATGTCGAACACCAAACAAAATCTTTCAGTCAAAAGTATGGAAGCAAGGATCTTGTCGATTCCGTAACAAGCCTCATGGTACTAGAATATGATCTTTCTAAGTGAGCTTCCTGGATATTGATTTGTAGTTGACAGGAAGTCACCTTATTGCAAAACTAGAGTTACTAATTTTGGAGACAAGTGTATGACTGGATATACCAATTGTCAGGGATGCTAAAGTATGTAAAGTGAATATGGTATTGTGATGATTTATTCAAATCATTGGATGAATTCTCTTGAACATATCGGCGACACTGAGATGAGTTGGCAGCATTGACCCAAAACCGAAGTGAAGGTATGATGAACCATAGGTGTGAATGAACTGTCAAGATGATTACCCAACCCAAACAGTCATAGAGATGGAGTGAAAGAAGTGTCATGTTCAAGAGTGACTTGCTACCAAAAATAAACTTTGCTTGCTTTTCCCAAATTTTCCCCGGTCATTTGTTGACCAATACCTCTTTATTTTTTAACAAGCTTGAGGAGGATAATATTTTCTTGATCTATAATTCAACCCTTCGGGCGAATAAAGAATTAAGTATCGCTATTTAATAATTTAACGAGTCTAGCGATGAATGAAACTCGATTCTTGCCATGATTGACAAGCTCGTTGCTATTTTATGTTTTAACGAGCTTAACGAAAGTGACAACCCAATCCTTTTTCATGTTTAGAGAGTCTGAAAAAGAGTACGAAACAGGACTCCAAAAGTACTTTTTCGTAAATTTGTCTCTCAGATCCGAAAAAGTGTAAAATAATATCTGAAAGAACCTCTTTGGTCATGTTTAACCAAGGTATTCCTTTTTTCGTAAATAATCCATCTCAGTCCAGAAAAGGGTTAAACTTATACTGGGTAGATATCAATTCACTTACTTTAACGAGCTCGAAATGACAAGTGCTCGGCAATATTTTCACATTATCGGAGTCTGAAAGAGCTGAAAGAAGACTCCAGGGATTCCTTTTTCACTGTTATCGAAGCTCGAAAAAGAGATAAAAGTGCGCTTCAAATCCTTTTTCGTTTTTATCAAAGCTCGAAAAATAAGGAGAAAAAAGTATGCTTTGTGGTCAAATAATTCTTAAAATAAATCTGCACGACTAATCTGTTCATTAGTTGTAAAACCTGTTTCAGAGCAACATCAAATGGATTTTAAATACTTGTTTCATGATAAAAACATAATAAAACCATAGTCATAGCAATAAATTTAACTTGCAAATAATTAAATAACTATTAAAAGTAGTTTCACTATTCACTTTTACCATTCCATAGTTACCATTTTCATTTTGGAGCTCTGAACCTGATTTTGCCTCCGAACTTCAATGATTGATTGCGTGAAATTGGTAAGAATGTTTTGAATGCCCCCTGCAAGAGCACATGTCAAATGCCCCCTGCAAGAGTAGGTGCCCCCCATGCTTCATTTCATTCACCTAAGTAGATTTTTGGTTACTAACAGCCGGATGGAATGAAGGTTCATTATAGGGGAGGATTTGTTTCATTTTTTAACGATCTTTACACAGGAAAAGAACTATGCTGTCAACCTGTTTCATTTTTTAACGAGGTTGACACAGTACAAGAACTTTCCTCAAAGTCACTTGTTTCATTTTTTAACGAGGTTGATACAAGAAAAAATAACTATCCTCAAGGTACTTGTTTCATTTTTTGAATGAGGTTGACACAAGAAAAAATAACTATCCTCATGGCAACCTGTTTCATTTATCGAGGTTGACACAGGAAAAGAACTATCCTCGACACCTGTTTCATTTTTTAATGAGGTTGACACAGTAAAAATAACCATCCTCATTGTGCAGTTGGAGTATTGAGTGTGCTCTGGAAAAGACGTAATCTGAAGGAGTCATCATTTAAGGAGTTTGATGAATACCACAACTGATAAGTTATAACATGTGTTTTCAAGTCTTCTTCGGGTTTTTCATTGAATTTAGGAATTTCTAAGGGTAACATATGTGGTATCACTAGCCACCAAGGAGAGGAATCAGATAGGATTCCAGATGATGACATGGGTGAAGTCAATGGACAAAACATTGAAAATGAAGCAACAACAGATGTTGTCACAACTCAAATAGATGGTTCAGTCTGGGATGTTATCTCAGCCATGATGAAATGACCCAGTGTATACCCTATAGAATCTATGGGAACTGAAAGTGAAACAGGATCAACAAAAGCAAAGGAAGGTGATTGAGGAAAAGACTCGTATAGGTAAAGCTCCTACCAAAAATGAGTTGGAGTTAAAGGTGTCTCGTGTGATATTTCTTCAATCAAAATCAAACCAAGTGGAAGAATTTCACCGTCGGGCACAAAGTATATTTAAAGTGGTTGACTGCATGATATGGGAGACTCAATGGCTACAATAGATTATGGGATGACCAATTCAGGAACAACTTCCGATTTTTCGACTTCGGGATCAAGATTTTCTCCACTTAGGGAATATAGCAACTGAAATATAAGGGGATGATAGACCCTATTTCATTGGTCCTGGGGACGATGTCCAGTTTGACCAATAACAGATGCCCCCCTAGAGCGTAATGGGATCTGGATCAACTTCCAGTTGAACGACGTCGGGTTCGGGAGGTATGGTCTCACAGATTGGATGGATCGTGACCACAGGTCGCTGTGAGGACTCTATCTCGACAAAGTAGACAAACCAGGATTTGTAGAAACAAATTGTGCCAACTCTGGTATATGGGAAGATGATGCTTCACCATAGGTACTGAAGGTACTGGTTTCGACAGATCATGATTGCCTTCACCTACCAGAGAAAACTTCTGGTGGTAAATGTGGTTTCAAAGATAATATACGCGAACGACCGGGGGTAGGATTATGTTCTTCCATGATTACTGATTTATTTTATCCAAAAAAAAATAAACAAAAAGAGGGTAATGCTAGGCAAAAAGGTTTACCAAGAAACCGTGAACTGCAGAATACCTCTTGGCGGACCAAAAAGTACAGGTAGGTAATCTCCCCGAATTCTGTGTTCGGTGTATCACAATTTCAAGGTGGCCAAGTTAGTTCACTGTGGATGGATAGCACCTAAAATTTGTCCTCGCAAATATACCTAAAGGTACGTGGAGGCCCAAGTCCGTATTAGCGCTATCTGATGTGAAATTGCATAGTGAGAGCACCCCTTTATACTTATCGTACTGTAACACTGCCCGATATACCCGAGAGTACGTAGACGAGCTATGATATACTTATGTACGTGGAGTGAGGTATCACACTCGGAATGTATCACAGACAAGTTAACGACAACTACTATGTTTTACGACGCCGAAACACGTCTCTAGCCTAGCCCTGTAAATGTTATTGTTAATGTTCCAAAGCGAAGTTAAGTAAATTGAGATTTATTTTATGTTGATCTTGCTTAACAGTTTTCCTTTCAATTTCACCACGATGATGTATAAGAGATTCCTAAAATGCATGCTAGGAATGACAAACAAACTTTCACGTTCAGCTTTTTCAATGAAAGAGCTAGCTACTAAGAGAAGAGAGCAAGTAATTTGAGAGCAAACAAATCAATGAAAAAATAAATTAATGAATCTCAAACTAAATGCAGATTTCCTAATCTTCCTTTTGCAAAAAACAAACAATCCTACATGTAAATGCAAGTTTTTATTTTCAGTTTCCTTAATGTTATGAATGCAGAAAGAAAAATAGGTGCACTAGATCAATAATCGAAAAGCTTTTTACTTTCGAGAAATGAAAAATACAAACAACAATTTCTCTTTTGAAGGAAAAATGAAGATTTCAACAACAATTTCTCCTATCAAGGAAATGAAGAATTTACGACAATTTCCTATTTCGAAAGCAAACGATTCTTAATGTGACCATAAAAATTACTTTGAAATCAACTTGCCAATGATAATGAAAAACTTTTTGAAAACAACATTGAACAAATTTTCAATCAAAGGAGAAGAAATATATAGAGCTACTCGTCAAATAGAGCATTAAAATTTTCAGAACAAGTCAACAAACAGAACTGAAGCAAAATACAAAGTCAAATTCAAGGGGATTTGTTCCTTTCAAGAGCCAACATAGTCTCCAAAGGGAGATAGTGCTCTGCAATGTAGGCTGACAAGGGAGATAGTGCTCTGCAGAGCACTATGCCCTGACCAAGGGTGCGTTGGGTGTAGTAAACAAATAAAAAGCTACTATTTGGCTCACTAACTTTGCAAATTAAGTTCTGAAAATGTCTAATATTTATGTGAAATAGATACTGGGTGGATTTAGAAAGAAGATTAGAGACTAAAACACCAAGATTCAAGAAAAATTATCCCCATTGGGGTCGCTAGTCTGTTGGGCTAGAATTGTAATCTACGGATAAACTACGCTTCCCTAGACCGCTGTCTAGTCTAAAAAAATAGGTGAAAGACTGCACTACCCTTTTTCCTAACTAAAAACAGATATATAGAGAGGATTGGATGCTTACTTGTTTCAGTTGCTTCCAAATGGCTCCTTTCTGTCGCTTCCACTACAACCTCAACTTCAAGTGGTTTCAAATAGCTGAATGCTTCCTGCAAGAAAGAGCACTGAAACGACAGGAGATACAATAATCTAGATATCTATTTAAGCTAATTATCCAAATCAGTTAAGCATAAACTACATTCATCAACCAAGATTTTACAACATGGAAAATCAAAGTAAACATGGATGCATGTAGGGAAAAACAAGAGGTATTGTTTATTGATGATAGAAGGAGAGGTTACAACCTAGTGACTGATTCATCGTGACCTTCCAGTAGAGTTCCCTAGTCTCATCACAACATAAGTCTCTCCACCAGTAGCTCCACAAATCAAACTCTCTATTGAAAATTCTCCAGCATTTCTCTACTCAAATTCTTCCTCCTTAAACACTTAGTTTTGTGTTCAATTTGCAGATGAACTGTAGGTTTTTTTGCAATAAATTTCATTCCAAAAATAGGAAAGACATGTTTTCCAGTCATGTAGATGTCAAATAGACACTTGGATCCAAAGCATGACACATGTGAACCCTTCTAGAAGACACTGGCCAAGTGGATATTCCGAAACAATAAGAATTTCACTCCCAATGTGACCAACACACCTTTGAATGTCAGGAAGTGCTTTGCAGAGCGACCTTGAATGGGGCTACCTGCATATGCAACACACTTAGGCCCCTTAGAGCCTATGTTGGTGAGCTCCCACATGCTTAATAATAAGCTTCAAACCATAAAAAAGCCTTGCTTTGATGAAAATCTTGTTTGATGCATGAATGTTTCCTGTCTTAGGGCATATAGCAATTGAGATGATAGGGAATGATAGACCCTTTGATCATCGATCCTGGAGATGATGCCCAGTTAACCAGGTCATTGGGAATGGTGCCAAAATTGACCTATAACACATGATATCAGAGCATTTGATGTAAAATAGAAAGATAAGATCTAATTCTGAAGAGAGGGAAAAGTTATTGCAGCAAAAACTAATCAAATCCCCAAGGGGATTGCGTGGTTCTAGCCAGGAGGGCTAATTTTTCAAGGTTTTCTCTCTTGAAGTGAATCAACAGAGAGGTAGGACTTATGGTTCAAGATTTTTTCAAGGTAAACGAAGTAGTGAAACGCCTTCACACAGAGCCAAAGGGACACACACAAGGGAGATGTAGGGGGCCTTGTCTTTGTTGTACGAAGGAACTTCCAAGTAGCAGAAGATGTAGTTCGAGCAGAAACTCTGCCTGATCCAAATGTAGAAGGGGGAGTGCATTGGTTCGTTTCTTAAGAGGCTTCAAGAGATTCGAGACCAGTTGGCAGCCGTGGGATCCAAAATTACTGTCATATCTATGGTGAGCCTAGCCCTTAACCCAGTCATGAAGGAGTGAAAAAAAAAATTCCAAAGCATTTTGGGCATGGCTACACTTCCTAGTTGGGAGCAGATGTGATTATAACTTTAGGAGGAAGAGCCGAGGAGAGATCTAATCAATTGTAATATTAATAGTAGCAGTAGGAGTAGATCTAAGTGTCCGAAGGACGAGGAGAATGCAACCCTTGCATTGGAAAGGCAGCAAGGGAAACAAATAAAAAAGAGATATTTCTTGAAGGTAAAATGCTTCAGATGTGGTGTGATGGGCCACTTTTCTTCGCAGTTTCCTTTGAAGAAAAAATACAAGGATGAGAAGCATGATATGGTAGTTGCAGCAGCAAATATTGAGGAGGATGTGTTCGCCATGAGTTCCCATGCTTCTCGTGGTAAGAAGTGGGGTGATATTGAATTGTAGTTAACTCGTAGCATTTGTTGGGCAGGATCCTTAAGGAGTTCACCTCATGGATCATTACCTTGCTCTGGGATCCCATGATTAGTAGTAGTTGGATGAAGGAGTTTCAAAGGAGTCGAGGAGCGATGGAGATGACAGTGAATTAGGTAGCAGCACCTATTTTCAGATCAGGTTAGCAACAATGTAGCAGTAGCAGCGCAGTGCACAAGAGTACAAAGTAGCGCAGAGCAGTGCTAAGCAGTGTAGAGAAGCAGAAACGCAGTGAATCAGAGGGAAAACACCGTAGTTATCAGTAGTCAGAGTCTTAAAAAACGAGGTGCATCCACTGAACACTTCTTTAGTATTTGGGTGACTTCAGATGCTTCTCTCAGCAGTTGAGTTGCAGTGTTAGTAGTGTCAATGTTAGAAACATAGAAGATACAACACTTAAGAGGGAGTTGTAGTATGGATGTAGTAGTGGCAGTGGTAGTGTCATGGTCACCAGTAGAGTTACAATAGTAGCGTAGAGGTTGGTTAACAAATTTTCATACATCAGCAACACAGAGGATGCTTCATGGTCAGAGTAGTATCCAGTAAGAATATTGTTAGAGCACATTCCTTGCTAAAAGGGAGTGTTGATTTTTGTAGCATCGGAAAGTGCTATAAGTCTCAAATTTTTTGGAGAGGCTTAGAAACTGGTATTCCAAAGAACCTACAAACCATTTGTGAAAATTGCACTCGGTTCATGTTTTATTAAGACAGTTAATTATTTTAATGGAGACCCTAAGTCTAAGATTAGGGAAATTAAATAATTAAAGGACATCAATAAAACAAAGTGAGAATGATCTATAAAGTAAAGATGAACTCATGTTATAATATTAGCCTTTGATTAGATATCTAATCTCAGTCGTTTATTTCTCAATGAGAGTACTATAAAGGAAGACTTGAGCATCATTTTGAAAGAAAAACTGAACGAATCTAGAGATCGAATTCTTCTCACGGAGAAGTCCTCAAACGAAGATCAGATATAAGTGATTCAGTGTAGTGAGGGGCAGAATAGCATCCAAAGAGAAATTTTTTCTTAGCCGTAGAATCATCAGCACAGAGAGGGAGAGTGTCGTCCAATAGAGCTAGTACAGAGTGAGACAGGCTGACAAAGAGCCATCATAGGGCTATGTAGAGGTTGCGTAGTGGTTTAGAATATTTCTAGGGTTTCGCTATTAATACTGATCCAGAAGAAAGAAGTTGGGGTGTGAGACCGAGAGGTTAAGATCTTTGATTTCGGGAGTCAGATCAATCCTTTGTTGGGATGAAGAAGTTCTTAGAGGATGTGACAACGGGCCTACGCATTCAATATGCAGAGACCTCCAAAGGAAACTTTTCCAGTGACTAGATTAGCCAGATTTTCCAGTGATTGAGTGAGGTATTCTCACAATTATTTCTGATAGTACTTCTCTCTCTATAACTAAATAAACCTTGAGGAATTGAGAGATATATTTAGAAATTTCCACTGCTTAATAATACAAACCCTTAGATCTGCTGCACCTATTTCCCTACATTGGGTTTTCTGAGGAATTATTACATAAGAAATATGTCCTATATGTGATTGATTTCTTCCTCAGTTTCCTTGTTTCAGAATCATATTTCATTAAGTGTAGGCTTCTTCAGTAGTTACTCAAATAATTTAGATTTGAATTAATTCTGTAGATGTGATTTACATAATAGGAGAGGTAAACTCAGATTGTTTTCATAGGATTCCTAAGATTGTGAGATCTAGGAATTTTCATATCAAGAAGTTGAGAATCTATTGTTGCAGGCCGTGGAATATCACTGTTTATGAATTCCTTTAGTCTGTTCTCCTCTAGAACTGCCTCCATCCTATCCTTCCATCCTATGTAATCCAAATTACCCTCAAGAGAATTTTCGAGTCTCAAGCCATTGAAAGGAATCTTGATATGTTGCTAGTCCCAAAGAATAAATATGAAAATTTGATGTACGTGTTAAAAAAAAACTCAATTTCCTGTCTTATATTGTTATTCATGGTGATCTGATGCCATGCAAAAATTCCAACCAAGGGATTCAATCTGATCTTGTAATGTACTAAAGCAAAATATGGAATCCTTCTATAATTTTCGAAACTAAATTTGATCGCATAATCACATAACAAGTTGGAGAAATAATTTATCAATCACACAACACAAAATGTATCTAGGGAAATAAACTGCTCAAAAAACCAGTATATGTATATTACATAAATTCAAGACCATGAAACAATACAATCCCATTTCCCTTCCTGAGAAACCGTTGCACTCTGTTGACTGTCTCACCCTAACCTAAACTATGCACAAGCTTCTCTTGGTACACATTTCTCTCATAAGTTCCATGCACAAACCTGTGCTTTTGATTGCTTTGTCTCACTAACTCGTGCTCATCAAAACAATGACTAAAATTGTGCCTTAATTCTTCATTTTAAAGGTAATTTTATTTGATTAGGGAATGATTTATTTTAGGCCTTCTTGTGACTGCATGCACCACTATTACAATTTTCTAATTATAAAACTCATATTATACTTCCCTTTAACTCCAATCTCTATTGGGGCTTCCATAGAACTGACATGCAACATCTATTTATAGTGAATTGTTAGCTTTCTGATTGATCACTGCAAGTGAATTAAATTATATTTAATTCATTCGACCTCTCACTAGATCATCTCTCAGTTAGGACTAGTTAAACTGAGTTTAACTCAAAAAAATGAGTTAACTAATTACAACTAACAAAAAAATGCAATTGAACCCCCTAAAACTTAGAGTGGACACTACATGCCTCTATTTTGACCCTCAACTCGAATTAAATGAGCTAAATAAGTCTTCCTGACTCAATTAACACTTACAAGTTGTCTTGTGATGTGGAATTACAATATTGCTTCTAATTTAATTAAGGGAAAATTAAATCAGAAGCCTCATGGGTTCCATTTTCAATATTTTTTATTTCCAATTTTAAAATTATTGGTCCTATTATATGTCTTATTTGTATGCAACATTCATTCATAGGACGTGATGCACCTTTTATTGATGTGACCAATTGTTACTGAAGTATGGAACACAATCTTTCACACCTTAGAGGTCGAGGTAGATTGGAATAATGATTCACTCGAGACATGTCTCAAACTCTCATTTGAGACACATAACGAGTTCTTTACATTACCCTTTTACATCATCTCGGGTAGTGGGTGTTGGAGGAATCATAAGATATTTGAAGATATAAGGGTGGATGTAATTAGATTTGGATCAAGTACCTAAGTGATAGCTCAAATTTCAAAGTGTTTGAAAGTGTGTCGAACCTGAGCGATCGGATAGATCTCGTCTTCCTTATTTCAGAACTGTGAACGGTTTGAAAAATCGACACCATATGAAAAAGTTATCGCGATTTGAAAAGTCCAGTAAACTGCAATTTTTGACATTTCACCAAGGTTGATTAAGATATTTAAAAGTAAAAAAATTAATATTCCATGGAATATTCATGGAATATTCCTAAAATATTCCTCAAAATATTCAATGAAATATTCCTCTCACATGAATTGTAGGGTGACAAGTGTCGAATGGTTATTTGGTAGGATTTTGAAGGTCCAATGGGAAGGCGTCATGTGGTCAACCCTGAGGCTGCCACATGGCCCTTGAACAATATGGCAAAATTTTGTTTGGGTCCCAGGGCTCGACCCCAAGACCTCCTGTCCAGCACGTGAGTGCCTTAACCATATTCTTCGTGTTTTTTCTTAACCTATTAAGGATTCGGGTTAAATTTAAAGTTTGTTGCATTTGTATTTGGGGTTTGAAAGTGTCAGAGGTCCCAACTCGCCGGCGGCCCTGTGAAGTTATCACATGGCATGGTGACGTAAATGGTAACATTAAACGTCAACTACCAAAACACAAATTGCAAACTCCGTAAGCATTAAAATATAACCTGGTCACATGGCTTAGTTCAAAGGTTAAATTCACGCAGTTAAGCTAATGGTTTAAACTCTGAAGTTTTTTTTAACGTGCTCAAACTCCGGTTCAAACCCCCTTACCACAGTTCTCGCCTGGTGTTTCGCTCCAAAATTATGTCACCGCGAGGTTTGGGGTCATGTGGCCACCCCAACGGCTAAAATTTAATGTTGCAGCTAAAATGGAGGGCAGTTTGGAGCGCTCCCCGAATTTGAGCAGTTTTCACTATTTTAACTCCACTTAACTGGAGTGCTCCATTTTTAGTGGAGTCGTTTTAGGTGAAACTGGAAAAATATTGTTTATGCTCTATCTTGAGCATGATTAGACCATTCTGAGAGTGTGAATAGTAAATTTCAACTTTCTTAGACATTCTAGACTCATTGGTGAGGGTTGCAGAGCCATTAGAGGACTACTGAGCGTGATTTTGCTTTAGAGAAGTTCTAGGGGCCACCAGGTGCCCACAACAGAAAGAGACCTTACTCAGGAAACCAATAGTCATTTTTGGGTGTTTTAGAAATTGTAGAACAAATGGTGAGGTTTTTAGAGCTAGTAAAGGAATTCTGAATTTCTAGATGCTTTGGAGAATTTCCAAGGGCCACCAGGGCCACCCAAGTGCCAACAAGAGAATGAGGCCTATCCAAAGCAGCCAGTATCCATTCTCAGAAAACTAATAGTCTATTCTAACTATTTTGAACCCTATAAATCTATTGGAGGGATTTTCAGAAGCTTTTGAATACTTTTGAAGGCCAATATGCTTTAGATAATTTTTTAGTGAACTTAGAGCCAGGGGGTGCCACTAGGTGTTGGAGGCGTAATCGGGGCAGCCGGAGGCCAATTTCAGTAAGTGAATAGTATATTATGACTATTTTGGGAATTATGAATCCATTGAAGGTATTTTCAAAGAAATTTGGAGACTTTTGAAGGTCAAGAAGCCACAGGGAAGCTTCGGGCAGCCTAGGGACAATAGTGGATGGAGGCCTAGATTGGGGAGCCAGAGCTCATTTTGAGCAAATAACCAGTCTATTTTGGATGTATGATATGTTCTGGAGACATTAGGTGAGGTTTTAGGGACAAAAAATGATTTATTAAGGAATTAGTGCCATTGAAAAGCTTAAGGAAGCTTAAGGGTGCCGACTGAATAGGTCAAGTCTAAGGGAACGTAGGTCTAACTTCAGAGTGATTGCAGCCATTCCAGGGGTATGATGTTATTATAAACCCATTGGTTAAATTCAGATAACCATTTGAGTTGAGTTAGTAACTTGTAAAATAAAATTTTCCATCATAATCCCAAATATCCAAGTCAGTTCACATAGGCTCAAGGAGACGTAGCCCATGATATTCGGGCGAACTCCTTTATTAAATTTGTTGTTATGTGTTGATTATTATTTCTGCACTTTATGGTTGTTGTACATGCTTAATATCAGCAAAGAAAAATGTGTAATTCCTCACACTTGAAGCATTAAACAGCTTAAAGAACACACACCTAAATCAAGAATTCAATTCCACACAGCCAAGTGTAAGCTAGATCTTAATTTGTTTTAACTGAGTGGGAGGTGCTTGAAAAGTAGATCAAGTTATCCACCCATTTCAGATTAGGTGGTATCAGAGCCTAGGTTGCTTGATTGATAGAGCACTAGGTTGCTTGCTTGATAGAGCACTAGGTTGCTTGTTTGACTTGAAAGGTGTTTAATAGTGCAAAGGATTTAACTGTTTGCAAATTTATTAATGCTTACAAGTTTGAGTTTGCTAGAGGTGAAGGGGAGCTACTATTAGATAAGTCTACAAGAGGAAAAGAAGGAAAAAGGGCTGAAGGAATCTTCCTTACCCAAAGGACCTCAAGGCAACCCTTGAAGCACAAGAGGGATTTTTTGCAAAAGAGGCTGCTTGAAGAAGAGATACAAGCTGTAGAAAAGAGCTTGAATCTACAACCAAATTGTTAAAAAGATTTATCAATTATTTTTTAATCTTTTTGAATAGTTGTTGAATTCCTTTAGTTAATTTATATAACGATGACAAATTTTTCAAGTGAGGTTTCATAATCCTCCTTTACAAGACTCTTCGATGAAGAGATGAAGCGAGACTTCTACATCCGGAAGGATATGGTGCGAATTTTGTATGAATATGGAAGGGAAAGCACTAGACTTCATGAGAAATTGGTTGCTATGAATTAAGAGAAAGAAGGACTTCCTCAAAGAATGCATGAGATGGAGATGCAGCTCCATCAAGCCTAAGAGGCCTTAACCAAACACATGCTTGAAGCAGAGATAAATCACTCAAATTTGTCTTCAAATTCCTCTTCAGATAAATGTGTAGGTTCATTTGAAAAACACACTAGAGGTATAGGGTCCAAATTAATGTTAAAAATGGGCTATGAAGGCAAGGGTCTAGGTAAACATGCACAAGGCTTGATTGATCCTATTTAGGTTGAGGAAATTCCTAATAAGTTTGGTCTAGGCTATGTTCTATCTTATGGCAAAAACTATAAAACCATGAAGGCACTTGAGACAACTCAAAGAAGAACTTTTGTTACAAGTTCTAAACCACAAACATGTCAAGTTTGTTTTCAAGTTGATTACCATTGTTTTAGCCTATGTTGCAATGAGATGTGTGTACAAATGGAGTTTATGGTGAGCATGAAAGTTCTGACGGCTATCATGACATGAACAAGGATGTTAGTCTTCAAAAGAAAGCTAGAAGCTCTATAAGTTCATCTCCTCAAGAAGGTAAAAAATATAGACATGCAAAGCAACATTTGAGGTATAATTCTTACCATAGTCAAGTTGATTATGTTTATGTTAAGCATGGAAAATATTCATGCATGAATGAATGAAAGATTTTTTGTTCCTGTTGTGGTTTGTGTAGCCATGATGTTTCAAAATGCTGGAAGAGAATGAAGGCATACAAGAAACAGTTGAAGCGAAGGAAAATTTCTCAAAAGATGCAAAAGACTTGCACACATTGCCAAAGAAAGGGACATTTAATTACCCAATGTTGGACATTGCATCCAACTAATCATTCGAAGCACATGAAGCAAGAGGATAAAAAGACTGGTGAGACTAGAACCAAGGATTCCATCATTGATGTGAGAACAAATGTTTCACCTGAAGAAGATTTTTAGCAGCAAAAATTGCCATGGAAGTGACTTGGTAAGAAGTGGTTTGACTTCTTAACCTAGTAAGACATACATTCATTTGTACATATGCAAATTTCAGTCATGTATGCATGTATTATGTTGAAAAAATACGTTTATTTGAGCCACCTTTGATGTTCAACTACCTTCTATTGAAAATTTCTCGCCAAAAACTTTTGAATGAGTTCAAGGAAGATGCAGTTCTGGACAGGAGGACAAGCGCATCCAAGAAGGTAAGTGTTGACTACCTTCAAGTTGGGGATCAAAGGCACTAAGCCGAGCAAGCCAAAGTGTAAGGAGGTTGGAAATGTGAGGGTGTTGTACTCTCATTCATTGAATAGGTAATGAGTCTTTCGGGGTCCAAAAGATTCCCAATGGGGAGGAATGATCAGATTTGGATCAAGGACCTAAGTGATAGCTCAAATTTCAAAGTGTTAGAAAGTGTGTCAAACCTGAGCAAAAAAATAGATCTCGTCTTCTTAATTTTGGCGCCATGAATAGTTCGAAAAACCAACATCATATGAAGAAGTTATCGTGATTTGAAAAGTCTAGTAAATTGTAATTTTTTACATTTGACGAGGGTTGATTGGGTTTTTGAAAAGTCAAAAAAAGAATATTCCATGGAATATTCCTCAAAATATTCTATGGAATATTACTCTCAGATGAATAACAGAGTGACAAGTGTCGAATAGTTATTTGGCAGGATTTTGAAGGTCCAATGGGAAGGTGCCATGTGGCCAACCCTAAGGTCGCCACATTGCCCTTAAATAGTGTGGAAAAATTTTGTTTGGGTCCCTGGGGCTCGACCCCGAGACCTCCCACCCAACACACAGGTACCTTAACCGTCTCTGCTATGTTTTTTCTTAACCTATTAAAGATGTGGGTTAAATTTAAATTTTGTTGCATTTGTATTTGGGGTTTCAGACTGCCGTCGATACATGGCATGGTGACGTAAATGGTAACATTAAACGTCAACTACCAAAACACAAATCTCAAACTATGCCAGCATTAAAATATAACATGATCACATGGCTCAGTACAAAGTTTAACTCCGCAGAGATAAACTGATGTTTTAAACTCCGAAGGTTTTGTTAACACACTCAAACTCTGGTTCGAATTGCCTTACAATAGTTCTAGCATGGGGTTCCGCTCCACAATTATGTCACCGCGGGGTTTGGGGTCATCTGGCCACCCCAACAGCCAAATTTAATGTTGCGGCTAAAATGGTGGGAATTTTGGACCGTGCCCCAAATTTGTGGAGTTTTCGCTATTTTAACTCTAGTTAACTAGAGTGCTCCATTTTTAGTGGAGTTGTTTTAGGTGAAACTGGACAAAAATTGTTTATGCTCTATCTTGAGCATGATTCGACCAATTTAAGAGTGTGAATAGTCTATTTTGACTTTATTGGAAATTATAGACTCATTGGTGAGGGTTTCAGAGCCATCAGAGGACTTATAAGCATAATTTTTCTTCAGAGAAGTTCTAGGGGCCACAAGGGCCACCACGAGCTAGCAACAGAAAGAGGCCTAGAGAGGGCAGCTAGAGGCCTTACTCAGGAAACCAATAGTCAATTTTGGATGTTTCATAAATTATGGAACTAATGGTGAGGTTTGAAAATCTACTAGAGGACTTCTGAAGGTCGATATGCTTCAGTGTAGTTCGAAGGTCGACCAGGGCCACTAGGTGCCAACAGGAGAATGAGGCCTATCCAGAGTAGCCGGTATCTATTATCAGCAAACCATTAGTCTATTCTAACTATTTTGAACCTTATGAATTCATTGGAGGGATTTTCAGAAGCTTTTGAAGAATTTTAAAGTCTGGGATGCTTTAGAGGGTTTCAGTGAACCCAGACCGAGGGGGTGCCACCATGTGTTGGAGGCGTAACGGGAGTAGCCAGAGGCCAATTTTAGTAAGTGAATAGTATATTCTTACTATTTTGGGTATTCTAAATCCATTGAAGGGATTTGCAGAGCCATTTGGAGACTTCTGAAGGTCAAGAAGCCATAAGGAAGTTTCGGGCAGCCTAGGACCAATAGTGGATGGAGATCGAGATTGGGGAGCCAGAGCTCATTTTGAGCAAATAATCAGTTTGTTTGGATGTATGATATGTGTTGGAGATAGTAGGTGAGGTTTCAGGGACAGAAAAGGTCAAGTCTAAGGGAACCTAGGTCTATCTTCAGAGTGATTTTAGCCATTCCAGGGGTATGATGGTATTCTAAACCCATTGGTTCAGTTCAGATAACCATTGGAGTTGAGTTAGTAACTTGTAAAAGAAAATTTTCCATCATAATCCCAAAGAGCCAAGTGAGTTGACATAGGCTCAAGGAGACATAGCCCACCATATTCGGGTGACCTCCTTTACTAAATTTGTTGTTATGTGTTGACGGTTATTTCTACACTTTATGGTTGTTGTACACGCTTAATATCAACAAAAAAAAATGTGTAATTCGTCACACTTACAACATTAAATCAATTTAAAGAACATACACCTGAATCAAGAATTCATTTCCGCACAGTCAAGTGTAAGCTAGATCTTAATTTGTTTTAACTAAGTGGCAGGTTCCTGAAAACCATAACAAGTTATCCACCCATTTCTTATCAGGATGTAAGGACTACAGTGTTGGGGATTGTGGCCTGCTTCTCAGAAATTGGTCCCTGGAAAATTGTCTGAAAATTGAGGAAGATTAAAAGACAGGGTGTGTGGAAAATGTTGCTAGTTGGTTTTTTTTATGGTGCATGTTCTAATATAAAATTTAGTTTTGGTGTTTTCATATTCACGGAGCCTGGCTACTATTATCATTTTTGGTAAGAGGGATGTAGGGTTACATCCAACAATGAACAAATAATTGTATTAGGGGGCATTCTCTTCACTGCAAACTACCTCAACATTAAAAATATTCAAATTTAATGCAGTTCTAGAGGCTCCATTGATTGGGTAGGGAGTTCTCCCAATTCCACCCTACCTTATTGGAAAATTGGATGAATCACATTCACAAATTACATGCGCATTTCATTATGTAACACCCTCTACAAGGTTATTTCTAAGTTGATGACGACGAGGATTAAAATGACCCTATTAAATTTTATTTCTCCAGAACAGTTTGCATTTTTGAAAGGAAGATAGATTCAAGATGTTATTGGTGCAACACATGAATGTTTACATTCTATGAAGGCTCAACGGGGAAAGGCGAAATTGATAAAGGTCGATTTGATCAAGGCTTTTGATTGCTTGCATTGGGGAATTTTGAGATTGATTCTCCACAAGATCGGCATTACACAAAGTAATGTCAACTGGATCTTGGCTTGTATTTCACCTTCTAACTTTGTTGTTTTTATTTATGGGTACTCGACAAAGTTATTGAAATCTTATTGGGGTCTTAATCAAGTTTTCACCTTATCTCCTCTTTAATTCATTCTTGCTATGGATTGTTTGAGTTTCTCGATCATATAGGCTAGAAGCAGGGGTATTGTTCATGGACTTAAGGTCTCCAATAAAGAAAGGGCGAACCATGTTATGTTTGTGGATGACGTTTTGTTCATAGGCATGAATAATAATGATGATTGGAGGCACATACACCGGATAATATAGTCTTTCAGCACGACATTGGGATTATACATGAGAAAAATAAAATCGGTTTTGATCACAGAGGAGGTAGATGATCCTCGCAACCATGAAATAAGGGAATTTTTCGATATTCTTAGGGTCTCTCTTATGAATGGGTTCGATTATTTGGGCTTCTATGTCAACGAAAACAAGTATGGAATGCAGGATTGGGATTAGCTTTTGGAAAGATATGACATGAAGCTAACTGGATGGGTGAATAAATGGTTGTCTCTCGAGGGAAGACTCACATTGGTTCGCTTGGTCCTTTAGAATGTAGCGGTTTACTAGATGCACCTTTTCCTCATACCAACAAAAGTATTTCATAGTATCGATGCCCTTATGGAGAAATTTATTTGGTTGGGATCAACACTAAAAGGGAATATTCATTTGGCTCGCTAGCATGCAATTTATAGGCTAACAATTCCGATAGGTTGGGGTATTTTGTCTACCCACAACTTTAATTGTGCTCTGATAACCAAAAGCTTATGGAGAGAAACTAATGTCGTTGGCATATGGAGTAGAATTATCCCAGATAAATATATGAAGTGTATTTCTATGTTGACCTAGACCAGAATGGGGGTTTCCAAGCTTGATAATGCCTCCCTTGTTTGAGGAAGCATGTTGAAGAATGGCCATTGGTTGTTGGGATCCATGAAATGGAAAATTGGGGATGGGGAAAGGGCTAAGATCCGGCTAGATGCAATGAAAGGGTTCCACTGTTACTATTCCCTATCGATGGAGCTTATTACCTTTCTCATGGCATGAGGTATCTCTAAATTTTGCCATATTTTCTCCCCTCTTTCCCATTTCTCTCTTTTCCCCTCATGGAAGCGGGCTTCTGATCTGGGACTAATTAATGGATCAGTAGTTGAATGAGAGGTTTATATTTCCAATCTTTAGAATGTGAGGGTTTTGATTGGTGATGGAGATAGTGAATTACAGTGGGAGGGGAGATTGAATCATGTGGTGCCTTGAGTTAAAGATATCTATGAGAAACTTCCCTCACCGATTTCGAGTCTCACTCACAATGAATGTTTTAATTCTGTTTGGGAGTGGGAGAGGCCTGATAAACGTCTTTTCTTTGGTTGGATGGTGATTAAGAGCATAATATTGATGTGGAATACTCTACAAGGTAACGGATATCATGGGCATGGTATCTGTTCAATGTGCTCCAAACACTAAGAGGACATCTCTTCATCAACTCCTCATTTGATGCGAGAGGCCTGGAAAGAAGTTTTGTTTCTATTGAATCTGGTGTGTCCTAGCATGAGTGGCCCACTATCTATTTTTATTTTCAACTAGATTAAGTCCCATAAGGAGCATCGTGCACTTCCTTCCTATGTTATTTGGGTGATTTGGCATTGCCGGAATGCCTGGATATTCGAGTCAATAGTTATCCGTGTGTGTGGTGACTAAGAAGGCCATCTCTTACTTCTTTGAGATTGGACCGATGAAGAAAACTCTCAAAGCAAGGAAGTTCCTACACGAGAACATAAAGGATAATTTCCAGATGCTCCTTCTATGGAGCGCCAAAAACATGAAATGTGGATGTGGTGTGGTTGTTACATTTGGGCATGGGCATCCAACATAAGAGGTGATTGCTCTATGGGGTGCATTATCCTTTTCCAAATGACTTGACTTGGATTCTATATCCATCGATGGTGACCCAAAGAGCATTATAGAATCTCTCAAACTCCACACATAGTTATGCTGCCCATTCTCCCTAATTGGATGGCTCAAATTAGAGTTTTGGATACCTCCTTCAACTCCATAAACTTCAATCATATCTACATGGAACATGAACATGATCAGCTGAGTATTGGGGTTGGGCCTAGCAAGTATTTTTTTTCTATGAGAATTGCCTCTTGAATGATGGGAGTATTGATTCTGTATTGGACTCCTCTTATTATTTATATGTTTCCCTTTGCATTGGTACGAATGAACGATATTAGTAATTAAGAACTATAACTGATGTGATTAGTATTTGAACATTCTTATCTGGATGGGTCTTAAGACTCTACCATTACCTTTTTGTGGAGAAGTTTCCTTGTTTTTTTTGAGAAAAGAAAGACTTACTATGTACTGTAAGGGATATAAGGGATAGGAGGATCAAAGCCAATGTACTCTCTTTTTACTAATGAAAAAGATAGCATTCGCAACAGTTTTGAGAAGGGAAACCCTAATTGCAAAAAACGGACTGTCCATGTTCCCCAGCTCCTTAAAATTGTCGACAAAGAGAGTTAGTATTTCTTTCATTACATCGATGTCGAATGGCTCATTGGTTGCCATTATATTTGTGATTCGGATGAGACAATGGAGGACCTGGAGCCTTACTTCCCAGTGTCGGCTCCTGATAAGCCGGGGTTTCACCAATGCATCGATTGATGGACACATTGCATCAACCATGGATTGAGGAGGCGATGGATTCACCATAGATAAACAAGTCTCCAGTTTGTCTAATACCTGAAGCAGCCCCGGCTTTCTGCAAGGTAGATATTGCAGTTGCTGCTCGACTGCTAAAATCCTAAGTTGCATTTCGTTTTCGTTCGCACTGCCCACTTTGTCCTCAGAACGCCGTGAAAAGCCACTAGGGTATATAGTTCACGGTAGAAAATGTTAGCGGAGAGGGAGAGCAACCATCATTTTATTTTTCCAGTCACTAGGGAAGCGAAGAAAGATATTGATATTTCAAAATAACTCAGTGAATAACACATTAGTACTAACAAAAATTGTAACAGCTATGATATTTCTGTGTTTACACAAATAAATGTAAACTTAGGATATTCGTTAATGTGATTATCGCTGATAAGCTATCCACACATACGATTTTATATATATATATATATATATATATATATATATATATATATATATATATTATTATTATTATTATTATTATGTAACATTTATATAATTAACTAAAATACATATAATATTCATCAATGCCATTATATGAGAATATGGAACTAAAACGTAGATCTTTTGTTATTTTCATTTGTTTCTTATATAGTGGTGCTTTGATGAGGAGAGGAGGTTAGTATGAGAAAAACTAATTAGTGTTAAGGAATCATTAAGGTTATTAGGTTTCATTAGATACATTGTGAGCTGAAGCATGAACTATTATACAATGCTTCTTAAAAATGCCTTGCTAATCTAGGGTTTTTAAATTCACTATTTAGAAGTACCGAATACTCTTGCCTATCATGGGAAGGGCCCTCAACATTACTGAAGAGTTAGAGTTAATCCACCTATATCTTGATTATGTGAAAGTGAATCAATAAACTCATACTATGTGTTATCATTGTAGTGTGATCACATGGTTGAGTCTGTTGTAATTGATTTTTAGAGTATGAAGTGTGTTGAAGGAAGCTTTATATTCTATAGCCAAGTTATGGACTTTAGAGTAGGTTTTCTAAGGAACTACATTAGTACAAGCCACCTACTTGATCAAATCACAGTTAGATTAAAATTATATTAGATTGTAGTTTGGAGATGATGTTAGGGTTGTGGTTTCAAATCTAAATCTATTTAGCTTATGTAAGTGATTAGTAATGCCATGAGAGAGAACTAACATTCTATTTTGGATAACCCACTCCACAAATCTCCATCTAACTTATTCATATTATTTTTGGAAGCAAGTATTATGAACTTTGATCCCAAATGCATGTGTGATAGTTGTCCTAGAATGGAAAATTGTAGAGGGTGCTTATGGATTCTGTTATCACCAAATTGATCTTGATAGGCTGCTCATCAATCAAATTAATGTAACTCTTTCAAACCAATTTTAACTGAAGATTAGCCTCTTCAGTCTGAGAGGGCTCTCTCAAAGGGGACTTATGATTTTCAATGTAAATACTATTAGATCGCTAACTCTATGAGCTTTGACTTGATATTGATTGATTGCAGGTTGAAAAATGAAAGGCTTGCTACCATTGGGCTATGAGGTCAACATCAATAAACTCAATGAAAATAATTCTTCTAATGGAAGCTAATGCAAATAAAGGTTTCAATAACAGATGGGACATACACACAACATAGGAAAAACATAGCAATTTAACCTCTAAAGGAAGTCAGAGCATGCCACCATAAGTTCTGAGTAATTAGAGATAAAATTCACTGCAGATGATTAAAAAAGAAAGATATAGAGCAAACAAAACATTGAACACCTCATTCGAATGAAGTAAAATGTCACTGTATATTACTGAAACTAAAAAAACATTACAGAGTAGCAATTTGGTGCAATATTCTCCAACCATTTGATATTCGATGTTTTGTCTATAAATAGACTTCTTTACATTGCAAATGATCTACCCAACTGGCTAAATACTCTAGCTATAGCTTTGACACCTAAGATAACTGAAAACTACTTTCTTGGAATAGAAAAAGACAACTAACCTTTAAAGACTCACATTCCTAATAGGACTATACTTCATATTTATTACATTTGGTTTTTCAATAGTGAGACAGTTACATGATTAGGAGCACAAGCTCAAGAAACATTCACCATCACTAAAACATTTAAAGTACCCCCTAGATTTAGGAAACGTAGTCCTACTTTTCAGGAAAAGATAAACACCACTTTCAATCTTGGTCTTCATGTTGAGCTGGATGAGTCACACTCGTGTCGAGTATTGAGATTATGCTGGGATGGCCCACTGACAAGTTTGATGTCTCCATATGGCTAACTGATCTTCCATGTGCTATTTAAACTCCTAAAAGGCCTTAAAAATCCTCTCGTACAAAATAGAGCAGTTTAGGCAGTTTCATGGCGTTGTTTCATAGCGACTTGATTTCTGTCTTTTCATCCATCTCTCTGCCACCTTTGCTGGTCAAAAACATTTTTTATGCCAGAATATCTAAATACAACCAACCTCCCTCTTTAATTCTTCATAAAATTGATTTTAAAATAAAAAGAGCATCTTCTAAAATTTTGTAGCAATTTTTGGCCTTCAAGCCCAAGCATGCTACAAAATTACCTAATAAAATAGAATTTGCAGATTTTGTGATTTTATTCAAAATTTTATCTTTTGAGCCAAAATTTAGGTTATTTTCAAACTATGAACCTCATCAAAATTTTTCAACACAATTCTTCAGTCTTTAGGAGTTTCATCTTCATTCACAATAGGTTGACCTATAGGTTCTTCAACCACTTTCATTGTCAGCCCTTTCCTCTCCAACTCCTCTTGAATTAAGTCTAATTATTCTTGAAGGTCTTCCACTTGATCTTTTAATAATATGTTTTCAGCTTGCAAGTGTAAGTTCATCTTCCTGGTATGTTTAACCACAAGTCTTAAAGACTTAGTCCTTTTCAACAGTATTTTGGCATTATCCATAGATTTTGAGACACTTGGGAGTTGATTGTCCCATATTTCAATCATTTGGTCAAATTCAGCCTTTTAAAACCTATTCTTCTCTGTCTCTAACTTCAACTCAAGTATTTAATCACCTGCTTCCTTAAGTTGTTCTTTGAGGAGTTTTGTTTTTTATTTTTCAATTACCTTCTATTTTCCCTTTATGTGCCTGATGACAACTTCCTCTTCTACTGCTGGAGATAAATCTATGATGCTCACTGGCTACATAGCTTCACTGAATTTCTTTTTCCTTTTTCTCTCCCTGGCCTTCTTTGCAAACCTGCTCATTGGCTTCCTTGGCTGAAAAATAAAACCAACATCTTCTCCTGCAAAATCCCATTTCTTAATAGTCTTACCTTTCTTCAGTTTCCTTCCATCATCTTCGATGTCTTCTGCTTGCACTATTGGGGACTCCTCAATATCTATTGCATGAAGGATATCTTCTAGATTTCCTTTGGCTAATTTTTGACTTCTAGTTATCCTCTTACTGTCTTGTTTTCTAATCTTTTGCTTCTGTTTTGCAGGTGTTGGATAAGGGATATCACTTTCTTGCAAAGGTTCTGCTCCTATGTCCATTGGTTTTGTAGGGGATTGTATTATTTCTTCTTGAACCTCTTCTATTTCAACTAGTGATGTAGTTATTCCAGGTTATAATATTTTCTTTGGAGTCACTACATCTATTTCATATCCACTCATAAACAGAAATGAAGTCCAATCTCTGTTTAACCTCTTCAACACTTCCAACATTGACAGTTTTGTTAGACCATGGTGAAATAATGATGTCTCATTACCTTCTGATTTAACTTGAAATCTATCTGACATCTTTCCAAAACTCCTATACAAAAATAAAGGTATGTCAAGTGATTTCTTACCTACAAAGTGCAGAAGGATTCTGATATGGTAAGAGTAAACCATGTGGAATATTCCTTCGCAGGTGAAATATTTTTGGATCAACAACAGTAGCTTTGCATAATTTTCCTTCATATAACTCCTGGGGACGCCATTGGTCAAATCAACTCCTCTGTGCTCCTACTTGAGAAACTCCTCACGACCCTGCATTATAAGCTTTGTGCCTTTAAACCATTCTTCACTACCTCTAGGGATTTCTGTAGCTTGTGATATGCTCTCTGGTGATATTATGAGATTCAGAATCCCAAATTTTGATGTTGTCCCTATAAAATTGGTGACAAATTCCTTTTAAACCTGTGCATGGAAACCTTGCAATTTCTCGCAGAATTGTAGGCAACATGTCCTCCTGAAAACTTCCATAGGAGTAGGGTCTTCATTAAGAAGTTTCAAATCCATGGCTTCATACCTGAGACAATGACCACCTTTGTTTGCTTTGTTTTTCGAAGCCATGGATGCTTTATAGTCTTCGTTACGTCACTTCTTTGTGACACTTGCAAAACCGAATTCAACAGCAACCTGCTTGGTGTGATGAAGCAACTCTCCAAGAATCGATTCACATGCAAGGATTACAAAGTAATATGACAAAGGGCAGGTTTGGGGTAGCGTTTAAAAGGCTAATTGACAACTCAGTTTTTGATAATAGCACATGCATCCAAAAAATATCATAATTACAGCAAATATGGCTATGCACGTTTGAAAATCATCATAACAACCTTAAAATACCTTAACCTTTACTTATATTATCATAGGCTAACACCTCACACCGCTCTAATACCTTTTGCTAAAAAAACCCAGTTTCATAGTGAAGATAGTTTGGCTACTGGCAGATTTTCTACGAAACTATTAGGCAGTTTTGTAGCGAAATTTGTTGATTTCATTTGTAATTCACTACGAAATTCTGAAAAACTGACAAGTGTAAATTTTTGTGGTTAAATGCATGGGAACGACAACTTATCTGATGTGAGGTTGATTTGACTAAAGTGACATGGCTGTTGAGATTTTATGTTTTTCGGGTAACATCAGTTGTGCTCTAGGTCCCAAAATTTGAGGAAAGACTAGAGTACACCTGGCCTACAAGACCTAGACATTGATTTGGGAAATTTCATCTGGTTTAGGAGATATTAAATCAATTAATTATTTTAATGTATTTTCTAAGTTAAAACTTAGGAAACTTAAATAATTATGGTGAATTTAATTAAACATGTGATGAAATTGTCTTAAGTCACACAGATCAAGTTTTCTTTCAATCTTAGCCATTGATTAAAGATTTAATCTTGGTCATTGGTTTCCCAATGAGAAAAGTATAAAGGAAAGGTTTGGGGTCATTTTTAAAGCCACACAGAGGTAGAGCACTGAAGCTAAGCTAAGATTCTAGGGTAGAGTATGCTGAGAATACTCAGAAGTGTTTCAGTTGCA
This sequence comes from Pinus albicaulis, assembly GCA_034641835.2. NCBI lineage: Eukaryota > Viridiplantae > Streptophyta > Pinopsida > Pinales > Pinaceae > Pinus > Pinus albicaulis. The sequence continues at coordinate 223,007,171 of CM076571.1, read as the reverse complement.
GAGAGGGGAATTTAGGCCAAGGGGATGATCCGATCCCGGGGTATAGAATACACAAGAGGCAGAGATCAGCTCAAGGACAATGCAGAAGAGGAGTGCAACAACAGCAACAAGGACAATGTAGTCTCTCCAAGGATAGCATGATTTTCAACAGGAAACCCTCAAAGTGTTATGCAAAGACCCTAAGGGGCAGTGTAGTGACTACATCACTCAGTCTGGGGTAACACAGTCTCTTTCGAAGTAGCGTTGGGGGTTTGAGAGGCTTCAGAGGCTAACACAGAGGTTTTCAGGGGTAGCGTTGGGGTTGCTAGGCCCTAATCTTGGCTAAGTTCTGTAAATCCCATTTGAGGGTGTGGATTAGTCATTATTTTGGCCGTAGGTTAGCTAGTGAGCCGTAGATTTAGTATTTTCTCTATCGGGATTTCCATATCTAGAACCCAGATTTCTGTATTCATAAATATTCTTAATAACAGAACGCTCCGACAGCCAGAGACCATTTTTCCCACATTCGGTTTTTCCGGGGACTATTTTTCCTGAAATCACTGTGTCACTTTATCAATGTGTCCATGTGATTATTCTAGATCTGAATTGGTAGAGGTCTGTTATGTGTTTGCTTCGATTTTAACTTGAATTTATTAAGTTAATAACTTTTATAAGTAGGAGGAGCATAACTAGGTTAACAGTAATAATTTCTACATAGAATATAAGATTAAAAAATTTGTACATGGTATTGGAACAATTGAAAATCTAGAAGGGTCACCAACAAGAGAATCTAAAAGATCTAGCTGCAGAAAGCAGCTGGAAAAGCAACAGAAACGCAAATATGAAGGGGCAACACATTTTTTAGGAGCATATTCATGTAGAGGTAAGGGTGATGCTATCCAGCGCTATTTCCTAGCAAGCCCACACAATTATTGTGCAGAGGCAGCTCATAAACAACACTGGTTTGGTCTGAAGCCAACTAGTGTGATTTAGATCTGAATATGTCGGATCCAGAAAAGAATGAAAAAAAGCTGCAGAAATTCAAAAGGGTTGATGGGGTTAAAATTTTTAAGTTTTCAGATTTTTAGCCTTAGAAAAAGTGACAAAGAGTGAGAGGAGATCTGCTTCTCAGAGAGTTTCTAGCCAAAGGAAACTTGCATTTTTGATGAGAGGATCAAAGAGGAAGCTGAATCATAGTTTATTTGGTAGATTTCCAACGAGGGAAATCAAGTGTCAGAGGGAGCAGAAGGCACCTTTTTCACCAAGGGCCTTAGATCCATTTCTCTAGCGAAGAGAAAAGGAAGTTCTGACACATTCTGAGCATATGGATCCTTATGGACTGCATGATCAGGATAGGCTGGATGGCCTCTGAAACTTATTGGTTTGGAAGGCAAGGATCTTGATTTTCCTTGAGGCGTACAATCTAAGAGACCATGCAGAGCAGACTCTAGCCATACTGACAAATGCAGATCTTCTTCGGAAGCATAAGGAAGTTGTTGGGCATGCTAAGTGGTTTATTATGGATAGTATCAAGGACCATATTGTGCCACGCATAGCTGAGAAGAAGACAACTAACGAGATGTGGAAGGCCTTGACTTCCCTATATAAGACAAAATCTATCTAAAGAAAAATGTTGTTGGAGACCCAAATGGGGTCATTCATTATGGCCAAGGGGGAAGACATGGAGCACTTCCTCTTCAGACTACAATCAATCAGGGATCAACTAACTGTAACAGTTTAAATGGTAGATGATGTTTTGATAGTCAAGAATTCCCTAAATGCAGTCATAGATGCGTTGGAAAGCTTTTTCCAAAGTATCTTGCGCAGAGAGGACCTCTCAGATTAGCACAACTTGTGGTCAATCCTGAGTCAAGAAGAACTACGTAGATTCACCAAGAGGCAGCACAACCTTGCATTAAGAAAAGTGAAGAAAGAAGATGAGGAAGATGCAGTGTTGGCACTGAAGAAGCAACCAAAGAAGAAGAAGGATCTTTCAAATATCAAGTGTTTCCAATGCGGTGAAATGGGAAATTTTTCCATCCATTGTCCAGAGAAGAAAAGGGACAAGAAATCATCTTCTTCTAAAGTAGCAGTGGTATATGATGGGTCAGGAGATGATGTAGCCATGAGTGATCATGAGCCACAGAGGTGGGGTGACATGGACATGTAGAGGAGCTACATAGGATAGAGGCGGGATCCTTGAGAAGATCATCTCTTGGATCACAAGTGAGCTACGAGAGAATTAAGACAGTAGCAGGACAAGTGGAGTAGAGGATGCCTAGAATGAAAATGAAGCAAGCAGAGGTAGATTTGAAGACTGGAAGGAGAAGTGCAAAGAAAGAAAACAACAACATATAAGCAGTAGCAGTACAAAGGCTTATGTTACTTCAACAACATAGAGAAGAGTTTCTTATGCAGTGCAGAGCTGCACAACGCAGAAGGCTTCAAAGGGACAACACAGTGCAGTAGCAGCGTGAAAGATTACAGCACAAGGGGCTGATGTGACTTCACTAGTGTAAAGGGAGTCTGTTTACACAGGCAGATCTATAGTTGTGCATCATTTTTTAGATTCCAACACAGATCTGTAGCCTATGGAGCTTTAGTGATGAGGATGCAACCCATCTGATTAGTTTGCTAAATATTGGGTAGGAGATTCAGTTGTTTCTCTTGACAACTAAAGTTGCAGTGCAGTAGATCAGTAGTGGCACTGCTATGAGCAGCACATATGAAACATATTGAGAGGGAGATGCAGTATAGAGGTTGCAGTGGCAGTGGCAGAGTCATGGGCAATAGGACATAATGGCAGCAGCAGTGCAGAGTTGAGTGGCAGTAGGCCAAGCATCAGCAACACATAACCAGTGCCCAAAATCATGTAATGCATAGTGTGATGTATTACTAGAGCACACCCTTGATGCTAAGAGAGAGTGTTGATATTTTGTGTATTTTAGGTAGCATTAGTTGTGTTGTAGGTCCCAAAGAAGGACTAGAGTACATTTGATCTACAAGAACCAGAAATTGATTTGGGAAATTTCATCAGCTTTAGGAGATATTGACTTAATTAATTATTTTAATGTATTTCCTAAGTTAAAATTTAGGGAACTTAAATAGTTAAAATGAATTTAATTAAACATGTGATGAAATTGTCTTAAGTCACACGGATCAAGATTTCTTTTAATCTTAGCCATTAATTAAATATTTAACCTTGCTCGTTGGTTTCCTAACAAGAAAAGTATAAAGGAAAGTCTTGGGGTTATTTGTAAAGACACATAGAGGCAGAGCATTGAAGCTAAGATGAGATTATAGGGTACGGTTTGCTAAGAATACTCAGAAGTGTTTTAGTTGCAGAATGGGGAATTTAGGCCAAGGGGATGATCTGATCACGAGGTCGAGAATACACAAGAGTTAAGAGATCAGGTTAAGGATAGTGCACAAGAGGAGTGCAGCAGCAGTAGCAGCAAGGACAATGTAGTCTCTCCAAGGACAACGTGATTTTCTGCAGGAAACCCTCAAAGGGTTACGCAAAGACCCTAAGGGGCAGCGTAGTGACTGCATCTTCCACTCTAGGGTAACACATTCTCTTCCAGAGCAGCGCTGAGGGTTTGAGAGGCTTCAGGGGCTAACACAGAGGTTTTCAGGGGAAGTGCTGGGGTTTCTAGGTCCTAATCTTGGATGAGTTCTGTAAATCCCATTTGACGGTGTGGATCAATCATTATTTTGGCCCTAGCTCAGCCAGTGAGATGTATATATACTATTTTCTCTGTCAGGATTTCCAGATCTGGAACTCGGATTTGTGTATTCAGAAATATTCTTAATAATAGAACCCTCCAGCAGCGAGAGACCGATTTTCGCACATTGGGTTATTCCAGGGACTATTTTTACAGAAATAACTATGTGACTTTGTCAATGTGTGCATGTTATTATTCTAGATCTGAATTGGTAGAGATCTGTTATGTGTTATGGTTCGATTTTAACTTGAATTTATTCAGTTAATAACTTTTATAAGTAGGAGGAGCATAACCGGGTTAACGGTAATAATTTCTGCATAGAAGGTAAGACTCAAAAATTTCTACAAATGGC